>CM046452.1:180000-207500 GCA_025506515.1 Flaveria trinervia | reverse complement strand
CGACGGACAGATATTGATAGTACTATTGGGCTGACACCCCCACGCTATTGAAGAGGAACTACATTTTGTGAAACAACCAATTGAAATTATTGACCGAGAAGTGAAACAATTGAAACGTAACAAGATTCTAATTGTTAGAGTGAGATGGAACTCTAAGCGAGGGACTGAATTTACGTAGGAACGGGAAGACCAGATGAAATCTAAATATCCGTATTTGTTCACGCGTAGAGCTTCAAGACCTAACTCCACCTGAATTTCGGGACGAAATTCTTTCAACCGAGGGATATTATGACATTCGTCACTATTAGGTCCGTTAATTGACTTAAACTAGTTAACTTCCTTTGTGCATTTATTGTCCTCGTATAATTTACTTGTTCTCTAACAGAACCTTGACCTTATTATCATGCGTACTAATGTTAATCTTATAATATGGTGATTAAAACAATTATATTTAAAACTTGTACAAATTGCTATTCATTTAATTAAGGGTATTATTATTATTAAATCTTTTTATTTTTATTTTCTTTCATTATATGTACACTTATTAGTAATATTATTATTATTATTATTATTACAAATATTATTTTATTATTATTACAAATATTATTATTATTATTATTATTATTAAGTCCAGGGTTTAAATTGTAATTTAATTAAACTTGAGGGAATAAATAATCTAAAGTAAAGGGGTCCAAAGTGTAATTATCAAAATTGAAATATATAAGCCGTGAGTCACCGCGTACCTCCCGAAACCCTAAACCACGAGTGTTGTCGTCGACCCTCTCATCGTATGCGCCGGTTGCCGTTGATCAAACTTGTTTCACCGTTTAGCCTCCCCGAAGGTAATCGATTCATTCACGTTTCACTAGAATTCGTTTCGTTTTGTTTCGATTTGTCGTTCCGGTTCGGTTGTTCGGTTTGATTCGTGTGATCTTATATGTGTGAGTGTATCTGTGTGTATCTTGCGTCGTGTGCCAGTTAGCGAATTGAACTAAACACAGCAGCCTTCGGCTGCTGTGTGCGCACTGGTTACGTATGTATATATTGTATATATAGGTAGGTGTGCGGCTGTTGTGTTGTGTGTATATATGCAGCAGTGTATGTATGTATATATATGTCGTGTGTGTGAGATGATGTGTGTGTGTATGTATATGATATATGTATGTATGCGTGTATAGTGAGTGTGTGTGTGTTTGTAACCATAAGTGTGTGCACGTGTCGAGCGTATGTTAGAAACCGTGAATTTTATCGGTGCTCGATGGTGCTTTTGTGTGTGTTAGGCGTACGGGTGTGTACATATATGTTATGTGCGTATATATATACCGTACGTATATTGTGTGTGGTTGTGTGTGTTTGAGAATGTGTTCTAGTGTGTGTGTTGTGTGTATGTCGTATGTATATATACGTATGTGTGAATGGACTTGAGAAGCCGAAGGTGAATGGGTATGATGTGTACTTGTGTATGCTTCATTGTGTGTGCGCGCGCGCGCGATGTGAGTGTGCACAATGTGTTATATATAATTGAATTGTATATGTGAGTTGTGTGTGTGTGTGAAAGTGTGTATTTGGTTGTAACCGAGATGTGTAGTGTGTGCAGTGTGTGTGTGCATAATTGGTGTGGTGCGTGTTTGTGTGTGTGACAGTGTGTGGGTGCGTAGTGTGTGTGGGTGCGTAGTGTGTGTGGAATGTGTTTGTGTGTGTAACATGTTTGTGTTTGTGTAGGTTGCGTGTTAGAGTGCGTATTAGAGTGCGTATTGAGCGTGTAAGTTGTATATATATAATTACGTATTATGTTCGTGTGTGCAGTGTTTGTATGTGAATGGTGTTTTGTGTATTTTGTTTTACTTATTAATATTGTTATTATTATGACTAGTGATATTATTATTATCATTATGGTGTTACTAAAATTATTGATATTTCGTCTATTACGAATACTATTCTTATATGGTGTGTTGGGTAGTGTAAATTACATATTTTGTGTGTGTGTCATATGCTGAACCCGAACCGACCCGAAACCGACCGAATGCATCCATCCTCTTGATCATGTCTTAAAACCTAATTATAATTATTATAGGTGCTTGATCGTTCGTTGCTCTCATCCTTTGAAGTATTTTATTCACTTTAATTCATTACATTTCGAGGCGAGTTTTGTGGCCCCGTTTTCATTCTGAATATAAACTAGGTAGAAAGATATGCTCACCATTTTTATGCTGTGAACTTATTCATTCTTTGGAACTGTTGTGTTTACAGTTTTGTAAGTATTTATCTGGTACATGTATGAGTTGTCTGTGTGGTTCTTTATTCACACTTATTTAACTCCGGTGTTAGAGCCGACACACAGGTATTAATAGTACTATTGGGCAAACATCCACCCTTGTTTGTTAGTATACTAGTTGGGACTGACAGTGGCCAGGTACGGGCCCTAGGATGAATATGTCCCGACAAGTTCTGTGTGTACGTCATAGATTTAGTTGTGATGCTCATGTTTACATAGATTTAGTTGACGATCCCCTACGTTACATCCTCGTTTTTCCGCTATAAGCGGGGGTGTGACAACTAGGTGTATACACATACATATACATATACATATACATATACATATGCATATACATATATGGTATTCTTTATTTTTTTTACAAACGTACGTGATATACATACAAAAATTTATAACAAATTTTGAGTATTTTTTAATTTAATCATTACCTGCACATGCATAGATAATATGTAGTTACTATAAACTACGCCATAATTATTGTAACATTCCAAACATTCGAGTCAAATGTAATAGTTAAAACACAAGTAAAACTATTATACGTGTCAATAACAAGTAAAATTATTATATGAATAATAAGTTCATCGTAACGATATATTTGAAATATTATAAGACACTATATTTTTAAAGTTATAAGGGAAAACAAACTAAACATTTGAATTTAATAAATAAGTAAGCATGCAAGCTATCTTCTCATTTTTCTACATCCCATATTGCCCACGACAAGAAAGTCACCTATGTGCTCGGTTGCTATATATGCAGAAGGCTTAAGGTTGAATTTAGAATGTAAGTTTCTTTGAGAACACTCTAATATAAAAATAATTTTGAGTTCTCAATATTCTATCAGGTGTTGTTAGTAGTAATTTTCAAGCTCGAGTAAGAATGTGAGAAGGGGAGACATTAAACGGGTTGTCATACGTAGGTTTCAGGTATATTTCTATTTAAGTTTATCTTTAGTTGTAGTTATTATTATTATTATTTGACATGGGCAAATAAGGGTATTTTCTGGAATTCAGATGGTGCTAGAGCCTTGAGTGGCATCTATCACCATGCATCTTAGAAGAGAAGAAGATAGAGATAGTCGTTTCCTCCCATAACTACCAACGCTAATACCAATATTTTTGTTTGTTAGAGTGTTCCTTTTGGTATTTGCTACCGCCATAGCACATGAATCGATCCTTGGCCTAATCTTTATCATCTGAGTTTTGCTTCTGTATAAACACCCAAGATTTCCTAGTGATCCGAATTAAGAGGAGAGATGGAGTGGCCAACTAAGGGTTGTGGTTAACCATAGGTGAGGGTGTTATGTAGATAGCAGCTTTGTAGTAGATATCATGAGGTCTAATGGCAGCGATGAATACTGAACTAATTAGTTTCCTTCCAAAATAGTACTCCAATAGTCCTGATTTCTTTCTATTTTCTCTTTCTCTATCCCAAAATCAAATCTAACATTGAATTTATCCCTAATTTTTGTATATCAGATGGTGAAAAATGTGACAACCCTAAAGCCAAGGATAGGTAAACTAACATTTTAAGAATTACATTAAATGGATAGTATATACTTATATACTTCGTTAGAGATTGTTAAGTTGATTTTAAGTGATTAACCTTATATGAAATTCTCATGTTTTAGCATGGTGGTACGTGAACATGTTAGGAACATGTACGTACGGAGTACGAACTAATAATGCGTGAAACCAGATCAAATAGTATAGAATCCTATTTGATTGGTGATCCAATCAGTAAGAACGCGGTTCCAATCAATCTAACGATTAAAAAAACGTTATGAACGATTAGAACAAGATCAACTACAAACTATGAAGTTGGAACAGGCTTTCTAGTGTCTTTTGGACGGCTAGGGTACGAATATGTGTCAAAAGTCTTGAAGTGTTTCGTTTTTCCACGAATTAGGTGGTATTTATATGTTAGGGTTTTTCAATCGTACGACTGAACCACTAGCATGGTTCAGTCGTGCGACTGAATCATGCGATTGATTCATATGCACGACTGAAGGTTTAGTCGTGTGACTGAGTCAATCTTATGTCTCAATCGTGTGACTGATCCAGTCTCCTGGTTTAGTCATGCGACTGGTCCATTAGCATGATGTATTCATGCGTATGGTCCATTTGCATGAAGACTTCATATGATTAAGTTTGAACACGTTTATCAATCATTATTGACTAAGAACTATGCACAATAACCTCAAACCTATATAGTTAGTTGAATATACTTTATTACACAATAAACAATGAAACATTAAACATTATAAGCATCAATCACATGTTGTATTTCATTCAACTCATTCATTACATATAAGTAAGATATGACAGATATTTACATTAAGCTCCTAAACTAGGTACATATGTATCAACAAACTTCCCCTTGGACCTAGTTTACATTAACATCTGACATTCTTTATTAGCTCTTCAAATCTCTTGTACTTCTCTCTAGTAACTCATGCATGTATTTCAAATGCAAAACATAGTCGTATAATGTTCTAGAATTAGAGGGCTTGTACAATATCTTACACGTCATAGAATAGTGACCACGACCTGGCTTCCCACCATCCGTACCAGAGGCTCCTCATCTGACTCTTCCTCTCATTAGGACAGAAGTCTTGGTGGAATCCAATAGTCTTAGTCCACCCTAGGTGGATGGTGGAGATGGTATATCCATGGCAGTAGCCCTGGATGGAGTGGGGCCTGTATCTCCACCATCACTACTGTCATCATCATCGTCGTCATCAGCTAGTAGAACAATAGGCTTAGAATCCGAGTCAATATCATCGTGACGCCACTTCCTCCTAGCTGGCGCCACATAATCCTCTCGGCCTAGATGCCCAAACAATCGTCTGACAGGGGGTTTCACCTGCTTCCCCCTGTACACCTTCAACCTCCTTAGTTTAGTATCATCCATAACCTCTAGGGTCACAACATCATCACTCTCCTTTGGCAGCAACGGAAGCTTCTGGTCTATAATCATCTGAAGGAATCGGGGGTACATGAAGAATCCTTCCTTGCCTTTGGCCTTATATTCTTGACCAAGTAAGTGAAGATCATCCATGAGAAACTGAATGAGTGGTTCAGTACCAGAGCAACGTATGCATTCTGGATTTGATCTGAAAGCTCATCAAAACCCCTTTTCTCGAGGCAATGCACTTGAGGATAACATGCGCCAAGTACTTGAACTAAGGACACATATTGCTCTTGTTGAGCATACCAACGTTTATGTCCTTAGAGTACTTGATCCTTAGAAAACATCCCCGCACAGTCAGGGGATGTAACCTAGTCGGGCAGTCTCCATCCTCTCCAAACTCCAAAACTCTCTTGATATCAACCTCTCTAACCGCAATATCTTGTCCAATAATGGTACTTCGAATACTATGTGGCTCAAAGGACCTATCTACAACCGCGCTTTCCCAGAAAGCCTGCTAGATAGACCTGTATGGCATGCACGGTGTCGATATAGCCTTGAAAATCCTTGATCTCCGTAGAAAAGTAATAATACCCGCGAACTCAGAAGCGTTCTGGGATGTGACGTCAAGATGAGCACAGATGTTGTGCTTCGTGCTCATCATCCACCTACTAGCCATGTTGCTGTAAGACAAGACACATAAACGTTAGAATTTTGGTAAGCGAATGACATTTGAACTTTAATGAGCTTGAAAACATTCTGTTTAGTCGTCTGAATGGAAAGTGCGACTGAGCCTTAGTCGTGCGATTGAGCTTGTTCGTACGATTGAGCCTGTGACTAAGTTCAGTCGTATGCTATACCATACGGTTGAACCAGTCGTGCAACTGAACTCAGGTGCATGGTTCATTCGTGCGATTGAGCCATTCGCCCAGCTCAGTCGTGCGATTGAGTCATTCGCCCAGCTCAATCATATGATTTGAGTTCATCAGTGTGTCCATTCGCATAACTCTCTGTTTTTCAGTTTAAATTCAAATCTTGGGCTAAACTTGACGTCAAACGTTATGGATTGGCTCATTAGACTCGCAAACGCTCTGAATAACATCAAATGCTCTTTAAGTTCGCGGTTTAGTTCATTTTATAGGTTTATTTTGACAACTTAGGCTCGGTTCGTATTTTGAACAAATTCCGTCAATTAGGGCCTGATTTAATGGAATGTTTAGGTCGGGATATTCGCTTAGTACCTGTAGATGTAAGTAATAATCGTTAGAATAAGAAAGAATAGGTATAGAATGCTCAAACGAATTTTTGGCAAAGCTTGGGTGTAGTCGTACGAATAGTGAGCGATTTAGGGTTTGTGACAAAATGCGACCGAATCTGCTCTATTTATACTAGGTTTACTTTTAGTTGTGGGACTGGACCTATTTGCACGTTTCATTCGTGCGACTGGGGCTCAGTCGTGCTACTAGTTCAGTCAGTTAAGTTCAGTCGTGGGACTAGGTTTCAGTTGTGTGACTGACTCATTCGGTCACCTCCATTCATGCGATTGGTTCATTCTTATGATCCAATCATATGGATTGACCCATTCTTATGGTCCAATCGTACGTCTGATCTATATCTGTGGTTCATTCATGTGATTGGGCTCATACGTATGATCCAATTGTGCGACTGGTCCCTACTTATGGTCCAGTCGTGCGAATTGCTCATACTTATGAGTTTGACCTTATGACCTTTCAAACACTTAGCCTTTTAACTATAGATAAAACGTTATGAGCGATGATCATCTCAGACATGACCTTTTTAATTTGAAAAACTGTTGATCACCTTAGATATGATCATTTTAACTTAAAAACCCGATTGGTCACCTCAGACATGACCCTTTTTAAGTGAGTGTTTCATAGATTGAATTCCGATGCATAGTCCGACTTTTACCTACGAAATGACTAAAACATTAATAAATAAAACAACTAGAAATTAAAACAAAATTAAGACATATTTTTGTATTTTTGATTTGAGATGGATTTTAAACCTATTAGAGCAATTCTAATCGATTTTACTTCCTTGACAGCACAACTTCAATTCTAGTTTATCATTTCAGGTAGAATTCATTATGGAATCATACAAACATACCAGAATCATTTGGGACATTTTAATAAACTATTTTGATGCTAGATTCTTGTTTTCACTGAGACTCAATAGCAATTTTAGGAAATCATACTAGAGCGACAAGATGCAGACAATGATTTTGACTTTCAAGAACTGCAGCTCACGATGATTGTCAGTATACTTGTCCTCTTAAATCCATACACAGATTTTTAACACACATTGGTGATGATTTAAGGTTTAATTATTTCAACAAGCATTTGTGGATCCCACACTTATATTGTAGTCAACGTTCCTCGGGAGATTTTTAAGCGGTCTACGGATATATTTCAAGAAGAAACTATTCTAAGAGCTTTCAAAGAGATGCCAAGCCTCAGGTCAGTGCTATCGCACATCAGAGAGGCACAAACAACAATGAATTCTAGAATATTTAGGTTATGCATATCCTCAGGTCAGTGCCACCGCACAGCAGAGAGGCACACAATCTATCTTCTTGTTCGAGCATTTATTTTCTTTTTGCACATATCGTACCACAACAGAAGTTATTAGTTTGATTGCGTTTTACATTTTTCATGTGCTTTGCTCATAATTTATGGTCGAGCGCACACATTTGTGGCGTTTATTTTGCTCTTCATCCCTTATTGGAACAACTTTGATTGTGTTAACCACGGATAAGATGAGAACCCACCAGCAAGTTGAACAACTTAGTTTGCAATTGAAACCACCAATGAGGTCTACTAATCTATTGTGTTGAATCTACTGACACATCATATAATAAACTAGCAGCCTCTAGGTCTATTTTCTCTATGTTACCTTGGTAGCCTACTAGTTTACTATTATTTTTCCTTTTATTTTGCTTAGACTTTTCAGACATAAACTTTGAATTTGCATCTTAATCAGTTAAACTTTTTTGAAGTCCCAAACAATCTGTTCACTATATACTATCATTTTCCATATAAGTTGAATCAGTATCACAGATTTGATTTCTTTCCTTTTAGCTAAGTGTCCTCCTCCCTCGTTTTTAAGCAATTACATAAAACGACTAATTTAATACTAATCTAACCTATTCTCTCCTAAAATTCTAAAACCAAAAATATTTTTGAGTTGTTGGATCTTATATAAACAGGAAAATAAAATAAGACAAAATAAACAAAAATAAAAAATGTCGGACTAAGAATTTTCTTCCTCTGTGATCACATCACTTTTCTTGTTCACGCCATTAACCTTTAATAGATATTAAATAATAGTCTAAGTTAATATCCTTAGCATGCTTGTGGGATACAATATTTTGAGTTAAGAATAAATTATTTTTTTTCACATAAGAGAGTTGTGCAACTTGGAGGTAAAGCGT
This sequence comes from Flaveria trinervia, assembly GCA_025506515.1. Lineage (NCBI taxonomy): Eukaryota > Viridiplantae > Streptophyta > Magnoliopsida > Asterales > Asteraceae > Flaveria > Flaveria trinervia. The sequence goes on along the minus strand of CM046452.1, from coordinate 198,864 downwards.
ACAACTCATACTATAAGTGGGTGATCCAAATGATTTCAACAGTAGCTTTCGCCATGGCTCGATATTCAGATTCACAACTCGAGCAAGACACGATCGGAAGCTTCTTGGCACTCTAAGAGACGAAATTTCCTCCTAAGAATATGGATTACCCATACATTGAGTGACGTGTTTCAAGACACCTAGCCTAGTCAGCATCTGTATAGGCAAGGATAGACATTTTACATCATCTTGAAATGTGAGACCAAAACTGGAGGTGTCTTTAACGTAGCGAAGAATACACTTCACAAATTGAAAGTGATGCATAGTTGAATGTTGAATGTATTGGGTAACTTGATTGACGGCATATGAGTTATCTAGTCTCATGATCATTAGATTTAAAGAGCACCAACAAGTGAGTGGTACAACGTTGGATCTGTGTACTCGTCCTCGTTTGAGGAGAGAACTTATTTGGTGGAGAGAGGAGTATGAACAGGCTCCGAGTTAGACATGTTGGCTCGAGCAAGAATATCAAAAGCGTACTTGGATTGACTTAAGAAGAGACGTGAGTGTTATAGGTAACCTTGAGGCCAAGAAGGTAGTTTAAATTGCCAAGATCTTTAATGGCAAATTCATTATGCAATTCTTTGATGAAACTGCTCATGGTTTCATCATTGTTTCCTATAAGAACTAAATCCTCTATATAAACAAGTAAATACAGTACATAAGAATCAGTTTTGAAGATGAATAAAGACATGTCCCTAGGCTACAAACAAATCCATTCTTTGACAGAAACACACTCAAGCCATGAAACCACACACGTGGGGCTTGTTTAAGCCCATACAAGCTCACTGAGATGTCCATAAAGAAACGCATCATACTGTGATCCACCAGGTGGGGAAACAACATCTATGTGCCATTGTTAGAGAAAGCAGTAAACTCTTTGTTTAATGCATCCAGCCAATGTGGGTGTTTAGCTACGTGGGTGTTTAGCTACGAATTTGAAACCTTTTGTTTAGTAAAACCATACGGGGTATGTCAAGGGTTTGAGGAGTGGTTTGGGCAAGATCGACTTTGTGTTTGAGTTTGAAAATTCCAGCTTTACCTCGAGTAATCATGGGGTGAGCCAAAGTGGTTGTAGATTCGTGGTAGGTTTGAGAATATGAGGGGTTGCTAGTTTTGAGGGGAGCATTGGCAGGAGGGGAAGATATAAATGGTGGAGACTCAAAAAGGGTGGGAGGAATGGGAGTAGTTGGTTTGATAGGTGGAGAGGAGAGATTAGTGGGTTCTAGGGCAACCATAGGAGTGATTATTGCTCTAATAGTTAATGTGTCAAATTCGTAGGCCTAAAAGGATCATCCAAAAGGCCATAGGTGGGTTTGTAGGTGGTGTTAGGCTGGGGAGTTGGTTGGGGAACCTAATGAGTATGGTTTGAGTAACTTTTAGGACCAATATATCTTCCTTAAGTTGTAGTAAAGGAAGAAGATAAATTCAATTAGAAGGACTTGATCCCTTGAATGGAAAATTTTTTTCATCAAAATGTGCATGTCGAGTGATATAGGTGCGAGATTTGGTTGGATCGAGACATTTGAAGCCTTTATATTGAGCATTATAGCCTATAAAAATACACGGGATGCTCCCGGGGTGATATATTGTTAGAGGAATAGTCCCTAGTATACGGATAGACACGACAAGCAATGGGACAAAAGTTGGTGTAGATTGGTTTGGTAGAAAATAATGTCTTATATGGAGACAGCCAGTTCAACATTTTGATGGTAACCAATTGATGGTATAAACTACCATAGTGAAGGCCTCAACCCATAAGATGATGGGGCGTGAGCATTAAACATCATGGTAAGGTCGGTTTCAACAATGTCCTGATGCTTGTGTTCCGCTTGACAAATATGTTCAAAGGTGTAAGGACATGAGATACGATGAACTGTACTATTAGAATTAAATAAATTGTGAACATTATTATTAAGAAATTGGATGCCGCCATCACTTTGAAAGGTTTTTATTGTTGTTGAAAATTGGGTTTAAACAAATGGTATAATAACCGAGAGAACCTCATGAAATTCACTTTTTCATCTTAATGAGTAGAACCAGGTGAAACAGGAATAATCATCAATAAAGATAACATAGTAGCAATAATGGTCAATGGATAATGTCGGTGAAGGTCCTCACAAGTCATAATGTATTAATTCTAATGGTTTGGATGCATGTTTGTCATTATTATCGAATGGCAACCAATGCATTTTAGAGAAGGCACAAGAAGTGCAAATGTGTGGTTTCAAGCATCCCATCTTATTAAAGTGAGATAACGCATCAAAAGAAACATGCCCCAAACATAAGTTCCATAATTCAAAAGACACTTTAGGTGAAACAGTAGAAGTTGCAATCAAAGCATGAGGACCAACTTCAAAAACATAGAGACCCCCTTCACACCGACGTTGAGCGAGAACATGCTTCGTGCTTCAATCCTGCATATAAAATCGAGAATGGGAAAACAAGATATCAAAAGCATTGTCATTAGTAAGTTTACTTATTGAAAGCAGATTTTTTGTAAATAGGGAACTACAAGAACATTAGTTATATAGATGTTATCAAGAATGGTGGTGTGGCCGATATGAGAAATAGAAAGGGAGTTACCATTACCAAAGGTGACACGGGAGTTATCGGAGTAAGGATTTGACTTGTCAAGATTGTCAAGGGAGGCAACCATATGATCGGAGGCCTTGGAGTAAGAACCAATAACCAAGAAACCGCAGTGGACAAGTCAACCCCCATCATTTTATAAATTCGTTTTAGTGCTATACGATTAATCATTTCTACATCGAAAGCACCAAATGCTCACATAATATCAAGTAGACATAAATAGCATGAAATAATAATTATTTTGTTAATTCAAAGTCATTTATATATTTTTTTGATTTTAAAAGCTAAATATTTGTGAAAACGCATAGGTGCAAGAAAATTTACAATTTTCATAAGTAAGCTACCAATTTAATCATGTAATCATATAACATATAATTTCAAACCAATTATAATTGTTTAAAAACTATTATGAAAAAGCACCAATGTTCGGGCTAAGATACATAAGTGATACGACAATTCTCTGAATTATCGTCACGATAAGGTCTGTGAATGTTTGAGTAATAAATGACGCATTTAAGTAAACAACATTAAATGTATGAATGTGTGATTAGAAAATAATGTTCATGTTCTTCTAAAAGTGATCTAAAAATGTTTGCTGTCATAATATAATTTTGTTTAAAAGATAAATAGCAATACCAACATATGGTGACCTTCTTCAACTTTCCATAGCCCACTTGACAAACTCAGATGACGATAGAGGATCCTTATCTTCTTTGGAACCTACAAAACGAAATGTTCATTTTAGGGATTTCAAATAGTATACATCAAATTAAAATCACTTATTTGCATTAATTGTATTATAGTAATAATCGGGTCCACAAACCCTAAGAAAATCTTGAATCTATTGCACATTTCCAATCACTCCACTAAGAGTTGCCTCTAGTAAGAAAAGTAATGATGAGAGAAATGAAAACCCTAAACAAAATCGGTAGCAAGAACCCTTATGTGAAGCCATCATGCACTTGATTATATGGAAACGTACCTGATGAAGTAGATGATTGCATTCATATACCCAGGGGATTATGTAAAGAATATATATAGAGGCTAAAGCAACCAAAGTCTTTCTGGATGCATGTTGCACAAGTACTGAAGAAGATTGCTTCGGAAGTTTCACACGTGCAACAGAGATACTCTAAGTGAGAAATCTTCCGAAGCCAAGACCAATATCTTCCGAAGCCAAAGATGAATTCTTCCGAAGCTTCAGAGACAAAGTCTTCCGAAGCTCAACTCTTGAAGACAGATTTCTTCTCAAGACTTTTAGTAACATGCTTTATCTGATGTACTTTTCCATAAAGTTGGACCCCTTTCTGTTGTGACTCTGTAAAGTCACCAACTTACATGAGTTGGTGAAAAGGTCCATGCTTTTGGTAACTATACATTGAGATCTTGAGTCTGTAACTTTCTACTTCATGTACTTTATCCTTTTTGTAATAGATAAGGATGTGAGCTATGGCATGTCATAGTCACTAGTCAAAAGGCAATATGCTTTTTGACTCTACAATTGATTTTATTTGTGTCTAGTCAATTGTATCCAACTGGCTTTCATAGTATAGCCGGCTGTAGGATGTAGCATAATTATCTCATGTTCTTGTAACTTTCCTTCATGCTTTGTAACACTTGTAATAGAACATTGAGAAGGCAATATACTGCAACCTTGAAAACCATACACTTGTGTATAGTGCTCTTGTGTTCTGTCTCATACATTACTTGTGTTCTTAGTGTCTTTACTTGTGGTTAATCTAGCTCATTGTTTGATTAAGTTAAGTTGCTCTCCTTTTTGTGTTGTTGTGTTGTAAGTGACCCCCTTCACTGGTCATGCATTTGGTATCAGAGCATTCAGGTTCTTGATATAAGATCTCACCATCTTAAGATCCCTCACACACACAAATACTCAACTTTTCAAATGGCAGCCATTTCCAAGACTGATATGGAAACTGGAACTATGAACAAGTCCCTACTGATCACTCTTGATGACTTTGATACCTGGTGCCTGAGAATGGAAGGTTTCATCAAGTCTTTAGACTCAAGAATGTGGGAGTCTGTTGAGAATGGACCTTACATACCTAGCACCCCCTCTGCTACTGGTGTTGGTATGATCCCCAAGGTTGTGGCAAACTACTCTCATAAAGACAGGAAGAGAGTAGAGATTGATAGAAAAGCCATGACAGCCCTTCAGCCTGCTCTTCCAAACTCTGTATACAGAGGTCTCAAGAAATGCAAAACAGCTAAACAGTTGTAGGATGCATTGAAACTGATGTATGAGGATTACTCTAAAGCCAAGGAGAACAAGAAGGATCTCCTGAAGCAGGAGTTTGAAAACTTCACCTTCAAAACAGGTGAAACCATGACTCAACAATACTTTAGGTATGTTGAGATTGTGGATACCCTTGTGGATGGAGGAGTTCCTCCTAAAAACAGGGACATTGTAAGGAAGTTCATGTCCTCACTTCCTAGGCAGTGGACACACTATTGTGTGGTGATCAAGAGGACTGAAAATCTCAAAACTCTTACTCTGATAGAGTTATATGGGATTCTCAATGGCTACCAGCTAGAGATGAACATGCAAGGTTCATCTAGCATAGCATAGAACCCCAACATCATCTCATATGCTACCCTGACAACTCACCAAAGGGTCCTTTCATCACCTTCCTAGAGAAAACAAAGGAGAACTACACTCAAGGAAGCCGATTCCAAGAGAAAAGCTCTTCTCAAGCCTTTGTGTCTTCTGATGAAAGTTGTGGCAGCTTTCTTTTCACCTTGAAGACCTGGACTGTATCCCTCCAGATGATCTGGAGTACATGGAGATAGTTCAGTAGATGGCTCTTCTCACTCATAAAGCCAAGAAGTTCCACAAGAGGATAGGAAGGAAGTTTCCAAGCAATGCAACCAGTGGAAAGTTTGGCCTAGACAAAGGCAAAGTCAAGTGTTACAACTTTAACTTGATGGGCCACTTTGCCAGGGAGTGTAAGGAACCTGGAACAAATGGTGGCCAAACACAGTCTAGACCCAACTACACTGACAAAGCTTCCCAGAATGAGAAGCCAAAGCAACAAGCTATTGTTGATGTTGAAGGAGGCTTTCACTCGAGCTTTAGGTGGAAGATGCTTCTCCAAACCAAGCACTGATGGCAAATCATGATGAAGCCAAGGTATTGGAACATCTCTGTACCCCTGAATGCATTGCTAAAGCTAATAGATACAGGTCCTATAACTTGGAAATGGGATTTGATCTAGAGTCCTTAAACATTTTAAAAGCTGATTTTAGAAAGTCTGAAAATGATTATAAAATGAAGATAGAGGACCTAGAGAAAACTATTTCAGTTCTAAAACATGAGCATATAGATTTTAGGACTCAAATCAAAGATCTCATAACCAAGCTAACTGAGTGTCAGGCTGAGTTTGTGATTAGCAACGCCAGGGCAGACAAATGTGTTCTTGAAGAAGAGACCTTCAGAACATGATATCCTCATCCCTACACAACAAGGTGTGCTATCAAAACAAACAGAGACTAGGATCAAATGAGATAGCTCCTCCACGCACAATCTTGTCAGTAAGATCACCTAGGTATGGAACTTGTGAAGATGAGCTTCCTCTCATAGATCCTTTGAGTGAAGAGGGTGAAGAAGTGATAGTGAATAATTCTACTAAGAAGAGTGAAGAGGAGGATTCTAAGAAGGGCCACGATCCTTCTGAGGAGAAGAAGAAGAAGACTGTGATGACAAGTGAATAAGAAAGAACTTGATCAGGAAGAGCAAAAGAAAAGCAAGGAAGGCTCAAGAGATCAAGGCTACTTTTGACTCCAAGTAGAAGCAAGTTTTTATCTCTGCAGGTTTTGAAGAGTAAAGATTGAAGACATCAACCTAAACTCTTCTGCTAAGAGTTTTGATTCATGTTCAAATCATCTCAGTACCAAGAAGAAGGCCGATCTGTTGTGTATCACTGCTACACAACCTGGATCATCCAACTCCAAGAATAGTTGTCAGCCTAAAAGGACTGTCTAAATATCTGCAAAGATGAGGGTGGAGAAGGGATGTGACAAAAGTCAGTCCTATTCCCAGCAGAAGGCTCTTGGGAAGAAGAAAATGGAGTGTGTTATGTGTGAGAGTACTACCCATCTTGCTAAGGATTGTCCATACAATCCCAATGGTACTCTTCACATGATCAAACCAAGGACTTCCAAGAGTTCTAAGAAGATTCAGGCTTTGGAAGGAAAATCTGTTTCCTTCGGAAGCTCCAAACCTAAGAAGAAGGCAAGTGGAAAATTACCTTTGGAAGAAAAATTGGTCTCGAAGAAAGGAATACTTCCGAAACACTGAAGTCTGCTGCAGTGTCTGTAAAATCTTCCAAAGGTCCAGTCATCAAAACTTCCAAAGTATCAAAAGCTTCTGAAATATTGAAGGTCAAGTCCAAGACTCCAAAGGTGGTGTGGAAGTCTAAGAAAGACCACGTGACTGAGAATTTTCCATCAACAACAAATCAAGATCCTCTTAGCACAACCATAGGATCTATTACTGTTGCATTACCTTTTGTTTCAATTATTAAGCCCAAGACAAGTAAGGCTTGGGTTTCCAAATGTAACTAATCATTCTCTCTGTGCAGGGACATCTCAAGATAATAAAAAATGTCCGGATCATTGATAGTGGCTGTTTTAGGCACATGACAACCAATAGGTCACTACTCCAAAACTTTGAAAGGATGATGGAGGGCTAGTTGCTTTTGGAGGAGATGAAGGTGGTTACATTTCTGAAGGGGCAAGGTCACAAATGGTAAGCTCAGCATTGAAAAAGTAAACTTTGTCAAGGAGCTTGGGTACAATCTTCTGAGTGTATCCCAATTTTGTGATCAGAGTCACAACATGCTCTTTACTGAGCATGACTGCATTATTCTCAAGCCCGGGGTGGCCATTCCTCATGAGCATATTCTGCTTAGAACCCTCCAGGAAAGGAAACATGTACAAGATGAACATGCAAGAAACATCTCCCTCTAGAGAAGTTTCATGCTTTCTGTCTAAAGCAAATAGTGATGAGTCTTTCCTATGGCATAAAAGAATATGCCATGTAAACTTTAAAAACATAAATAAACTTATTAAGAATGATTTGGTAATTGGAATGCCAAAGAAAGAGTTTACAAGTGATGACCATTATGTTGCATGCTTGAAAGGGAAGCAACACAAGGTATCTCACAAGCCTAAGGAAAGAAACTCCATCACTACTTCCCTACACTTGTTACATATGGATCTCTTTGGCCCCACCAGTGTAATGAGTCTAGGAAGGACCTCTTACTATTTAGTGATCACAGATGATTTTACAAGATTCACTTGGGTCTTCTTCCTTAGAACTAAGGATGGGACTCCTGAGATTCTAAAGAATTTCATCTTAAAGATTGAGAATCAATCTGATCATAAGGTCAAAATCATAAGATGTGGTTAGGGAACTGAATTCAAGAACCAAATCCTTGATACATTATGTGATAAAAAGGGTATTACAAGACAAAACAGTGCTCCCAGGACTCCTCAGCAAAATGGTGTTGCTAAGAGGAGAAACAGGACACTGATTGAAGCTGTAAGAACCATGTTGTCTGACTCTAAGCTACCCATCACCTTCTGGGTAGAGGCAGTCAACACTGCCTGCTATGTGTAAAACAGAGTTTTAGTGGTTAAGACTCATGGCAGGACTCCTTATGAACATTGGCACAAGAGAAAACCTTTCATTGGTTTTCTCAGGTCATTTGGATGTCCTTGCACCATCTTGAATACCAAAGATCAAATTGCCAAGTTTGCTGAGAAATCAAATGATGGACACTTCATTGGATACTCGTCCCAAGCTAAGGCTTACAGAGTATACAATATCAGAACTAGAATTGTTGAGGAGTCAGCCAATGTGACTTTCAAGGAACACATACCCTGTGTGGCTGGTTCTGGTCTTGATTGGTTGTTTGATCTTGATTTAGTTACCAACTGTTTTAACAAATCTTATGAGACTGTTTTAGGATCTGCAGAAAAGTTAAACACAAGTGATCCTGATCCAAGATTTGAACTGAGAAGACCTTCAAGTAACACATCTTTAGATCCAGTTGGAACTACTTCTGCAAATGAGGTTTCTATCAGCACTACAATAAAAAAATCAGCTGATACATCTAGGATACCTTCAAATCCCAGCTTAGAGGCTCCACAACCAAATAAAGACGCCTCATACGTAAAAGAAAATAATGGAGGTGGTGATAGTGATCAGGATTTTTTTGATGCTGATAACCACTCCATAGATGACAATATCAATAATGTCACACACTCATGGGATCAAGTTTCTCTTCTTAAGTGTGCTGATGTGGTGGCTAAAACATCTATGCCAAATCTAACTTTCTCTAATTTAGATCTCTCTCAACAACTTGCTTTGATCCCACAACTAAGGATCCACAAGTCTCACCCTACCACAAACATCGTTAGAGATGTTGTCACAGGGGTAAGAACAAGAGGACAAACCCATAAAGCAAATGTTTGTCTTCACTCGTGTTTTTTTATCCCAAATAGAGCCAAAGAAAGTTGATGAGGCTCTAAATGGTGGAAGTTGGGTTGAAGCTATGCAACAGGAGCTGCTTCAATTCAAAAGGTAGAAAGTTTGGAACCTTTGTCCTCTTCCTCATGGGAAGACTACCATTGGAACCAAATGGGTGTTTAGAAACAAGAAGGATGATAGAGGCATTATCATCAAGAACAAATCTAGACTAGTTGTTCAAGGGTACCCACAAGAAGAAGGGATTGTCTACATTGATGTCTTTGCTCTTGTAGCAAGACTAGAAGCTCTTAGGATATTCTTGGCATTTGCTGCATCCAAGAACTTCAAGGTCTTTCAACTTGATGTGAAGTGTGCTTTTCTTTATGGAGTGATTGATGAAGAGGTGTATGTTAAACAGCCACCTGGTTTTGTAGACCCTGATCATCCTGATTATGTCTGCAAGCTTGAAAAAGCTCTTTATGGGCTGCATCAGGCACCCAGAAGTGGTATGAGACACTATCTAAGTATCTTTGTCAACATGGATACATGAGAGGTACTATAGATGGAGCTCTCTTCATCAAAGGACAAGGAAATGACATATTGCTTGTTTAAGTATATATGGATGACATCATTTTTGGTTCAACTAATCCAAAGCTCTGCAAAGACTTTGAGAAGCTAATGAAGGACAAATTTGAAATGAGTGCCATAGGGGAACTCAATTTCTTTCTGGGAATTCAAGTGAAGCAAGTTGAAGATGGCATCTTCATTAGTCATTCAAAGTATGTTCAGGACATACTCAAGAGATTCAATATGACTGATTGTAAGATTGCTAAGACATCCATAGCAAGAAACCACTCCCTTGGACCTGATCTTGAGGGGGAGTGTGTGGATGAACACCTTTACAGGATTATGATGGGTCTCTTATGTATCTTACAGCTAGCAGGCCTAACATCATGTTTGCTACATGTATTTGTGCAAGATATCAAGCCAACCCTAAGATGTCTCACCTTATCACTATCAAGAGGATTCTAAGATACCTCAAAGGTGCTTCAACACTCAGTCTGTGGTATCCTAAGAATTTGACTTTAATCTGTATGCTTATACAAATAGTAATTATGGTGGTTGCAACATGATTGCAAAGTCTACATCTGGGAGATGTCAGTTTCTTGGTGGAAGGGTTGTCTCATCGCAATGCAAGAAACAATCTTATGTCTCTATATCAACTACTAAACCTGAATACATTGCTGCTGCAAGCTGCTGTGCTCATGTGCTTTGGATTCAGAATCAGATGCTGGACTATGGGTTAAACTTCAAGGAGACTCCTATTCACATAGACAACAATAATGCTATCTCAATCACATAGAATCTTGTGCAGCACTCAAGGACCAAGCACATCAATATCAGGTATCATTTAATAAGAGATAATTATGAAAATGGGTTAATTAAACTAGTCAAGGTTCACACATATGAACAATATGCTGATCTGTTTACAAAGACTTTTGATGAACAGAGATTTAAATATCTAATATCAACTATTGGGATGATCAACATTGAGTAGCTATTCCTTAAAACTAATTCTTATTATTTCTTAACATATGTGTGTCCTAAGTTGTCTAGTTCATCACTTTCATAAGCTCTTGTTTTCTTTGGATGAAAATCTTTTTGAAAATTTCCTTAGACTTTTGAAAATTTTGGATCCTTCAGAAGATATGTTGTTATCTTCGGAAGAAAATTATACCTTCAAAACAAATGACTGTCTAAGAAATTTTACGTTCGAAAGAGATTTCTGAAATATATTCCGAAGCTTAAATACTTGTCTCAGACACTTATATGTTTTCAAGGACCTTTTTCTTCCGAAGCAAATTAACTCTCGGAAGTTTTGTTCTTCTGTGAACAAAGCATTCAAGTCTAAAATTTTCTTCCGAAGCAAAATTTTCAAAACTCTCAGGAAATTCTTCCGAAGTCATTTTAGCTTCGGAAGCTTTTTCATTAAAACCTTCGAACATAATTTACCTTCGGAAGCTTTTGGACTTCCAAGAAAACTACTTTTTGAGCATAAATAAACTACTTTTTAGGTGGGACCGACATCCAGATTTCAAAATTTATCCCCTTTCATTAAACTTTATCTGAAATCCTTTTCACATATAAACCCAACGGTTTCCCCCTCTTTCTATCATCTTCTTCTTCCTACAAACCTAAAACCCTAAATTTCTCTCTAAAATTTCTTTCTTCTTTCTTTCTTTATCCTTAAGCTACCTCACAATGGCCAACCCTATTCACATAAATGACCCGAACTTTACCATGCAGCTACACAGACAACACAACCAAGATCCTCATTTCTTAGAGGTTTGCCGCTTCTTAGCTTTGTCTAACTGCTTCACCTCCCTAAACATTGATCCTCCACTCTATGAGGATCAACTGCTAGAATTCTAGAAGACCTGCCAAGAGGTCGTAGTGGATGGGGAGAAGGCACTGTCTGCCACAGTGTAGGGGAGAACAGTCTTTATCACTCCGGCCATCATCAACATGCATCTTCAGCTGGATGATGAAGAAGGTGAGGTGTTCTTTCCAAAGGAAGCTGTTAATCATTCTTCGAAGAATATAGGATATGAGGGAGACTACTCTGTAAAGACCTTCAGGAAAGGGAAGGTCTCATCCTAGTGGAGATTCCTGCTCCATGTAGTTATCCACAGCTTATCAAACAAGCATGGTGGATGGGACCAGATTCCTTGAGGATTTCTCCTTCATTATCCATGGAATGATTCAGGAGGTCAAGTTTACGTATTCTCAATTTGTTTATACTAATTTACTTGCAAACTTGGACTCCTTAGAATATTACATGTTCCCTAGATATGTCCAGTATATTCTTAACTGTGAGGCTCATAGTTAAGGGGAATAGGTAACATTCTTAAATTGGGATAGATGAAGCCCGGTGTCTATAAAATACTGGGAAAGCCCACTGTTGGCTTCTCTGGGGTAGAAACAGCCCTAGTCCCAAAAATGTTAGAGCTTATTGCTCAAGGTGACAACCTAGCAGCACCAGCTAGTGTTGAACCCACACCTTCTACTTCCCAACCACCTAAATAGCCTCAAATCACCCTCACCTACCAAAGAAGATTGAAACGAACCCCTACTCAGGCTATACAATCTGGGCAGGTCCCTATACACTCACCCATATAGGAAGAAGTGGACATTAGAGCTCCCACTTCTCTTGAGGAGTAGAACACTCCCATCTCTTCAAGGATCAATGCTGAGTTTCCTCATGCTCGGCCTAATGAGCTCATTAGCCACCTCTCCCAAACTGTCTTAAGTCATCACTCTGAGTCTCAACACTCAGGTGATCAACCTTCATGGGACAGTTACCATCTCCAGCTTTTAGATCTCAATCAACTTATCCCTAACCTTGACTTCTATACTGATGAAGATCTAGGTTTCAGTTTTTAGTGAGTACCATGATTCTCTCTTCTTTTCCCTACTCAAAGAGAGATGAGTGTTCCTGAGTCTGCTACTTCTAGCCCATATCAATCACCTACAACTGAGGTGGATACTTCTGAACACGTTCAGGATGTCCATATGGAAGAGGCTCTCTCTTTTGAAAGTGATTACATCATTAAGACCTCAACCATGGCAACTCAGCCCACTGACATCTCAACTAAGATTTCCAATGAGTAGAGGATATCTAGCAGCCAAGAACCTGAAGCTGGTGGTGAGAGTGAGGACTTTGGTCCAATCATCTCATCCCCCATTGATTCGTCTGATGAAGATGAGAGGAATCTAAGGCTAAAGGTGCAACAACTGTCTACAACATGCACCTATTTAGTCTCCAAGGTTAGTCACCTTGAATCTTAAGTGACTACCTTGCAGAACATGGTCAAAGATCAGCAACTTGAGATTTTATATCTTAAGGAACAACTAGCTGGGAGACCTTTAAGTGGAGCTCAACCAGGAACACAAGAACCTGTGGATGTGATTGACCTAACTTCTAGCTCACCTATGCAAGTCGGTGATGCTACCAAAAAGGGGGAGAAAGTCATTACAATCACAGAACCTGGGAGTTCTTTAGAGAGTATGGACACTAAGGACTCACCATCCTCACTTGCAATTATGCCTACTCAACAACTTCCTCAAGTTCATATTGATATGGATTTAATAGATTCCTTAATACAGTGTCTGTTTGAGGAAGGGATACCAAGGGCCATGTCATCTCCACCATCTTCCAATCATATCATTGGGTGGAAGTTGACAGCAACAGGAGAGCCCTAATCATCATGAAAGTTGAAGGGCAACAAGAGATCTTCAATTTTCAGACCTTGAACTATTATGGTAGTCTAGATTTAGTCATCATGCCACTTGTCAATCCAAGCCACTCAAGACAAGCTGACAAGTTGGCTCAAAGAATCCAAGACCGGATCACTACAGAGTTCAACTTTAGAAGAAGACTGTGGGAATTAGGAAATTTCATCGGTCAACTGGATGTTGAGGTAGACCCTAATATTAGCTTCATAGGGGAAACCTTAACTGAAGGCCCAATGACAGAACCTGAGAGCTCAGTCTTATCACCAACAACTGCTGCAGATATCAATGCCCTTTTTAAGACACCTGCTAGTGAAGGTGCTTCTCAACCTCTCTCTGGCCAGAGCTTGGAAGCTACATCAAGCAATGAAGGCCAAAGGGTCTCTCCACCATGAGTCACAAAGGTCTGTGAGTGACAAAGGGAAAAGAAAAATGACTTCTGAGGAGATTGAGGAGGAGAGAGAGAGAAAAAGAAGCTGAGGGGAGAAAGTTCCTCTGCTGAGTCTTCAAGACTCATGGAGTCTGCTATTAGGGCTGCCCCCAGACCAGATACTCAGAATGATAATTTAAGGGTAGTCAGGATAAACTATCTGCAGACAAGGAACTATGACATAGACAATGTCATCTCTCTCCTCTTGGAGGAGTTAAATGAACTGGTTGACCTAGAAAGGTTAAGGGAGAAGAAGGAGGCAAAAGATATAGAGCTTTTAGTACAAATCAAAGAAGACAAAAGAAAGAAAAGATTGTACAAGCATGTGCCTACCCTCTCCCCAGTTCAAGAAAGTCCTGCACAAGAGAATGTGGTTCAACAAGAACCTCAGGTAGATAAAAAAGAAGATAGGATCAAGATGATCAACAACCTGAGTGCCACAGGCCTCTATCAAGCAGAAGCACTTCTTCCCTTGTCCTATGACTATGTTGAGTTTGAGTACTTAAAACAACTTAAACTTGAGATAGTCAAGGAAAGAAAGACAACTAAAAGGAAGCTAAGGGAAGAAGCTTCTAAATCAAGAGCCATTATCCAAAAGAGCATGAAGAAGATTGCAGACATGCAGAGGATGATGAGCTTCTTGAAGCTGTATGGATTCTTCGGAAGGAGACTTGCCCCATGTCTCTATCCACTATGGATGAGCATATCAGGGTGATCAAGCAGAAGATCAAGAGTGGAGAGCTGGTCGACTTACACCCCCCTCCAAGTCAAGCCCCACCTGAAGTGGAGGTTAAGGTTGAACAACTAGAGACAACACAACCTGGACCTCCTGTTGAATCTCAGCAAGCTTCATCTTCTGATCCATAACAGGGTCACTATCCCTCTCAATCTGAACCTGTGAGAGTAGAAGACCCAACTAAGAAAGTCTTTCTGCATGCATGCTGCACAAGTACTAAAGAAGAATGCTTTGGAAGTTTCACACATGCAACGGAAATACTCTAAGTGAGAAATATTCCGAAGCCAAGACCAATATCTTCCGAAGCCAAAGATGAAGTCTTCCGAAGCCTTAGAGACAAAGTCTTCCAAAGCTCAACTCTTGAAGACAGATTTCTTTCAAAGACTTTTAGTAACATGCTTTATCTGATGTACTTTTCCATAAAGCTGGACCCCTTTCCGCTGCGACTCTATAAAGTCACCAACTTACATGACTTGGTGAAAAGGTCCATACTTTTGGTAACTGTACATTGAGGTATTGAGTTTGTAACTTTCTACTTCATGTACTTTATCCTTTTTGTAATAGATAAGGATGTGAGCTATGGCATGTCATAGTCACTAGTCAAAAGACAATCTGCCTTTTGATTGTACAATTGATTTTGTTTGTGTCTAGTCAATTGTATCCAACTGGCCTTCATAGTATAGCCGGCCGTAGGATGTAATATAAGTATCTCATGTTCTTGTAACTTTCTTTCATCCTTTGTAACACTTGTAATAGAACATATGAAGGCAATATACTGCAACCTTGAAAACCATACACTTGTGTATCTTTCTATTGTGTTCTGTCTCTTACATTACTTGTGTTCTTAATGTCTTTACTTGTGGTAAATCCAGTTCACTATTTGATTAAGTTAAGTTGCTCTCCTCTTTGTGTTGTTGTGCTGTAAGTGACCCCCTTCACCGCTCTTGCAGATTGAAAATGAGCAGTGGAATTGAGTTCCTGAGTTCAATATCATCATTAAAGTCCAATACTTGGAAGGCGTAACACATGGTTACACTACATTTTAGACGACTTTATAGATACATTATAGGAATTTTGATACTAATTGAACATTTGTCAACCTCGTAAGAAATAACAGAGAAACAAAGGATTAAAAGAGCAAAGTATTGAAAAATTATGAGATTTCGACTGACACTGAAAACGAGACAAACTTTTTTTTTGTTTTTAAATATCATGGTGTACTACCAAACTCAACCATAAAAGTTTGCGAGCAAAGTGATATAAAAATGCCCTAATTGATCACATAGTGGACCATCATCCACTTCATAATGGTCCACCACCGTTGTAGTCAACAACATAGCTATGGATAATGATTGCGTTTCAAGAAGTGCTTAGCGGACCATCAAGCCTTACCTTAACTGTCCACGACGGCCCAAGTGAAACAAACTCCCATCAACTTTGGATTTTGACCACTTTAAACACATGATACCTCATTCATTAGAGAGAGTATCATCTAGAACAAATCAAGGCAAGGAATCAAGTGCTTAGAAGGTTGGAATCAAGTATTGGAAGCTTTGGAACGGAAGATCAAAGTACAAAAGCTTTTGGTTTGACTTTGTATACATTGTTTGACTTCGTTTTTGGTTTTTGAAACTTATGTTTATCATGTTTTCCACTAGAATTTTTTGTAAACTATTTTCAATCATCATGAGTAGCTAATTTGTTTTAAGCTACTTAGATATGGTTTAAATATTGTCGGTTTGACTATTATTCGATTTCTTAACTCAATGGTTATCTGTTATTGAAAAATACAATTTACGCATGATCTTAGATTTTCTCAATTGATGATACTTCATTTAGCTACTTAATAAGATAAGAAGATCCATAAATAGATCAAATAACGGAAGGTGGAAGGTCGATTAGGAAAGGAGATGTTATTTCATACCGATTAATGGTTAAAGTTTATGTTTGATCCTTATGATATTCTTGTGAAACCTAGATATACTCAATTGATTGTCTTTTTTTCCAAGTCTAACTTTACCTTCACAAAATAAAAATATATGATTAGTAAGCTACACATGTGATAATAACAATTTACACATGTGTTCAGCAACACTAACACAAGTGTTATAAATCTTCATTCATGTATATGGACAAAAAATTGCAAAATATTGGCAGACTTAGAAACTATTGTCATAAAATTGAGGTTTAGGTACCTTAAAACTATTGATAACTAAGTGTCTTTTAATGGTTTGATGAATAATCCAAATTAGAATACCACCCTCTTCATCGCGGTTGGTTATAAAACTTTTATCACATGTGTTTTGGTGATTAACACATGTGTTAGGACAAATGTACATACAATATGACAATGATTTTACATGTATTATTATCGAGATGTTACTCATGTGTTGCTCTTGAAATAAACATATGCAGGATATTATAAAGCTTACTTACACATGTTAGCCCCCTTATCTACCCAAAAGGCAGAATTTAACTCTCCATAACCAATACTAAACTCAAAATAGAAGTTCAGTTAAACAATAGCAGGCTCTTCCATCTACTCCAAGAACATTTGAGCATCTCGGTCACAACTAATTTAATAGCTTTACAAAGTGTGTAGAGAATATATTACACATGTGTTAAAGTGTTTCAGTATTTTTAGTACTTTACAAAATCATAATCATAAAAAAATTTGAGTTTACATATAACACGTGTTAAAGACTTTAAAAGCTTCAATCTAATAAAACATACCTTACACGTGAAAAATATTGAGTTTTCCAAAAAGCTTCAGTACTTCAGAAATCAAAAAACACACATTTATAAGTTTTTAGTCTTTTTAGTACTTTACAACGACTTTAAAAATATTTTATTTTTTATATTTTTAACCATATGTAAGCAAATCTTATCTTGAGTTTACACAATTGTTTGTATATTTTCTCACTAAAACAAACATAAAAAACACACACAAACCTTCTTTTTTATTTAATATTTAATGAACAATTAACACGCATTGCAAATGGAAGATGATGAATATACTCATCTATCAAACCTACATATGGTGCCTTCCCTTATCCTTGGCTTGGTTCTCTTCATTCTCCATTTTTTAACTTATGGTAGTGTATGTGTTGGAGATGAAGAGATGAATGTATGCATATATGCTGGATCTTTTGCAGGGAAAATAATGGAAATTTAGAAGGAATCATGAGTGGTAATGGTTTTTAAATTTTTAACTAGCAAAGTAAAAATTAAGATAATCATTGGTTTGTAGTAGACATCAAATCGATCGGTGTGTGTGTATATATATATATAATATATATATATATATATATATATATACATATATATATATATATATTAAAAAATAAAAACAAAAAATGTTCCTTTAGTTTCCCTCTTTCATAAAAAAAATAAATATAGTTTATAAAAAATAAAAAAGTTCTCGAATTTTTTTACGAAATTCGTTTTATAAATGTGTAATACCAGATTTACACGTGTAAATCCAGTATTACACATGTGTATAACCATATTTACATACGTGTAAACAATGGATGAACGATTTTTTAAAAAAAGTATATGAATATGTTAGGTGTTGGAAAAATAAAATAATACTGAATTTTATGGTGAATTTTTTTAGAAAAATAATATTGTGAAAAAAAATTATGAACATTTAAAAAAAAATAAAAAAATGACATGTGATTTGAATATGATAATAAATTATTTATACTTTTTTTTAGTTAACAATTTTTAGTTTAGAATGTTAGTTATGTATTTTTACACTTTTTTTAATTTGGTAGTTGTCTTTATTCCTTTTAAATCCTTGTTTATCTTCATATATAAATTTAGCAGTGAATCGTATATTCTTCTTCTCTGCCATGCATTTATGTTGATTTAAAAAATAGTTTCACCATATTCTCCAAAAATTCATGGATCCAAGAGTACCCACGAAAGAAAAATGTCGCCTTTGTTTCCGGTTTGGTAATATCGCCACCGCCATCGTATTTGTCTTCCAATTATTTCTATCCAGATGACAAATACCATTGCAGCCATCGTCCACCTCCGCTCCGTAACAGTCGCATTCTACCTGATCCTTCGGTATCTTTTGTTCTAATTATTTTTGAAGCAATCATATTCAAATAATTAGAAATTTGCATTAGGATATGATATTCTAAGGGTATGTTTGGTATGTGGTAATAGAATAGAAGAATGAATGAAATGAATAACGGAATGAAATGGATAAGAGAATGAAATGAATCATTACATTTCATTGTTCTGTTTGGTTGCCCTTTAGTAATAAATGAATCA
>CM046452.1:0-175000 GCA_025506515.1 Flaveria trinervia | reverse complement strand
CCTGAAAATGCCTTAGAAAGATTCAAGTGTAATCCTTTTATAAATTTCATCATCATTATCACCAAATATATCATTTTTAATAATAACCATTGCCATTAATAAAACCATTTTAAGCTATCAATTACCATTAAACACGCTTTTAACATTAATATAGCGAACATTCTAAAGTCGTTTTCAACCGAAGCAAACTTTGGAAACTTGGGGGCTAAGTGCAGGGACTAAATTGACATTTTGCAGACCTGGGATGGGTATAAAAACCCCATTCCCAGCCATTTTCTTCATCCTCTCCATTTCTTCTTCATCATCATCTTCTTCTTCACTTCACATCTTCATCTTAGCACCAAAACGCCCCGTTCGATCACGTTTTCGTCGTCTAGACTTCATCTACAACCTAGTCTACTCCATCCTTGCAGGTAGACGACCTTGGTTGTCCATTTCTTGCTTGTTTTACTACTGCCCATTCTAGGGTTTTGGTGTTCGGGTCAACTCGAACACAAGAGGTCGTGTGGGTGCGTGTGATGACTTTTGGCATGTGCTTCTTGTTTGTGTGTGTTTGTTGTGTGATTCTGGAATTCCTTGTTGTGTAAAACCCGTGCTTGGGGCAGCCGAAGGCTGCTCTGCACTTCAGCAGCCGCGAACCTGCAGTTCAGGCGACTGGGTCTGTCATGCGACTGAGCCGTGCGAATGGGTGAGTCTTGCGACTGAGTCATGCGACTGTGTCATTCGGGCGACTGAGTTGTGCGACTGGGGATGTCATGCGACTGAGTCGTGTGATCGAATGTTGTGTGCGATTGAGTCAATGCGGATGAATGTAGTGTGCGATTGAGTCCTACGATCGAATGAATGCATGCGACTGTGCGTGTATCGCACGACAAGAAGGCCAATCATACGAATGAAGTTGATTCGTACGAATGAAGGTTGATTCGTGCGTATGGAGCTTAGGTCGTGTCATTAGTTGTTGTGTGGTACGACTGAATGCCAGTCGTACGAATGAAGGTTCAATCGTGCCAATGAAGCTGATTTGTACGATTGAATGTTGATTCGTACGAACGGAGTGTTCAGTCGAGCGTCTGGTCCTGTTGAATGACTGATGATGTTTGAGTGTGAATTTCCTTCCTGAGCGTCTGATGATGATAAGGTAACATCAGTAAAAGTGTCATTGCTTGACCACAAAGATTAAAGTCAATGCTAACAACAGGCACATACTATTTCAATTTAAATCAACCTAACACTTTACAATTATCAACAACCTATTTGGGACTACAAATATTTAACAAGTGCTATCTTTTATAACAATGGAATCCTTATATGGATGTCATAAGCAATGACAACTACTCTTAGTCCTTGGATCTACATAAGATCTGATACATGTGTCCGCTTGTGTGTGTGCTACCCATGACCGAACCGATACAACTCGAACCGATCAAACATTACTACACTCTTTATACACGTCATTAATGCTTAACAATAACTGTCAATAGGTGTTTGACTGTTCATTGCATTCAACTCTTAGGAATCTTGATCATTCATACTTACCACTTAACATGTGAGTTTCATGGCCCCTTTTTATGCTTATACTACTTTACAAACATTTACAAACATGGGGGAAAAGTATGCTCGCCTGTTTTCTATGCTGTACAACATACATACAATTGATATACTTGGACTCAACGTGCTACTGTTTTGTGGGTACTTATCTCATACATGCTTGAGTCTGCTTTGTGGTTCTTTCTTACAACCATTTAATTCCAGTGTGGGAACCAACAGATAGGTATTGGTAGTACTACTTGGTTGACACCCCCACCCTCGTGTTGGTATACTAGTTAGTACCAACAGATGCCAGGAACGGGCCTTGGGTGAATATATTCCGACAAGATTCTTTATGTACGTCGTTAGGTTTGGTTGTAAAGCTCTTGTCAAGTGATTTGCTTACTTATAACTGTGTGCACGGTATTCTGCAACAACTTTATACAGCATCAATTACTTATTTACTTTTAAACCTGCGAGCTCACCAACAATTTTGTTGACCATTTGAGCATATCTTTTTAGGTGATCATGCTAGCTGAGGTTCTAGGTGTGCTGCCTTAGTGGAGACCCTAGGATGCATTTTCGGGCTAAACTTGTCATTTTGAAAACAATTGTTGTATCTGTTTCAAACAACGTTACACTTTGTAACTTGTTCCCGGGTTGTGGGAATTACATACAACGTTATTATCTATGTTTATGTTATATCATGTTTATGCTTATGGCTATGTGGTCGTGATTACTGACTAAACACGACACAAGTCCCCTTGTTGTCGGGTGTCGTCATGACACACTTGTCATAATTATCATTATTACATCTCTATCGCTTACCATGTGTTATGACGATTCCCGTCTTGTTACATCCCCGTGTTTCCGCTCTTAGCGGGGGGTGTGACACCATACGCCCCAATAGTGCCCATGCGCCCTGAATAGTTCATGTGCCTAAGTGAGAAAATGATTAAGTGTTGGCTGATGTGCCTACATAGTGATGAAGCACCCAAACAGGGCTCATGCGCCCAAATAGTGCCAAAGCGCCTAAGCACTTAGAAGTTTTTACAGAATTTTTGGGAGTCTGTGCTTTTAGGGTTTTGACCAAGGGTTGACTGGGGCTTATTTATGATGATGTTTCATGCATGGTTATGATTGTTCCTTATTATTGTTATTGCTATTATTATTATTACTTATAGTATGTGACTTTACGTGGTATGTTTATTATCGTAACGTAAAGTATTTTGTAATAATAAAGAGAAAGAGCAATAAAGAAAAGAAGAGGAATATTAATAAAATGTTAACAAGTTTTGCAAGCTTACAGGAGATACACGACCATGTTGTCGTTAGCTTAACTGTGCAGCAGGTTAGCTACCCTATTATGCACACAGGGCCAATCAATTGAGATTGGCAGGACCTTTGTAGCATGCACTGGGTGATTGGGTCGGCTTTGTACATAGTACACAGAACCCTTTCGAGGGATATAGTTGACCCTTTCGAGGGATATAGTTGACCCTTTCGAGGGATATAGTTGACCCTTTCGAGGGATATAGTTGACCCTTTCGAGGGATAAAGTTGACCCTTTCAAGGGATACAATTGACCCTTTTGAGGGATATAGATGGCCCATCACCCGTTTTCTCATCGCGCATATAGTTGGGGTGTTGCTCATTGGTCCATACAGAAAGTGAAAGATAAAGATAAAAGTTTACAGAACATACAAGGCATACAGTAAAAAGAACGAACATTATTTGTTCATATAGTTAATGCGTGCTCGCATATACAGTACAGAGTTGTATTTTACAGAAAAGAGTATTTTCATATATACAACATATAGAAAGTATTTTATTACTTTTCAAACTAAAACTCACTCAGCAACGCTGACTTTTATACATGTTCAGTTGGCAGGTAATTATTGCTGAGGATGGCACGAGGGTGAAGCTACTCGGCAGGAAAAGACTGACACCCATTCGTATTTTATATTGTTGTTGTCTTGTAATGAAGTAAAACAATACTTTTGTAAACAGTTAAACGATGATGTATTGCTTAACAACAGTGTTTTAAATGAAATAAATAGTTTTTGATAAATTATTTCCGCTGCTTAAGTTTGTATAATTATAATGTTTAATGTTTTAGCTGCTGTGATTGACCAACTGTGAGGTCTCCGGGAACGGGGCCTTACATATATATATATATATATATATATATGTATATGTATATATATATATGTATATATATATATGTATATATATATATATGTATATATGTATATATATGTGTATATATATGTATATGTATATATATATATGTATATATATATATATGTATATATGTGTATATATATGTATGTATATATATGTATATATGTATATGTATATATATGTATATGTATATGTATATATATATATGTGTGTGTGTGTATATATATGTATATATATATGGGAGGGATTCTAAGAAAACGAATAAGTTTGGAGAAAACTAAGAAAACAAATTTTAACCAATCATAATTTTTTATTATATATTTATATTTATTATCTCTAAAAGGTGTTTTAGTAATTTTATATATAATATATTTTTAGTAACTAATTGTTGACTAAATCCCATCTTTTTCACCATAATTAACAAATCAAAATACAGAGCTTTTGAAAAACCTACTTCATATTGAACAATTGAGTTCTTAACCGATTCATCAACCATATACAGATGATATCTCGAAAATTAAACTACGAGGCTTCTGATGGTAATGAAATAACTCAGATGTCACGTGGTTTGTTAGCTAACCAAAGAGTAAGAGGCTTATGGTGATTAAATTAAGGTAGATGTTAGCGACTAATTAATTGGTTCTTGGTAGACTTGATCAATGGATGGGTTCATGAGTACTTTGTTTTATTTCAACCATAGATAGTGATTAAAGAAAGAAGAAGAAGAGTTTTTAAGTAACTTGGGTTGTTATGTAACGTGGGTTACATATACGTAACCAAAGAATAAGGCAATTGAAGAACAAAAAAAGGATCTGTGGTATCATCAAAGGGAAGAAAATTAGTGAAAACAAAGAAGGAGATGGAAAACCTTGGTTACGTATACGTAACCCATTACATACGTAACTTGTATGAGTTACGTACACATGCTTGACCATTATGATTCATCATAGATCGTTTCATCATTTGTTTCTACATAGCCAATTTTAGAGAAACTTATTAACTCAAGCATTCGTGTTTTGATTTGATCAAGAAGGTAATAGTTTCTTTATTATTTTGAACTGATTATCGATACCAACAATATTTTTTTTGAATTGTCTGATTTGTTATAGCATTTAAATAAATCATTACGTATATGTAAGTTTCATCATTTTAATATAAAAACAATCATGTTGCCATATTCCTTGATTATCTCCCTATTTAATTGTATGTGTTTGACTAATTGATTCCACCATCTCCTTTTATAATCATCGCTATTCTATCGATCCAAAAAAGAGACTTCAAATTTATATAAAACAACTTGAAATATTTTTGTCAAAGAACCAAAACTAGACTTCACATAATCCATCGAAGCAAAAGTTACAACCTTTCATAATATCATATGTATATTCATGGATTGTTTATTGCATTCTTTATATTATTTGTTAATTATAACACTATAATGGTAGCATACATCTATTAGGATTGGACCAACCTTTTTTAGGTGGAGACTTTCTTGGATTTTTTATTGATAACTACTATCATGTGAAAATCTTGGTGGAATCTATATTTCTCGTTTAATATGAGGATTGTTTACTTGAATATCTTACAAACTCCAGTGAAGCAATCGATTGATTCAAACTCACTGGATTGACTTTTAATATTGAAGGTGGTGGCTAGGGCAATACTGCTTGGTTCGACTTCATCTTCTTCAAGTGACATATAAGTAAGCAAATACATGTTAACACATTTTCTTACGTATACATATTCAAGTTGCTTAAGTGTTAACATATACGTAAGGTGACACGTCGGGCAACCATGATGTGTTTCACTTCATTTTCGTCAAGTTACATATACCTAATATATGCTTACATATACGTAAGAAGGTTCAAAATGTGTGCTAAAATATACGTATTTTGGTTAGTTATGTGTTTATATATACATAATCAGGTTTACATATGGCTACAAAAAAATTTTAAGTTGGTTATGTATTTACGTATACGTAAGCAGGTATACATATGCTTGAACCTACTCACTACTGATAGAAGTTTTTTGATAAACGATGAGGATAAAGTGAATTATTGATGAAGATGAAGGATATATGGAGGTGATTCAGTTGATAGATTATTCAAAACGTATTTTTTATGAGCCAAGGGAGAGAAGAGAGAAGAGTGAATATAGGATTTTGGTTAAGGTTTCCAAAATTATTTTTTGTTCCAATTTGCCCTTATATCATTAGTATAATCTTATTTATTTTTGGATTAATTACCTTAATGCCATTGTCTATATCAACCATTGGTCAAATAAATCAATGGTTTGATCACATAAATCAATGGTTTGATCAAATAGATCAATGGTTTGATCAAATAGATCAATGGTTTGATCAAATAGATCAATAGTTTAGATTTGGTTTTCTTAATTTTAGTAAATCATAGTTTTTTTTAAGAACCCCGCCCTATATATATATATATAATATATATATATATATATATATATATATATATATTCATAGAGTATAATAATAATAATTATTATTATTGTTATTATTATTATGATTATTACTACTACTGCTATTATTTTGATTATTATTTTTATATTAGGATTTCATAAAGGTTTTTTTAAATAAAAATGGATTCTTTTTAGAAACATTAAGTATTTTGTTTAAAAAATATATAACTCGATAGTAAATTGTTTATATTCAAAATAATGATATTTGTCCCTCTAAGTACGAAGTACCAAACAAAATATAAAAACTTTAATATATAGTTTTTAAGTTTTCATATAAATTAATATGAACAAATAAAAAAAATTAATCAAGCTGGCTCAAGCTTTTCACAAGCCGTGTCACACCCCAACCATGACGGCGGAATCATCGAAATGTGAGGGTTAAGATTGTTCACAACCACATAACGCTATCTTTAAATGAAAATATTATTAATATAAGTTTCAAAAGTATGCAAGTTACAACCAAGAGTCTCAAACAGAAAATAACATAACATAAGATAAATCCAAGACAATTTATTTATTAATCTAGGTCCAATCCTATATGTGAGCAAACTTCAATAGATGACCTCAAACTTGGGCATTTCCTGAAACATGTTAAAAAGAAAAGGTCAACTATGAAGTTGGTGAGTTTCCAAGGGTTTAATATACATATATATCAAAAGATTACAAGTAGCAATTCATGGTCAAGGGTTATGAGTTTATGTTTGTTTATAGAACACATATAGCTACAATCAAACCTTGACTTATTACAAGTTTACAAGTTTATACGATTGGCTAAGTGTACTTAGTCCCCACGATGAACAAGTCATACGTCAACAGGAGCATGCAATACATTGGCTTTAGCACCAAATAGGCTTGTCAGGCCCATAGATCTATGACGACGTCAGGTTAGCAATAGTTAATGATTGTCAACAGATAATGTATCTCATATAAATCTCACAATAACACAAATAACCATGACAAAATATAAGTATGAATTGCAAGTGCGTTACAAGTATAAAACGTTTACAAGTGTAAGTTGATAAGTTTAACATATTTCACCCCAAAATGGTGTGAAATAATATAAAAAGAGGCAAGGAAACTCATATAATCAATAAGTATATAATTGGTGATTAGTAAGAAAAATAATCGTCGTTCCAACGTATTCTTTCACGAGTCACCTAAATATATATATTTACAAGATTTTAAGTTTATTAACAAGTTTAACAATTTAATGGGAACTAGGGTTTTGAATTGAATTTGGGATTTTGATAAATAAAATTTTATAATGAAAACACTTCTATTTGAAATTAACGAAAAGAATTCTACCAATTAAATAATTTAACATAAAGAATTGAATTTAAATCATTTATAAAAATTGATAAAGTTTAAATATAAAGTGTGAATAAATAATTTTTTATATATATCTGAAAAACAATACTTAAAGGTAACGTTTGAATTAAATAATAATTTTTTGAGTTAAACTATTATTTTAAGTCTATTTTTAATAAAATAAACTAAATATAACATTTGTTAAAAATATTTTATAAAGTATTTAAAGAGATAAAATTACAAAAAATAATTAGTTGACTTTAAAAATAGATAAAGTTTACAACATTGATTTTTATAAGGCTCGAGGCCGTGTTAGAAGATGGGTTTCAAATTTTAAAAACACGGTTACAAATCAATCCCCAAATCATATGAACCCTAAAATGAAATTGGATCAAATTAAAGTAACCATCGTATGGGTTAATCAAATTAACCATGGGGCTATTGTTCCCCATGCTTAAACGAATATAAAGATGTGTTTAACCTATCCGATTTTGTTTAAGAATGATAATGAAGATGATGTAATAGTCCAGACCAAACTTGGACTTGTTTGATATGTAAATGGTGATGATATCCAAATTATTTTTTTGTGAAGCTTCGTTGAATGTTGTTGACTAGAAGCCCCTTATCCATTGAAGTTTAGAAGGCTCGGATCAGGGTATTCGACTGTTTTGTAGGTCGCGGTGATAATGGTGATTGAATTTGATGATTGTGTGTGCTTGAGGTGAAATTTGTAACACCCCGAAATTTCTACTTAAACGAAAGGAAAAGAAAAGTAAATAGAAAGAATGGAAATTGTGCACAAATGAAAGGGAAAAAGTGTATAAAGTACAAATCTTATTATTTTAAGATTTTAATGGCATGGGTGCCCATTACTTCTTCTTCATCTTCTTCTTCACGGCTAAAAAGAAGAGAGAGAAAGAGAGCTCGGTTCTAGAGAGAGAAAGAGCAAGAAGAAGTTGAAAAAGGTAAGTCTTCTCTTCCTTGAGCTCGGTTTTAGTTGAGTATTGAGTTCTTGACCGAAGTTCCGGTTGTTTAGAGTTTACCTTCGGGATTCAAGGAGTTGAATCGAAGTGGGTCTTGAACGGGAAGAGTGTTACTCAAAAGCTGCTAAAGGTGAGTTTCTAGAACCCCTCTTTTACGGATTTTTAAATGATTTGGGGCTATTATGCATACTAAGTAAACGTTTTTAAAGAAACCGTGGATTTACAGCTTTAGGTACGAATGTTGTATGTACGTATGTATGTTTTAGAGTTTGATTATGGGTTAGAGATGATGTTTAGCATGCTTAGATGGCCTTAGTATGTTAGATCTATGTTTGGGTATGCTTAGAATGATTATCGGGTGAAATTGGTGGCATAGAAAAGATTTCAAAATGTCTGATGAACATGAACAGTGGTTCATGCGCCCAAACAGTTGTCCATGCATCTAGCATGAGTGGCCAGATGCCTAAGTATTTGTGACACCCGTCACCTTAAGGTTTGTCGAATGACATAATTAACCATAGAACTATTTTAGTTATTCTTCCTCTTTTTCATGAACTCCTGCTTTAAGGAATCATGTCTGCTTTGTTACCCTTGTGCCTGTACTTCCTCCGTGAACTTGTGCTAAGCATAAACACTTTTATAAATCTCATCACCTGTATCATCAAACATATCATTTTTAATTATAACCATTGTCATTAATAAAACCATTTTTAAGCTACCAATTACCATAAAACGCGCTTTTAACATTAATATAACGAGCACTTTTAAGGTCGTAATCAACTGAAACAAATTTTGGGGAACTCGGGGGTTAAGTGCAGGGACTAAACTCACCATTTTTGCAAACTTGAGCTGGGTATATAAACTCATATTCCAGCCCTTAATCTCATTTCATCTTCATCTTCTTCATCCTCTTCACCTTCTTCTTCACATCTTCTTCATTCTAGCACCAAATCCAACCCGCTTGGTCTTGTTCTCGTCGTCTAGACTCCATCTACAGCCTAGTCTACTCTATTCTAGCAGGTAGACGACCTTGGTTGTCCCTTTTCTTGCTTATTCATGGCTGTCCAAGCTAGGGTTTCGGGTGCTCGGGTTCAACCCGAACACATGAGGTCGTGTGGGTGCGTGTGAGGTCTTTCTGCTTGTGTTTCATGTTTGTGTATGTTTGTAGAGTGTTTCTGGAAGTCCTTGTTGTGTAAAACCCATGCTCGGAGCAGCCGAAGGCTGCTCTGCACTTCTGCAGTCGCGAACCTGCAGTTCAGGCGACTGGGTCTGTCATGCGACTGAGCCGTGCGACTGGGTGAGTCGTGCGACTGAGTCATACGACTGTGTCATTCGCGCGACTGAGTTGTGCGACTGGGGACGTCATGCGACTGAGTCGTGCGATCCTATGTATGTGTGCAAATGAGTCATGCGAACGAATGAATGTGTGCGATTGAGTCAGGTGACCGACTGAATGTATGCGATTGTGCGTGTTTCGCACGACTGGAGTCCAATCGTACGAATGAAGGTTCAATCATAGGAAAGTAGCTAATTCGCATGATTGAAGGTTGATTCGGGCGCATGGAGGTTGGGTTGTGCGAATGTGTGTTGTGTGGTACGACTGAATGCGAGTCATGCGAATGAAGACTCAATCGTACGAATGAAGCTGATCCGTACGATTGAAGGTTGATTTGTACGAATAGAGCATTGAGTCGAGCATCTGGTCCTGTTGTGTGACTGGTGATGATAAACTAAC
This sequence comes from Flaveria trinervia, assembly GCA_025506515.1. Taxonomy (NCBI): domain Eukaryota; kingdom Viridiplantae; phylum Streptophyta; class Magnoliopsida; order Asterales; family Asteraceae; genus Flaveria; species Flaveria trinervia. Next base: position 164,779 of record CM046452.1, on the reverse strand, counting down.
ATCAGTAAAAGTGTCATTGCTTGACCACAAAGATTAAGGTCAACGCTATCAACATGCACATACTATTCCAATTGAAATCAACCTAACATTTTAAAATTATCGACAACCCATTTGGAACTACAAATACTTAACAAGTGCCATCTTTCATAACAATGAGATCTTTACAAGGACGCCATAAGCAATGGCGACTACTCTTAGTACTTGGATCTACATAAGATCTGATGTGTGTGTCCTCTTGTGTGTGTGCTACCCACGACCGAACCGATACAATCCGAACCGACCAAACATAACTATACGCTTTATACACGTCATTAATGCTTAACAATAACTGTCAATAGGTGTTTGACTGTTATTTGCATACAACTGTTGGCAATCTCGATCATTCATACTTAGCACTTAACATGTGAGTCTCGTGGCCCCTTTTATGCTTACACTACTTTACAAACAATTACAAACATGGGGGAAAAGTATGCTCGCCCGTTTTCTATGCTATACAACATACATACAATTTACATACTTAGAATCAACGTGCTACTGTTTTGTGGGTACTTATCTGATACATGCTTGAGTCTGCTTTGTGGTTCTTTCTTACAACCATTTAATTTCAGTGTGGGAACCGACAGATAGGTATTGGTAGTACTACTGGATTGACACCCCCACCCTCGTGTTGGTATACTAGTTAGTACCAACAAAAGCCAGGAACGGGCCTTGGGTGAATATATTCCGACAAGATTCTTTGTGTACGTCGTTAGGTTTGGTTGTAAAGCTCTTGTCATGTGGTTTTGCTTGCTTATAACTGTATGCACGGTAATCTGCAACAACTTTATACTGTATCAATTACTTATTTACTTTAAACCTGTGAACTCACCAACAATTTTGTTGACCATTTTGAGCATATCTTTTCAGGTGATCATGCTAGCTGAGGTTCTAGGAGTTTGTGGCTTAGTGGAGACCCTAGGATGCATTTCCGGGCTAAACTTGTCATTTTGAAAACAATTGTTGTATCTGTATCAAACAACATTATACTTTGTAACTTGTTCCCGGGTTGTGGGAATTGCATACAATGTTATCATCTTTGTTATATGATTCGTGTATCATGTTTATGCTTATGGCTATGTTGTCATGAATACTGACTAAACACGACACAAGTCCCCTTGTTGCCGGGTGTCGTCATGACACGCTTGTCATCATTATTATTATTGCACCTCTATCGCTTACCATGTGTTGTGACGATTCCCGTCTCGTTACATCCCCGTGTTTCCGCTCTTAGCGGGGGTGTGACAGACTGGTATCAGAGCCATTGGTTATAGAGAATTAGGCAATATACTTGACCTAGACTCTAACCTAGGAACCTTCATGTAGATTTGCATGCCCGGGCTGTGTGCATTTTATATCTCATACGTGTTCCTCATTACTTGTTTGATTAACTATCTATTTCGTGATCATTTCACCCTATGAGGGAGCCCTTGTGCTCACTCTTTACGGGATGCTTGTATTGGATCTTCCATTCCCTCTGCGCACCGAGTTGTTTTCTCAATCCAGGTATTGAAGCCAAAGAGGTCTTCATAGATCATGCTATTGCGTTTGACCTTAGACACTGGGATTTACCCCGAGGAGGTTATGTCTGAGACCTCGAGAGAGGGGGAAATAGACAACCTCAGCTAGACTAAACTTGATTTCATGCATGGATATGCCATTATGATGATGGACTACTATTTGGACATATCTTATACATGGTGTGAGAATTTCATGATTTGTAAGCGATGTGTGACAACCATAAGTATGGTCTTAACCCGAAAAGTTAGACCTTAATGTGGCATGGATAATATGCCCTGCAATGGTTAAAACTTACGCGTTTGCTATTCTTATGATTAGAACATGCCGCCTCGAAGAGTTACCCGCAACAACAGTGGCGGAAGTGAAGCCCCGGGAAGCAAAGGCAGAGGCAGAGGTAGAGCACCGAGAACAAGTGATGGTCCTACCAATGTCACTCCAGGAACAGGAAACGCTAATATGGCAGCCTTAATTGCTCAACAGCTGGCCGCACTGATTCCGACTATCGTGGCCCAAGTGAGCGACGCTCTTCAGAATTCTCACCCCCACGAGGATGGTGGCAATGATAATGAGGATAACGGGAACCCGACTGGGAACGAAAGAAATCAGGAGACCGGAAATGGTGGTACAGCCGGTAACGAAACTGGAATTGTTAATGAGACCGGGGTTGTGAATATTAGACGGGGATGTTCATACAAGGAATTTGTGGCTTGTAAACCAAGAGAGTTTGATGGCAAAGGTGGAGCCATAGCCCTGACCAGATGGCTTGAAAAGATGGAGGCCGTGATCGACATCAGCGAATGCCTCGACAGTTAGAGGATTAAGTATGCCACGTGCTCACAACAGGGCAAGGCACTAACGTGGTGGAACACTCAGATTCAGGCTAGGGGAAGAGAATCGGCGATGCAAATGTCGTGGGATGAGTTCAAAGCCCTAATCACCGAGGAGTACTGTCCTCTCAACGAGATGCAAAAACTTGAGCATGAGTTCTGGAATCATGCCATGGTGGGGGCTGGGCACGCAGCTTACACCGATCGTTTTCACAAGCTAGCAAGATTGGTTCTGCATCTGGTCACCCCGGAATCAAAAAGGATAGAGAGGTATATTTGGGGACTTGTGCCTCAAATCTGGGCAATGGTAACCGCAGCTGCTCCTCCTACTATTTAGAGCACAATTTTGAAGGCTGGCGCTCTAACTGATGAGATGGAGAGAAAAGGGGTATTGGGCAGGGGAACAGAGAAAAGGAAAGAAGTTGGAGAAACGAGCCGGTCGAGTTCGGGAAATTCGAGAAAAGGGACAAGACAACCAGAAATTTTGTGGCCGTGACCTAGGGTAGGCGAGAGTATGTGGGTCTGCACCCCAGATGCAATAGGTGCAACTTTCATCATCCCCCAGCTATGCCGTGCCGGGTGTGCGCTAATTGTAGACGCCCGAGGCATTTAGCAAGAGACTGCAGAACAACGCCAAATATGGTCGCACCAGTCAACGCGGTTAACCCCGCCGGGTATGCCAGGGGCTGTTACGAGTGTGGAAGCCCTGATCACTACAGGAACATGTGCCCCAAACTGTATCGAGCACCGGCCAACAAGGGAACAACCAGCATCAGACTATGGCTATAGCTGGAAATCAAGGCCAGACAAACCAGGGGAATGCGGCTCGGGGACGCGCTTTTGTCATTGGAGCCAATGATGCCCGTCAAGACCCAAATGTTGTCACGGGTACGCACTTACTCAATAATCACTTTGCATCTATATTGTTTGATACTGGGGCAGACAATAGCTTTATATCTTATGAGTTTGTGCAATTGCTTTATGTGAGTCCTAGTAGGCTAGAAACTAGCTACTCTGTAGAAATGGCCAATGGTAGGGTTGTTTTGGCCGACGAGATTATTAGAAAGTGCTCATTGATATTTGAGGACCATGCCTTCGATATAGACTTGATACCCATTGAGTTAGGAAGTTTCGACGTGATTGTGGAATAGATTGGTTGTCGAAACACGGAGCTGAGATTGTCTGTCGGGACAAAGTGGTACGAATCCCCATGGCAGACGGAAAGGTACTTAGAATTCAAGGAGAAAGACCGTGGAGAAACTTAAAGCTTATTTCCTGCATGAAAGCACGCCAGAGTTTACGAAAACAGTGCTACGCTTTCCTGGCTCATGTCGTAGAAAAGAAGAAGAGGAGCAGAAATTGGTAGATATCCCTGTGGTACGGGATTACTCAGATGTATTTCCTGATGACTTGCCTGGTTTGCCTCCTTCACGGCAGGTGGAATTTCGTATTGAGTTGATTCCTGGAGCTACATCGGTAGCAAAGACACCGTATCGATTGGCACCATCTAAAATGCAAGAGTTATCTAGCCAGTTACAGGAACTACCGGAGAAGGGTTTTATTTGGCCGAGTCACTCGCCTTGGGGAGCACCGGTGTTATTTGTCAAGAAGAAGGATGGGCCATTCCGTATGTGCATCGACTACCGTGAATTGAAAAAATTAACTGTGAAGAAACGGTATCCTCTCCCCAGGATCGACGACCTGTTTGATCAGTTACAAGGAGCTTCGTATTTTTCGAAGATCGACCTTCGATCTGGATATCACCAACTAAGGGTTTCCGTGAAGGACGTACCGAAGACAGCGTTTCGAACTCGTTATGGGCACTATGAGTTCTTGGTCATGCCGTTCGGATTGACTAACGCACCAGCTATGTTCATGGACCTGATGAATCGGGTGTGCAAACCTTACTTGGATAAGTTTGTGATCGTATTCATAGACGACATACTTATCTACTCTCGATCGAAAGAGGATCATGAAGAACACATTCGGGCAATAGTGGAACTGTAAAGGGAAGAGAAACGTTTTGCCAAGTTCTCGAAGTGTGAATTCTGGCTGCGAGAAGTGAAGTTTTTGGGTCATGTGGTTAACAAGGACGGGATTCATGTAGATCCCGGCAAGATCGAAGCGGTAAAGAGATGGGATACACCTCAGACACCTTTAGAGATACGGCAGTTCTTAGGATCAGCCGGATACTATCGTCGTTTTATTGCGAACTTTTCAAAGATCGCTCAACCATTGACATTGTTGACTCAGAAAGACAAGAAGTTTGATTGGGGACATGCACAAGAACGGCATTCCAAACGCTGAAAGATAAGCTGCGCAATGCACCGATATTGTCCCTCCCAGACGGAACTGATGATTTTGTGGTATACTGTGATGCTTCGCATCAAGGGTTGGGATGTGTACTAATGCAGAAAGATAAGGTGATTGCCTACGCTTCGCGACAACTTAAAGTGCACGAGAAGAACTACACGACTCATGATCTTGAGTTGGGCGCTGTAGTATTCGCACTTGAAATATGGAGGCATTACCTGTATGGAACCAAATGCATCATCTACACAGATCATAAAAGCCTTCAACATATTCTGGATCAGATGGAACTCAATATGCGACAGCGACGCTGGGTAGAGCTTCTTAGTGACTACGATTGTGAAATCCGGTATCATCTGGGGAAAGCTAACGTGGTGGCTGATGCTCTAAGCCGCAATGAACGCGTGAAACCACTATGTGCTCGAGCTTTGGGATTGACCATTCAAGCAAATTTGAAAGCTCAGATCCAAATTGCACAAAGTGAGGCGTTGAAAGAAGAAAACCTTGCGGAGAAGAATTCCGAGGGTTGGATAAACAACTGATGAGCAAGGACGATGGTGTACAGTACTTCGTGGACCGTATATGGGTACCCAAGTGGGAGGTGTACGTACCTTGGTCATGGATGAAGCACATAAGACACGATATTCTATTCATCCTGGCGCAGACAAGATGTACCACGATCTCAAAGATCTGTACTGGTGGCCAGGCCTAAAGAAAGACATTTCCATGTACGTCAGCAGATGCTTGACACGCTCGAAAGTTAAAGCTGAACATCAGAAACCATCAAGACTGTTACAGCAACCTGAGATTCCCGAATGGAAATGGGAGAACATAGCCATGGATTTCATTACCAAACTCCCTCGAGCGAGCAACGGGCATGACTCGATATGGGTCGTAGTGGATCGAATGATGAAATGAGCACACTTCTTGCCAATCCGAGAAGACTACAAAATGGACAAGTTGGCGAGATTGTACATAAAAGAGGTCGTGACAAGACACGGAGTGCCGGTGTCAATCATATCCGACCGTGACGGCCGATTCACTTCACGATTTTGGTAGACACTACAGAAAGCGATGGGCACTCGATTAGACATGAGTACCGCCTATCACCCTCAAACAGATGGCCAAAGTGAACAAACCATACAAACACTGGAAGACATGCTGAGAGTGTGTGTAATTGACTTTGGTGGTAGTTGGGATACTCATTTACCGTTGATTGAGTTCTCTTAAAATAACAGCTACCATACCAGCATTGGGTGCGCTCCGTTCGAAGTGTTGTACGGAAAGAAGTGTAGATCACCCGTTTGTTGGGCCGAGATTGGTAAAAGTCAGTTAACAGGCCCAGAGATCATTCAGGAAACAACCGACAAGATCTTCCAAATCAAAGATAGACTGAAAGCCGCTAGAGATCGCCAAAAGAGCTATGCCGACAATCGTCGAAAGCCTCTAGAATTCAACGTTAGGGACCAAGTGTTACTCAAAGTCTCTCCTTGGAAAGGATTTGTTCGGTTTGGAAAGAAAGGGAAGTTAGCCCCAAGATGCGTTGGACCATTCGAGATTACAGAAAGAATTGGTCCAGTGGCTTACCGATTAAGGTTACCACAAGAACTCAACTGTGTGCATGATACTTTCCACGTGTCGAACCTCAAGGAGTGTTTGGCTGACGAATCACTTCACGTACCAATTGAGGATATCAAAATCGACGAAAAGCTTCATTTTATTGAGGAACCCGTTGAGATCATGGATCGTAAGGTCAAACAGTTGAAGCGCGGTAGAATACCAATTGTTCGCGTAAGGTGGAATTCAAAGCGAGGCCCAGAGTTTACATGGGAACGAGAAGATCAAATGAAACTCAAATACCCACACCTATTCGTGGATGATACTCTTGGACCTAACTCCAGCTGAATTTCGGGACGAAATTCTCTCAACTGGGGGATACTGTGACACCCGTCACCTTAAGGTCCGTCGAACGACATAATTAACCATAGAACTATTTTAGTTATTCTTCCTTTTCTTCATGAACTCCTGCTTTAAGGAATCATGTCTGCTTTGTTACCCTTGTGCCTGTACTTCCTCCGTGAACTTGTGCTAAGCATAAACCCTTTTATAAATCTCATCACCTGTATCATCAAACATATCATTTTTAATTATAACCATTGTCATTAATAAAACCATTTTTAAGTTACCAATTATCATAAAACGCGCTTTTAACATTAATATAACGAGTACTTTTAAGGTCGTAATCAACCGAAACAAATTTTGGGGAACTCGGGGGTTAAGTGTAGGGACTATACTCGCCATTTTTGCAAACTTGGGCTAGGTATATAAACCCATATTCCAGCCCTTAATCTCATTTCATCTTCATCTTCTTCATCCTCGTCACCTTCTTCTTCACATCTTCTTCATTCTAGCACCAAATCCAACCCGCTTGGTCTTGTTCTCATCGTCTAGACTCCATCTACAGCCTAATCTACTCTATTCTAGTAGGTAGACGACCTTGGTTGTCCATTTTCTTGATTATTCACGGCTGTCCAAGCTAGGGTTTCGGGTGCTCGGGTTCAACCCGAACACATGAGGTCGTGTGGGTGCGTGTGAGGTCTTTCTACTTGTGTTTCATGTTTGTGTATGTTTGTAGAGTGTTTCTGGAAGTCCTTGTTGTGTAAAACCCATGCTCGGAGCAGCCGGGCTGCTCTGCACTTCTGCAGTCGCGAACTTGCAGTTCAGGCGACTGGGTCTGTTATGCGACTGAGCCGTGCGACTGGGTGAGTCGTGCGACTGAGTCATACGACTGTGTCATTCGGGCGACTGAGTTTTCCGACTAGGGACGCCATGCGACTGAGTCGTGCGATCGTATGTATGTGTGCGAATGATTCATGCGAATGAATGAATGTGTGCGATTGAGTCAGGTGACCGACTGAATGTATGCGATTATGCGTGTTTCGCACGACTGGAGTCCAATCGTACGAATGAAGGTTCAATCATACGAAAGTAGCTAATTTGCACGATTGAAGGTTGATTCAGGCGCATGGAGGTTGGGTTGTGCGAATGTGTGTTGTGTGGTACGACTGAATGCCAGTCATGCGAATGAAGACTCAATCGTACGAATGAAGTTGATCCGTACGATTGAAGGTTGATTGGTACGAATGGAGCGTTGAGTCGAGCGTCTGGTCCTGTTGTGTGACTGGTGATGATAAATTAACATCAGTAAAAGTGTCATTGCTTGACCACAAAGATTAAGGTCAACGCTATCAACATGCACATACTATTTCAATTGAAATCAACCTAACATTTTACAATTATCGACAACCCATTTGGAACTACAAATACTTAACAAGTGCCATCTTTCATAACAATGAGACCTTTACAAGGATGCCATAAGCAAAGACGACTACTCTTAGTACTTGGATCTACATAAGATCTGATGCGTGTGTCCGCTTGTGTGTGTTCTACCCACGACCGAACCGATACAACCCGAACCGATCAAACATTACTATACGCTTTATACATGTCATTAATGCTTACCAATAACTGTCAATAGGTGTTTGATTGTTCTTTGCATACAACTGTTGGAAATATCAATCATTCATACTTACCACTTAACATATGAGTCTCGTGGCCCCTTTTATGCTTACACTTCTTTACAAACATTTACAAACATGGGGGAAAAGTATGCTCGCCCGTTTTCTATGTTGTACAACATACATACAATTTACATACTTAGAATAAACGTGCTACTGTTTTGTGGGTACTTACCTGATACATGCTTGAGTCTCCTTTGCGGTTCTTTCTTACAACCATTTAATTCCAGTGTGGGAACCGACGGATAGGTATTGGTAGTACTGCTGGGTTGACACCCCCACCCTCGTGTTGGTATACTAGTTAGTACTAACAAAAGCCAGGAACGGGCCTTGGGTGAATATATTCCGACAAGATTCTTTGTGTACATCGTTAGGTTTGGTTGTAAAGCTCTTGTCATGTGGTTTTGCTTGCTTATAACTGTATGCACGGTATTCTTCAACAAATTTATACAGCATCAATTACTTATTTACTTTAAACCTACGAACTCACCAATAATTTTGTTGACCATTTTGAGCATATCTTTTCAGGTGATCATGCTAGCTGAGGTTCTAGGTGTGCTGCCTTAGTGGAGACCCTAGGATGCATTTCCGGTCTAAACTTGTCATTTTGAAAACAATTGTTGTATCTGTATCAAACAACATTATACTTTGTAACTTGTTCCCGGGGTTGTGGGAATTGCATACAATATTATCATCTTTGTTATATGATTCATGTATCATGTTTATGCTTATGGCTATGTTGTCGTGAATACTGACTAAACACGACACAAGTCCCCTTGTTGTTGGGTGTCGTCATGACACGCTTGTCATCATTATTATTATTGCACCTCTATCGCTTACCATGTGTTATGACGATTCCCGTCTCGTTACATCCCCGTGTTTCCGCTCTTAGCGGGGGTGTGACAGTATTGGCCATGTGCCCAAGGGTGGGTCATGCGCCTAAATAGTGGCCCGTGCGCCCAGCATGTTGGCCCATGCGTCTAAGTGTTGGCCATGCGCCCAAGTGTGGGTCATGCGTCTAAATAGTGCCCATGCGCCCAAGTGAAGAAAAGGCTAAGTGTGGACCATGCGCCTAAATAGTGCCCAAGCGTCCCAGTGAAAGAAACGGCTAAGTGTTGGCCATGCGCCTGCATAGTGGCCATGCGCCTGAACATGGCAGAAGCGCCCAAATAGTGCCCATACGCCTAGACTGTTTTATACTTAGAATTTTTATGCTTATGCGCCTGGAAGGACCCATGCGCCCACTTTGGACTTGAGGTTTTCTAAGTGGTTTTAAGGGATATTATGGAGACATAAGCCTGGTTATGATGACATGGCTTGTTTGATGCGTGTTATGCATGTATGATGTGTCTGTATTGGTGATGGTGTATGTTTATGTTTATGTGTTCCTTATTATATACGTATGTCTTCCCTTGGTTTTGCGTTGAACGTTAATAAATGTAATGGAAGTATTATGTAACGTAAAGTGGAAGATAATGAAAAGAGGAACGTAATGAATGAAGCATGCATGAGTAAATGAATGAATAAAAGAGAAAGTATAGAAAGGCTTGCAACATATGTATGAGGTGAGTGACTCTGTGTCGCAGCAGACTCGAAAGAGGTCCCTGTCGCGTATCCCGGTACTATGTCAGTCTTCAGACATCAGTTGGGGGTTTGTGTGTTAGGCCCCGGCACAGTATCAGTCTTCGGACATGAGTCGGGGGTATTGCATGAGACAGGATATAATTTGCATACTCCGGTATTGTGTCAGTCTTCGGACATGAGTCGGGGGTTTGTGAGCAGGCCCCGGCACAGTATCAGTCTTTGGACATGAGTCGGGAGTATTCCATATGACGAATGTGACGGATGATGAGATCCGTGACGCGTATCCCGACACTGTGTCAGTCTTCGGACATGAGTCAGGGGTTTGTGTGTCAGGCCCCGGCACAGTATCAGTCTTCGGACATGAGTCGGGGATAATGCATGAGACGAGATGATGAGGTGAGCAACTTTTTGTTGCAACAGACTCGGATGGAGTTCAATCCCTGTGATTGACTCGTATAGGATCTTTGTCACGTATCACAGTGCTATGTCAGTCTTCGGACATAAGTCGGGGGTTTGTGAGCAGGCCCCGGCACAGCATCAGTCTTCAGACTTGAGATATTGCAAGAGACAAGATTCGAGTAATAATGAGTAATGAACGAAAGATCATGTATCAAAGAACGAACGTATGAATGAACGTAAATGAATTATCGTAATAAAGTATAGAACAGGATCCTCGTCATTCGACCTCAGTAATCGTGGTTGAGTGCCACAAAGAGGGTAAAGTCTGACCGGATCTAGAAGGAGAAGTGAACGATAATGTAATACGTTGAACGAGCAAAGTTAATGAATGTAATGATGGAAGATAATAATGATATTATCTGTATGTACGTATGATGCATAATCACGAACGGTTGTATAGTATAGTATGTTTTGAAAGAACGATTTTAATGAAAGTAAAGTATTTTATTATAAAACTAGAACTCACTCAGCGTCACTGACTTTTGTAGGCATGATAGTTGGCAGGTATATGTTGATGCTGAGGAGTTGCAGGCATGGATGCATAAGCTACTGGGAGCATTTTGAGGCTGGCATCCGTATTTTAAATATGTCTTGTATTTTGAGATGAAAACAAATGATGTAAATGAATAAAATGATATTTTTTAGTTATTAATGAAAGTTTTAAATTCCCCTACAAAATTAATGTATGTTTACTAATGTTTTATGTGCGATGAACCACCAGCTGTGAGGTGCCCAGGAACGGGGCCATACAAAACTGGAGATAGTATACGATTAGGGATAGATAATCGATCGTTTGGGTTCATTAATCATATAATTATCGAAGTTTAATGACCGAGCGGTTCTATGATTAAAGATATCGGTTACCCATTCGATTGGGGTTTGTAATCGGTGTTTAATTGCGTTTAATTGATGTTTACATGTTCGAAACATGTGGTAGAAAGGTTTGGGACAGGTTTTGGATTAAGAAAATATCAGAATTTGATGGTTTTGGGTGGCCGGACAGTCGCTGGCGATTTGGCCAGGGACTTGCTGGAAGAATGGGGGTCAAATAGGGGAAGGTTTGGGTTTTTAAGATTTTACACCATTGGCCCCTATAGTTTCAATTTTTGTTATTTTATGTTTAAAACTTTTATTTTATGTTTCCAAATTGACAAATAAGCCCTCTTTATTAACTTTATATTTAACATTAAACTAACTTGTTAACTTTTATAACTTGTCAATTATATAATATTATTATTACTATTATTATTATTATATTATTATTATTATTATTATTATTATTATTATTATTATATTATTATTATGTATAACAACTCATTAACTTGTAAATTAATAAGGGATCAAACATAAAAGGCCCACATAGTTTCATGAATGGCATAAATTGTCCTTACATGAATATAACGGGGTTAACTATTAATTTAACGAAAAAATACGAGATATTACAGTCTCCCCAACTTATAAGAATTTTGTCCTGAAATTAAGAATGAAACTATACGAACAAGTACGGGTACTTCTTCTTCATACGTTCTTCACGTTCCGAAGTGAACTCAGCTCCACGCTTATTCTCCAAGCGAACCTTAACGATTGGGGTAGTTGTGGTTCTAGTCTTCTTTATAATGCAATCCATGATCTCAATAGGTTTCTCAACAAATTGTAATGACTCGTCAATCTGGATGTCTTCCAACAAAACAAGCAGACTTTCCTTAGCTAAACACTTTCTCAAATTTGAGACGTGGAACACAGGATGAACTCCAGTAAGGTTGGAAGACAATTCCAGTTTATAAGCCACTTTCCCAATCCTTTTTAGGATTTTGAAAGGTCCTACAAATCTTGGAGCCAATTTACCCTTCTTTCCAAAGCGAACAACATCCTTCTAAGGTGAGACCTTAAGAAGGACCATATCCCCAACTTGGAACTCCAATGGCTTACGTCGCTTATCGGCATAGCTCTTTTGTCGACTTCTTGCCACTTCAAGGTTCTTGCGAATTATAGAGACTTTATCGGTTGTTTCTTGTATGAGTTTATGTAAGGCCCCGTTCTCGGGACGCTTACAGTTGGGTTCTCATCGCACATATAACCTATATTACATTTGTATTTCATAAAATCACAGCGGAAAACTAAAACAATCTTTCATTTCCATGTAAATGCTTTTGTAAATTAATACAACATTCATTACAAAATAGCTTGTTCGCATTACAATGCAAAAACATTAATCAAAAGAATGCCATCCCAAAAGAGCTGAGTAGTCGCCCGTGCCATCCTTAGCAATCATTACCTGCCAACTGGAAACACATCAAAGTCAGCGTTGCTGAGTGAGTTCTAGTTTTATAAATAAAACATACTTTACTTTACATTCGTTCGCGATCATACATCATACGTACATACATGATAATATCAGTATTATCTTCATCATTCCGTTCATTAACTTTGCTCATTCAACGTGTTACATTATCAACATCATCATCGTCATGCCCAACATGCTCTCTAAGGCCTCAATCGTCATCTTACAAGCTCTTACGAAAACCTTTACGTCAAAACTTACATCTGCCCTTTCTCCCGAAAGTCAGAAGTCAAACTACGCTTCCCACGGGTGCAACAGCCCTGTTCGGGCGTATGGACACCCTTCAGTCGCATGGCCTCCATGCGACTGAACATCATGCGAATGAGTACCCAATCGTGCGAATGGACTATGCGGATGGACCTCATACGAATGGGACTAATGCGGATGAGCACTTATGCGACTGGACCTTCAATCGTGCGAATGAACCTTCAATCGTGCGAATAGTCCCCAATCGTGCGAATAGACCCCAATCGCACCCTAATCGGCCGTATGGCCTCCATTCGGCCTCCAGTCGGTCGCCTAGCCCTAGCTGATGCAGAATGCAGTTCATCCCGACTGCAGCCGAGGGTTTTTGGCCTCCAAACTCATCTAAACCCATTTTAAACCCAAATCGACCATCCTAAACCTTAGGGATGCATACCACAACACCATTCAAGCACACACAATTCATAATCAAGCCACAAACGCATCATACATACACATACACATGCACAAACGGGTCAACATACGCACACTAAAAAAACCGATTTCAGATGTGTTCCAGCCCCAAAATCGTTAGAAAACAAGTAAAAGTGGGGTTCTAGAACTCACACAAATGACCACGACGAGTAGAGCTTCGGTTTGACTCGTTTCTCAACAACTTGGCTACTCGAACCAACCCGAATCAACACTTTTCCTCTTTTTCTCTTCTTTCTCTCTTCTCCTCTTTCTTTGGCTGATTTGTGAGTGTGGGGGAGAGGGTAAGGGCTGCCCTTTCCCTTATATACTCCCACTCACCCGACTTTCTTTCGTTGGCAAGTTTGATCCCTCGACTTTGGACTTTATTTCTTTTCTTCTTTAGTCGGCTTCAAAATAAATGAATATATAATCGGGTGTTACAAGTCCACCCCCTTAAATAGGTTTCGTCCCTGAAACCTGTTGTTCTTCGAACACACATGGATAATGCTGTCTCATTTCTTCCTCAGTCTCCCACGTTGATTCGGATCCCTTCCTGTGCTTCCACCATACACGCACAAGAGGAACCACTTTACTTCGCAGCTTCTTCTCTTTTCTGTCGATGATTGCCACTGGTTGCTCGACATAATTAAGTCATTCATCTACTTCGATATCTTCCAATGGGAAAATCATATCTTCATCTGCTAGGCACTTCCTTAGATGAGATACGTGGAATGTTGGGTGAATTCCATTTAACTCATCCGGTAACTCCAGTCTATAGGCCACCTCTCCCACTCGAGCAATGATTCGGAAAGGGCCTATATACCTTGGGCTCAACTTGCCCCGCTTTCTGAATCGGATAATACCCTTCCAAGGTGAGACCTTCAACATAACCCGGTCACCCACCTGGAACTCAATCAGCCTGCGTCGTTTATCAGCATACGACTTCTGTCTATCTTTGGCTGCCTTCATAAAGGCTTTGATCTTTTCAATCTTCTCTGTCGTAGCCTTGATTACCTTGACGCTCCCCAATTCCTTTTGACCAATGTCACCCCAACAAACGGGTGTTCTGCATCTCCTACCGTATAACATCTCATATGGAGGCATGCCAATGCTCGCATGATAGCTGTTGTTGTATGAGAATTCGACTAACGGTAGGTGGTCATCCCAACTTCCACCAAAATCAATCACATATGCCCGGAGCATGTCTTCCAGTGTCTGAATGGTCCTTTCTGACTGACCATCAGTCTGGGGATGATAAGTCGTGCTAATATGTAACCTCGTCCCCATAGCGTCGTGGAACTTCTTCCAAAATTTAGATGTAAACCGGGTGTCGCGATCCGACACAATAGACACCAGCACACCATGATGAGTTACAATTTCCTTGATGAACAGATCAGCCAACCTCTCTGACGAATATGTCTCGCGGATCAGTAGGAAGTGAGCACTCTTCGTCAAGCGATCAACTATCACCCATATGGCATCATACCCTTTCGGGGTACGCGACAGCTTTGTAATGAAATCCATGGCAATGTGCTCCCACTTCCATTCCGGTATATCCAAAGGTTGTACTTTCCATATGGCTTTTGGTGCTTTGCCTTCACTTGTAAGCAAGTAAGGCACTTACTCACATACTCCACCACGTCACGCTTCATACCCGGCCACCAATAATCTTTCTTCATATCATGGTACATTTTCGTGGCACCAGGATGAATGGAGTATTGAGTCTTGTGAGCTTCATCCATGATCTTCACCCGTAGATCCCCAAAACGAGGAATCCACACACGACCGAATCGGGTCCCAACACCGAGTGTGTTTTCACCCAATTCCGCGACCAGACCTCTCATTCTTTCAGAGTTAAGATGATCTTCTTTCAACGCCTCATCTTGGAACTCTTTGACTTGCTTCATTACATCAGAGGTCATGATCAACCGATATGCTTTCACCCGAATCGGCTCGGTCTCTCCTTCCGGCTAAGGGCGTCAGCCACTACATTGGCCTTGCCCGGATGGTAGTGGATCTGACAATCATAATCCTTTATAAGCTCCAACCACCTCCTCTGCCTCATGTTCAGATCCTTTTGCTCGAAGAAGTACTTCAAGCTCTTATGGTCGGTGAATATGGTGCACTTTGTCCTGTAGAGATAGTGTCTCCACATCTTTAGTGCAAAGACCACAGCTGCTAGCTCAAAGTCATGAGTGGGATAATTAACCTCATGAACTTTCAACTGTCGGGATGCGTATGCTATAACCTTCCCTTTCTGCATTAACACACACCCCAACCCTGAATAGGAAGCATCAGAATAGACCACCAGATCTTCGCTTCCGTCGGGTAATGACAGAACAGGAGCTTGAGTCAGTCTTGCCTTCAGCTCTTCGAATGCCTTCTCTTGAGCTTGACCCCATACAAACTTCACATCCTTTCGGGTCAACTTAGTTATTGGAGAAGCAATCTTAGAGAAGTCTTGGATGAATCTTCTATAGTAGCCCGCCAAACCCAAGAAACTCCGAATCTCGGATGGCGTCTTTGGTGACCTCCATTGCATAACCGCCTCCACTTTCGCCGGGTCCACCATAATCCCGTCGGGATTCACCACATGACCCAAGAACTGAACTTCGCACAACCAGAATGCGCACTTGGAGAATTTAGCATACAATTTCTCCCTTCTCAGCGTCTCCAGAACCTCCCGAATGTGACCGGCATGCTCAATCTCACTCTTCGAATAAATCAGGATATCATCAATAAACACAATCATTGATTTATCCAACATAGGCCGACACATACGATTCATCAAATCCATAAAAGCAGTTGGCGCGTTGGTCAAACAAAAGACATGACCAGAAACTCGTAATGACCACAGCGCGTGCGGAAAGCTGTTTTAGGGATATCTTTCTCCTTCACCTTCAACTGATGATAGCCAGATCGAAGATCTATCCTTGAAAACCAACTGGAACCCTGAAGCTGATCGAACGAATCATCTATTCTCGGTAAGGGGTATCGATTCTTCACTGTCAACCTGTTCAGCTCGCGGTAGTCAATGCACATCCTCATACTACCATCCTTCTTCTTTACAAACAGGACCGGAACACCCCAAGGAGAGATACTCGGTCTAATGAACCCCTTATCAAGCAACTCTTGCAACTGTTCCATCAATTCTTTCATCTCTGTTGGAGCTAACCGATATGGTGCCTTGGCAACAGGTTGGGCACCCGGTATCAGATCAATCTGAAATTCAATTTCTTTGTCAGGTGGTACCCATGGTAAATCTTCTGGGAACATGTCTGGAAAGTCACACACACCCGATACATCGGACAGTTGTGGTGTTGGTGCACCTACATCCTTTACATAAGCCAAGTAGGCGCTACATCCACGCCTCATACAATTTCCCGCTACCGCCATTGAGATCACCTTCGGGATCGTCGTGACTCGATCACCATAAACCGTTACCAACTTCCGTCAGGCGCTTTCAACCGAATCATCTTCTTGCGACACACAATGTTCGCCTCGAAATCGGCCAACCAATTCATCCCAAGAACCAAATCGAAACCACCCAAGGTCATCACAAACGGTCTAACAGGAAACTTATGACACTCAAGTTCCACATCATATTTCTCTATCATCTTAGAAATCCTGGTAGACTTACCTATGGCAGTTTCTACCTCAAAGGGCGCATCAGCACATCTACTACTAATAGGCAGCTTAGCACAGGAAGCAGCAGAAATAAAACTCCTACTAGCACCAGAATCAAATAGCACAGAAGCTAAAGTTTGGTTCACCATAAACGTACCGACACGACATCAGGGTCTATCCTAGCTTCCTCCTGTGTCATGGTAAATGCCCTGGCGCTCGCCCTCGGTCCTTCACCTCCAGTTCTCTTCATCCCAGAACTCTCAGCCCTCGACTTCTTACAATCCTTACTTACGTGACCCTCTTCACCACAGTTATAGCACCGGACTATACGACAGTCCCTTGCCAGGTGCCCCGCCTTCCCACATTTGAAGCACAAGTTTGACCAAACCTACATTCCCCACTGTGCTCCCTTCCACACTTGCCACACCTTTTCGACCCCGCACTTGATGTGACCACACGGCGATCATCCACTCATGCCTTCTTATTACCCGTCGACGTATCACCCCGACCAAATCTCTTCCCCCGCCAATTTCGATCACCACCGCTCTTCTTGCCACCCTCAGTCACCACCATTGTTCTCTCATCGTACAGTCTCCCTGCCAAATCCACCGCCGACCTAAACGTACTCAGCCGGGCAGCGATCATGTGCCTGCGAATATCCGCTGGCAAACCCTGAATGTATCTTTTAATCTTTTGTGACAAAGGTGTCACCTGATCCGGCACCAGACATGCCATCTTGTTGAATTTCGTGGTGTACTGCTGGTGCGTCATAGTTCCCGCCTCCAGTTGCAAGAACTCCCTTTCGACCCTGTCCATTTCCGATGAGGACAAAATTCCTCAATCACCAACTTTCTTAGCTCAGGCCATTTCATTTTCCCAATGGCCCTACTACCCTCAGCTTGGACGATGTCGTCCCACCAGCACAGAGCTGAATCCATAAAAGAGTGGGTAGCAAACTTCACCTTCTGTTCCTCTCGGCACTCGCTGATATCGAGAACAACCTCTATTTCCCTCACCCACCGGTGAGCAGCTGCAGCAGTGCCATTTCCATCGAAAGTAGGGGGCTTGCATCTCATAAAAGCCCCATAATTGCATCCTCGTGCCGTCTCCGGCGCAGGCTCTTCTTCTTCCTCTTCTTCATCAGATAGAACCATTTCCGGCTCTGGTTGTTCCCGTTCTCCAGAGGATCTGTTTCTTTCTTTTCTTTCCCCTTCTCGTACAGCCTTAATAACTTCAGTCACCACAGATGGTAAGATTGTCTGCATAACCTGATGGACTTCTTCTACAACAGCCTCCTTTACTAACGCTCTCAGATTGACGCTTTCGTCGCCACCCTCTGGATGATGGGTCTCTGGTTCTTCATGAATCACTTTCTCCACTCTGGGTCTCCCTCTCTTGGGTTGCGGTTCAGCACCGTGACCTCCACCCCGGGAAGCTTTCGAAGATCTACCTCCGGCCATCACACGCACACTGAAAGATTCAAACACCAACACAGTCATTCAAGGGAGCAGCTCAGTTTATGTTAAGTATAGTAAGTCCCTAATTACAGTGGCCAGTTGTGATTAGCCACTTAATTTACTCTTCATACCCCAAGCATTACCTGTCCTGACTACATCAGTATTTAAATCTACATACAACACATAAGCACATACCATGCGCACATAAAACCGGTTAACTTTACGAAAATACTTGATGGCACGCAGCTACTCAGATTGGCATCCCATTCCTATTCCGTCCCATTCTCAGTTTAAGTTAAGGTCTATTTTGAAAATTTACCCACTTCACTTAAACTTTGGCTCTGATACCAACTTGTAAGGCCCCGTTCCCGGGACACTTACAGTTGGGTTCTCATCGCACATATAACCTATAATTACATTTGTATTTCATAAAATCACAGCGGAAAACTAAAACAATCTTTCATTTCCATGTAAATGCTTTTACAAATTAATACAACATTCATTACAAAATAGCTTGTTCGCATTACAATGCAAAAACATTAATCAAAAGAATGTCATCCCAAAAGAGCTGAGTAGTCGCTCGTGCCATCCTCAGCAATCATTACCTGCCAACTAGAAACACATCACAGTCAGCGTTGCTGAGTGAGTTCTAGTTCTATAAATAAAACATACTTTACTTTACATTCGTTCGCGATCATACATCATACGTACATACAGATAATATCAGTATTATCTTCATCATGCCGTTCATTAACTTTGCTCATTCAACATGTTACATTATCGTTCACTTCTCTATCTAGATCCGGTCAGACTTTACCCTCTTCGTGGCACTCAGCCATGATTACTGAAGTCGAATGACCAAGATCCTGTTCTGTACATTATTCCGATAATTCATTTACGTTCAATCATACTTCGTTCTTTCATACATAATCTTTCGTTCCTTTATACTTTCGTTCCTTCGAGTCTGTTGCGACAACAGGGTCGCTCACCTCATTAACAATCCCAAAAACTTCGCACTATTCGAGTCTGTTGCAACCATAGTGTTGCTCTCCCGAAATTTCCAATTTCAACGATAGCATGCTATCCGAGTCTCTTGCAACCATAGGGTGGCTCACCTCATGGCAACTTCATGATAACGCACTGTCCAAGTCTGTTGCAACCATAGGGGTGCTCACCTCATAGCAATCTCAAGGATTGCATACCATCCGAGTCTATTGCAACCATAGGGGTGCTCACCTCATAGCAATCTCAAGGATTGCATACCATCCGAGTCTGTTGCAACAACAGGGTTGCTCACCTCATAGCAATCTCAAGGATTGCATACCATCCGAGTCTGTTGCAACAATAGGGTTGCTCACCTCATAGCAATCTCAAGGATTGCATACCATCCGAGTCTGTTGCAACCACAGGGTTGCTCACCTCATTATGTGCTTGCAAGCCTTTCCTTCGTTCGTTCATCATTCAATAATGCATGCATTCTTACTTTATGTTCCTCTTTCATTATCTTTCACTTTACGTTACATAATACTTCATTCATTCATTAGCATGACACGTAAAGCCACCAGAAAGATAAACATACATCATAATAAGGAACATATCATATGCAATCATCATCATCATACAGGGCAACATCATACATATGTAACAAGCCTAAACATGCAACATCATCATCTCATGCCCAACATGCTCTCTAAGGCCTCAATCGTCATCTTACATGCTCTTACGAAAACCTTTACGTCAAAACTTACATCTGCCCTTTCTCCCGAAAGTCAGAAGTCAAACTACGCTTCCCACGGGTGCAACAGCCTTATTCAGGCGTATGGACACCCTTCAGTCGCATGGCCTCCATGCGACTGAACATCATGCGAATGAGTACCCAATCGTGCGAATGGACTATGCGGATGGACCTCATATGAATGGGACTAATGCGGATGAGCACTTATGCGACTGGACCTTCAATCGTGCGAATGAACCTTAAATCGTGCGAATAGTCCCCAATCGTGCGAATGGACCCCAATCGCACCTAATCGGCTGTATGGCCTCCATTCGGCCTCCAGTCGGTCGCCTAGCCCTAGCTGATGCAGAATGCAGTTCATCCCGACTGCAGTCGAGGGTTTTCGGCCTCCAAACTCATCTAAACCCATTTTAAGCCCAAATCGACCATCCTAAACCTTAGGGATGCATACCACAACACCATTCAAGCACACACAATTCATAATCAAGCCACAAACGCATCATACATACACATACACATGCACAAACGGGTCAACATACACACACTAAAAAAACCAATTTCAGATGTGTTCCAGCCCCAAAATCGTTAGAAAACAAGTAAAAGTGGGGTTCTAGAACTCACACAAATGACCACGACAAGTAGAGCTTCGGTTTGACTCGTTTCTCAACAACTTTGGCTACTCGAACCAACCCGAACCAACACTTTTCCTCTTTTTCTCTTCTTTCTCTCTTCTCCTTTTTCTTTGGCTGATTTGTGAGTGTGGGGGAGAGGGTAAGGGCTGCCCTTTCCCTTATATACTCCCACTCACCCGACTTTCTTTCGTTGGCGAGTTTGATCCCTTGACTTTGGACTTTATTTCTTTTCTTCTTTAGTCGGCTTCAAAATAAATGAATAAATAATCGGGTGTTACAGTTTAGGACCAGTGATGATGTTTTCACCAATGTCGGTCTAGCAGATAGGTGAACGACATTTACAACCATAAAGTGCTTAGAATGGTGCCATCTTGATAATCGAGTAGTAACTATTGTTATACACAAATTCTGCGAGCAGTAAATACGTATCCCAATCACCACCAAGTCAAGGAGACAAAGGCATAACAAATCCTCAAAGGTTTGGATGGTTCGCTCGGTTTGACCACCCGTTTGAGGATGGTAAGTCGTGCTTAGATCCAATTGAGTACCTAAGAGTTCTTGCATAGACGACCAAAAGTGCGAAGTGAAACGAGCGTCTCGGTCGGATATGATGTGCAGAGGTACCCCATGATGACTTACAATTTCATCAATATATATACGAGCCAACCTTGATGTCTTGTAAGTATCACGTATGGGTATAAAATATGCCAACTTGATCAATCGGTCAACGATCACCCATATGATATCATGTCCACGGAGGTTCGGGGTAGCTTAGTTATGAAATCTATGGATATGTGTTCCTATTCCACATAGGAATCTCGGGTATTCAAGTAATCCACTTGTACGATGATGTTCGGCTTTAACCTTAGACCACATTAAGCACTTAGCTAGATAAGTCGCTATGACTTTCTTCATTCAAGGCCACCAATATTGACCACACAGGTCCATGTACATCTTATCGGAGCCAGGATGAATGGAATAACGAGTTTGATGAGATTCGTTCATTATAAAGGTACAAAGATTATCATGATTTGGAATCCTAATTCGATTCGTGAAGTACATCAATCAATTGGGTCTTGTTTACCCAACGTCATTGTCTCATATTGAGATATTTTTTTATTAAAAACGTGTTGAAGGCTTTTGTGATTAGCGTAGACTATGCATTGTGTAGCATAAAGGTAATGTCTCCACAACTTCAAAGCAAAAGCAATAGCACCAAGCTCGAGATTGTGTGTTGTGTAATTCACCTCATGGACTTTCAATTGTCTCAATACATAGGCTATGACCTTTCCTCGTTGCATGATAACACAACCAAGGCCTTGTTTTGATGCATCACAATACATAGTGAGATCGTCGTTTCCGTCGGTTAGGGTCAATATGGGAGCATTGCACAACTTGTGCTTTAACGCTTCGAAAGCTTCTTCTTGCTCGGACCCCCACTCGAATGTTTTATTCTTTTGTGTCAAAGAAGTAAGCGGCTTCGCGATCCTTAAAATTTGGCAATTAATCGCCGGTAATAACCAGCAAGACCAAGAAAAGAACGAACTTCAGTTAGGGTTGTAGGAACGCACCAATTCTTCATAGCTTCCACCTTTGCAGGGTCAACGTGAATTCCTTGGCTATTCACCACATGTCCTATCAATTGAACTTCCTCAAGTCAAAATTCAAATTTCGAGAACTTCGCGTACAATTGTTCTTTCTTCAACAACTCAAGAACTAGTCATAAATGTAGCTCATGATCGGTTTAGGACTTGGAATAGATAAGTATGTCATCAATGAAGATGATCACAAACTTGTTTAGATAAGGCTTACATACTCGATTCATGAGATCCATGAAGACAGCAGGAGCATTTGTTAAACCAAAAGGCATAACCATGAACTCATATGCACATATCGAGTACGGAACGCGGTCTTTGGGATATCATTGTCGTGGACTCGTAATTGATGATAACCAGAAGGCATATCAATCTTGGAGTATATGGCAGCTCCTTGAAGTTGATCAAACAACTCATCGATACAAGGAAGAGGATAGCGGTTCTTGATGGTAAGCTTGTTAAGTTCACGATAGTCCATGCACATACGAAACGACCCATCTTTCTTCTTCACGAACAGAACAAGTGCACCCCAAGGCGAAGAGCTAGGACAAATGAAGCGTTTCTCAGATAGTTCTTGTAGTTCACTAGATAGCTCTTGCATTCTGATGGTGCAAGTCGATATGGTGACTTAGCCATGGGGTTTGATTCCGGAATCAAATCGATTTTAAACTCAATTTCACGCACGGGAGGTAAACCACTAAGGTCATTGGGAAATACTTCAGGAAAGTCTCGTACAATCGGGACATCCTTATGATCTTTCCCTTTGACTTTCATGTTGACCACGTAAGCCAAGAAAGCCATATAATTCTTGCTTAAGCACTTTCGAGCTTGGGTGCACGACATAAGTTTGAGCCCTTTGGAGGATTTTTCACCGAAAACATTCAATGTATCCCCAGAAGGAAACAGAATTCGAATACACTTCTTGAAAAAAATGATCTCGGCATGGTGTTTGGCTAACCAATCCATACCAATGATAATGTCAAAGCTTCCAAGTTTCATAGGGATGAGGTCGATAAAGAATTCATATGTGTCGAGACTCAAGATACAATCGCGAATAATGATATAAATGGTGATTGGTTCTCCATCGATGACTTCAACGGTGAGAGGTCTTTCTAGTTTCATATGTGGCTTAGCAAGAACGGATTCAAACTCTAACAATAAAAAACTCTTATTGGCTCAGAATCAAATAGGACGTAGGCATAAGTATTATTAAAGTAACATACCTGTGCATTTTTAAAGGTATTTAATGATACAGGTAAAGCATTAAAAGAATTAGATCATGAAAGTTGAGGTTGGGTTTAGCATACCGTTCACCACATTGTTGTTTGCTTGTGCTTGGTTAGCATTGATGTTGAAAGCACGTCCTCGGGCTTGTGGAACATTACCCACAAGATGAGGGCATTGTGGGCGGATGTGTTCAGGTCCCCACAATTGTAGCAAACGCGATTCGTGACCATCGCGACATTGTTTGGAGCACGATGACAAGTCGACACCAAGTGTCGATATTTACCACATAACGTACAGATGCGGCACGGAGTGTTTCTCGGATGATGATACCTACAAATGTTGCAAATAGGTTAAGGACCAGCATAGGCCCTAGCCATAGGCACTTGTGCCATAAGTGTAGCCGCAGGTACAAGTTATCTTTGAGGTGGTTTGGGTGAAACCACAGCATAGTTACACGCCAGTGTGAACTTGTGCTTGTGTTGTTGTTTTTGTTATTGTAAGACGGTTCAGCTTTGGTCTCCTTAACAGCTTCAGTAACCATCTTCTCCACCTTCTTAGCACCCTTCACACACATGGTGCCCGCTCGTATATGATTCTTAGTGAGTTGAGCGGTGATTGTGATAGCTTCCTCTAAGGTCGTGGGTCGACTACCCACCACGGAATCTTGAATTTGGGGTGGTACACCCTTGATAAACTTCACAATGTTGCAAGGAACAGTGTCGATCATGTGGGGAAATAGAATGCTCAACTCGTGATGCCTAGTTGAGTAAGCCAAATGGTCACCTCCATCTTATTTTAAGTTCGAAAATTCTTCCTCCAGTTTTTATAGCTCACTTCTCGGGCAGAACTTAGAGATGGCAATGTTCTTGAATTCATCCCAAGTTAGTGCCAACACAGCATCGGCACCTCGATTCTTTTTCTCGCTATTCCACCAAGTAAGTGCCCTTTGTTGGAGCATACTAGTGGCATAATGAACCTTGATTGCCTCGGGACACTCACAATTGATGAAGGTATTCTCCATGCTCTCGAACCACTCAAGAAGACCAGTTGCTCCTTCCTTGCCACTATAACTAGTGGGCTTGCAAGAACTAAAGTGCTTGAAGGTGCAGGTTTGGTTATTGCGCCCTTGGTTCGCGCTGCTTTCCCCTTGACCATTCCATTGTTGCTAGAATTGGTCATCAAGGTGCTATTGAGTTTAGCAACCATGGTTGGGATGACGGCAGCCATTTGTCGAGAAATTATGGCGGCTAGCTTACGGTCGGAACTTTCACGCTTTCCATGGTAACGAGACATGCTGGATATACAAAATGAGTTAGTCACGGGAATGAGGAAAACAAGGAGAGTAATTCAAACAAGAATAAGTCAAGAGTTGTAAGGCTCATGGAATGATTCCATTTGGTAACGCATTACCATTTGGAAATGTTGACACGTCAAGGTAAATTGACCCATTTGTCTTAGAAATTTGTGTATATTGACCATAGTTTATCACTCAACCCAGAAATCCTCAGGTAAGCATAACTAGTCCCGTAGGATTTATGCAAAATGCTTACCTTAGCCTGAAGGCTTTTTGCCAGGAAAACCAGAATATAGGTGTCTATGTGACACACAAATTTCTTAAGTTTATAAAATCAAAACCTTGATGAGATTTTCATAGATTAGACATAGAGTCTAAGGAATTAAACCCACAATAATAAGTATAAGATCCCACGTGTCGTCGAGAATAAGTTTAGGAAAGTTTCATTTTTGGGGATAATCAAAAAGTCAAAGATAAGTTTAGGGGAGACAAGCAACAAAGTTTAAGCATTCATAAGGCAATCCTATGCTAAGGCATCAAGTTACACATAAGAAGGCATATATGTAGTATGCAAACATATATTTTTACAAGAATATAAATATTATTGTATAAGGTTCATGCATAAGCTATAGTCTAGGTCACCATTTCTAATAACTTAAATCCCTATAGTTATGGGCTCTGATACCAATCTATCATACCCCAACCTTGACAGTGGAATCGTCGAGATGTGAGTGTTAAAATTGTTCACAGCCACATAATGCTATCTTCAAATGAAAATATTATAAATATAAGTTTTAAAAGCATGCAAGTTACAATCAAGAGTCTCAAACAGAAAATAACATAACATAAGATAAATCCAAGACAATTTATTTATTAATCTAGGTCTAATCCTAGATGTGAGCAAACTTCAAAAGATGACCTCAAACTTGGACATTTCCTGAAACATGTTAAAAATAAAAGGTCAACTATAAAGTTGGTGAGTTTCCAAAGGTTTAATATACATAATATATCAAAAGGTTACAAGTAGCAATTCATGGTCAAAGGTTATAAGTTATGCAAGTTTATAGAACACATATAGCTACAATCAAACCTCGACTAATTACAAGTTTATAAGTTTATACGATTGGCTAAGTGCACTTGGTTCTCATGATGAACAAGTCATACGTCATCAGGAGCCGGCAATACATCGGCTTTAGTACCAAATAGGCTTGTCATGCCCATAGATCTATGACATCGCCATGCTAGCAATAGTTAAGGATTGTCAACATATAATGTATCTCATATAAAGCTTATAATAGCACAAATAACCATGACAAGATATAAGTATGAATTGCAAGTGTGTTACAAGTATAAAATGTTTACAAGTGTAAGTTGATAAGTTTAACATGTTTCACCTCAAAATGGTGTGAAATAATATAAAAAGGGGCAAGAAAACTCACATGATCAATAATTATATAATTGGTGATTAATAAGAAAAATAATCGTCGTTCCAACGAATTTCTTCACGAGGTACCTAAATATATATATTTGCAAGATTTTAAGTTTATTAACAAGTTTAACGATTTAACGAGAACTAAGGTTTTAAATGGAATTTAGGGTTTTGATAAATAAAATTTAATAATGAAAACACTTCTATCTGAAATTAACGAAAAGAATTCTACCAATTAAATAATTTAACATAAAGAATTGAATTTAAATCATTTATAACAATTGATAAAGTTTAAATATAAAGTGTGAATAAATAATTATTTTATATCTATTGGAATAAGAATACTTAAAGGTAACGTTTGAAACAATAATAATTTTTGTGATTTAAACTTTTATTTTAAGTCTATTTTTATTCAAATAAACTAAACATACATTCGTTAAAAATATTTTATAATGTATTTAAAGAGATAAAATTTACACAAAATAATTAGTTGACTTTAAAAAAAGATAAAGTTTAAAAAATTGATTTTTATAATTTTTAGAATTATTCTCATTTTTTAAAGGCTAAAAGCCCTAAAAAAATTGAGGTTTCCCGGGTTCGAACCCGGGACCTCTGGGTTGTGAAGATACATGTCTAACTAGTAAGCTAAGGGTCGAGGCCGTGTTAGAAGTTGCGTTTCAATTTTTAAAAAACACAGTTACAAATCAACCCCCAAATCGTATGAACCCTAGAATGAAATTGGATCAAATTAAAGTAACAATCGTATGTGTTAATCAAATTAACCATGGGGCTATTGTTCCCCATGCTTAAACGAATATAAAGATGTGTTTAACCTACCCGATTTTGTTTAAGAATGATGATGAAGATGATGTAACAGTCCCAACCAAACATGGACTTGTTTGATATGTAAATGGTGATGATATCCAAATTAATTTTGTGTGAAGCTTTGGTGAATGTTGTAGACTAGAAGCCCCTTATCCAGTGAAGTTTAGAAGGCTCGGATTAGGGTCTTCGACTGTGTTGTAGGTCGCGGTGATAGTGGTGATTGAACTCGATAATTGTGTGTGTTTCAGGTGAAATTGGAGATAGTATACTATTAGGGATAAATAATCGATCATTTGGGTTCATTTAATCAGATTATTATTGAAGTTTAATGAATGAACGGTTCTATGATTAAAGATATCGGTTACCCATTCGATTGGGATCTGTAACCGGTGTTTATATGCGTTTAATTGATGTTTGCATGTTCGAAACATGTGCTAGAAAGGTTTGGGACAGGTTTTGGATTAAGAAAATACCGGAATTTGATGATTTTGGGTGGCCGGAGAGTCGCTGGCGGTTTGGCCGGGGACTTGCCGGAAAAATGGGGGTCAAATAGGGGAAGGTGTGGGTTTTTACGATTTTACACAATCGTACCATGTAGTTTCAAATTTTGTTATTTTATGTTTACAATATTTATTTTAAGTTTCCAAACTGACAAATAAGCCCTTTTTATTAACTTTAAGTTTAACATTAAACTAACTTATTAACTTTTATAACTTTTCATTTATATAATTATAATAATAATAATAATAATAATAATATAATAATAATAATAATAATTATTATTATTATATTATTATTATATTATTATTATTATTATTATTATTATTATTATTATTATTATTATTATTATTATTATTATTATTATTAATATGTATAACAATTCATTAACTTGTAAGTTAACAAGGATCAAACATAAAAGGCCCACATAGTTTAATGAATGACATAAATAGTCCTTACAAGAATATAACGGGTTAACTATTAATTTAACGAAAAACAATACAAGATGTTACATGCCGAACTCGAGCCGGTGTTTTAGCTCATTAAATTTTCGAGCTGGCTCGGCTTGGCTTGATAAGCTTCGAGCTTGAACTCGAACTCATCCTGACTCGGCTCGACTCGTTTATATCCGTATAATGAATACCAGTTTTATCCAGAAAGCAATACAAAATGCAAAAATAGTTATGGTCCAAGGATGAACCTCACCTGATTTTTCATTAAACAAATACTATATAATCGTTGCTACCCCCTCCTCTTGATTCTGATTACAACTTATGATTACACAGCACTAAGAAACCTTGAGAATACAACTTGAAACCTTGTTTCACTCTTTTTGTCGAGGATCAGGTGGATAGTAGCTTCCATTCGTGTCCATTAGGCTTGATAGGAGTGTCGGCTTATTATTTTTGAAGGTCTAAAACGAACCAAAAAATTGGGGGCCCTTCAAAATGAGTTAATAAAAATCCTACTCTTTTATATGAACTTAATACGAGCAATTATAAAACATACAATGATAGACTTAATGATATTTTTGGTAATTCATTTAAAGCTTCATGTCTAGTCTTTTTTTCTCTTTTATTGAATTAGATTCAAGCTTTCAAATAGTATCTGATTATTATAAGTTCTAAGTTGTAACTCATGATTCTTGCTATCTAACCTAAGTAATGAACTTACTGAGTAGCATGGTTAACAAAAAGACAGAAACAAGTAATTCAGTTTCAAACTAAAGGCATCAAATAGAAATTGAAAATAGTCAAGTAGAATGAACAAAACTCAAATCAGAAAGAACAAACTCAAAAGTCCCTAATTACAATTGAAATAGCAAAGCATATACTAACATGCTAAGTAGTAGCCGCCCCTGGTTCCCAGTCATTCGAGTAAGAAAGAAAGAAACTTAGATTAGCGTGATCTTCGATTGAAATTGCAGCGCCTGTTGTGATTCAGGATCAAAACAGAATCACATTACCGTAATCATCACCATTAAAGTTGAATAAAAACTTCGAATTGAAAGTTACCAAGTGAGGTTTATTGATTTGCAGGTCCAAAATTGTCGCCATCCGCCCATATACCATGATTATGTTTTCGACCCTTGGCATTTCTTGCGATTTGTATTTTATTGCAATAGCGCCCTAGACAAGAGCAAAAAATTTAAAAAGAAGTCTGCTGAATCGTTGCTCATATCCTTGTTACTTTTGAGGATGAGAGTTGAGATTTGAGAGGATATGTATTCTTTTATTTCGAGGCCCAATAGAGTAAATCTTGACAACTAGCACAAGCCCAACATAACATGTTATATTTCTAGAATTTGAGACCCTAACTTGCTTGGCCCATATATACTATTGGGCTGGCCCTGCTTGATAGGTGTGAAGATGAATTGAAACATGACATCTTCTCATCTTTGTGTGCTGGAAAGTCGTAAGGCTTGTATAACCAACCCATATAGCCTTGATGCGGTGTAAGTTAGGGTTACCTAGACGGCTTGTACAATCTTTTATGACTTTATACAACTCAGCTCGTATGAGATCCACTACTAGTTGAGTGTAAGCTAGGGTTACGTACATTACTAATATAGTCAGAGGATTATATGACATTATACGACGTTACTTGTATGAGTGCCCCTGAGGAATCCTTGTCGGAATCCTTGTAAGATAACCTAGAAACCTCAAAGAGGGGCGAAGGGGATTTATTTATTATTTTGATTTAGTTTTAATTTAAAACCAATGTATTTCTTTTTCTTATTATTTTGAGTAAAGTACATAATTAGTCATTCAAGTATTAAGTTATTTTAGTAAATTACAAAATTAGATCATTAGATCTAAAATGATTAAAATGACAGAAATAATATGTGGTAGTTAAAATTGAAATGACCATAAATGCAAACTTAAGAGTGTTGTGGGAAAAAACAATAAGAACAAAAAGAAAAAAAAGAAGGAAAGAAAGAAAGCACGTATACTGAAACAAAGAATTTCAACAAAATAGCACGTATACTGAAACAAAGAATTTCAACAAACTAAATAAACATATAAAAAGAATAATCTTTTTGGTTAATACGATGCAACAAACAACAATAGAAATAATACAATATAAAGCATATCAGTAAAGAACAACTTAACAAAACAGGCTTATGCATACATCCAATAATACTAACAATGTGAATCGTTGCATGATGGTTATTTTTTAATATTTCAAGAAACATGTGATTTGTGGTGTACTGCCCAAGTGACCGACGAATGCACCCACTCTTATCCAAAAGCCAATATAATATAAATATGCAAAAGCGCGTACATGCTGGACCTCACCTGATTGATTAAATTAGAGCTCCCCATCCCAATTCAAATCAAAATTAGATTCAGTTGTATGTATTCACAATTTATTTAACCGGATCATGAACAAGCATCGTAGATCCCGTTAGTGATATATCTATAAATCAGGAGACAAATGTATTTAAACCAAAAGCGCGTAGATCCCGATCAACGTGTTTGATTTGGTTGTGTTGTGTTCTGACCGGTCCATGAGTGCTGACACAGACCCTAAATTAAAACTTGTTGACCCGAAAAAGGGGCGCTGTCCCGAAAAAGGGGTGCTGCCCCTAGGCCGAACTCCCCTGCGCGACCCCCGTTCGGCCGTCTCCCCTTCGCCCCACACATCCCATCTCCTCGGCCGATCCCGCACCTGTGCGACCCCCTCCTTAGTCGCATCCCGGGCAAACCACCACCGATCGAAGCTGCAACAATGGCGCAACTGAAACCTTTGTCGACAAAAGAGGCCGATGTGCAGATGATGTTGTCGGCTGAAGTCCACCTCGGGACGAAGAACTGTGATTTTCAAATGGAGCGTTACGTTTTTAAATGACGAAATGACGGCGTGATTTGTTTGGTTTTGTTGTGGATTTTACTTGTTTTTGGTGATGGGGAGTCGTGAATGTTTGATTTGTTGAAATTAATTGGTAGGTTTAGTTATTAATCATTTATTTCGCTTTTTTTTTATTTTTAACAATGTATGAATTTTAGAAATATATAAATTAAATTATATATTTTTATCATTCAGCAAAATCAGTTAGAACTTGAATTAAACAGCCAAGTTTCAATAAGTCAGAACTTCTAACTGTGTCAGCTTTTAACTCGGTCAGCTTACTGAATCACTTTTAACTCGGTCAGCTTACTGAATCAGTGTAATCAATCAGCCCTTTAAACAAAACTAGAACGTTACTTTTACTGTTTCCCTAATTTCCGGAACGAAACATAAAGGAAAAAAAATTGTAAATCATTCGATACTAAGATTCCTCAGTAAATGGCATTGTTCTTATAAATTGAAAGATAATGAATAACATTTCCATTTAACCAAGTTTAAAAAATAGCCATTAACTTTCTTTTAAAAAATTCATCCAATAACACAACGAATGTGTCCACCATGCGCCACAGGGAAAAGCAAGCTTGTTTTGAGTCATAAATGAAAAGGAAATTAATAAAATAATATTTTCAACGCCAAATCTATTAACTTCTACGCTTATATTACTACAAATGAACTTGAATAGTAAGTTTATGTTTCTTATTTTCGTGTTATTCGAAAATTATCATTTAAAAAACGCAACGCGTAATATAAAGGTTAACATTAGACGCAATGAGTAACACAATGAAAATACTAGACTCGATAATTAACAATAGACACAATAAATTGCTTGAGAGGGATTACACAATAAATTGCTTGAGAGGGATTACACAATGAATTGATCAACATTATATAATAAATTCAACAACGTAAAAAAGTTATATTTTTAACATTGTGTTATTTGAAAATTATCATTTTAATAAACACAATGCATAACATAACAGTTAATATTAAACATAATAGGTAATACAATAACCAACACCAGACTCGATATTTAAGCAATAGACAAAATGGCCTTGTTAGAAACCTAGAAAGATTAGGATTTTAGTCTTTAGATAACTTTTGTTATAGTTTAGGGACTTATTGTGTAAATATATATTCTTTTTTGTTTTCTTGTTTATTAGTATCAATGAAGGAGGCAAAGAAATCCAAGATCTCAAAAGACAAAAGTTGAAGAGACAACTTGAACTTTTTGAGCACACATCAGGAGAAACTATAAATCAGATGATGAATAGATATGTCGAACTCACATCTGAAATGTCAACTTTAGGAATAAAAAATAATCTTAAAGATTTAAATGATAGACTCCTGAATGCACTTTCATCCTCATGGAAACAAACGGTAACCCTGCTAAAGCACATTGAAAGATTTCCTATGGATCTTGATCTTCTTATAGAAAAGATTGAATTTGTACAGATTGATAATAGTTGAAGAAATAATGATAGATCTGCTTCAACCTCACAGTATAAGTATGTTGCTTCTTTAGCAAACACTGTTGAAAATGCCTTTTTTGCCAAGAATGATGCTACTCCTGAAGATGATGGTGATTTGTTCGTGGGAGCAGGATTTTTCACAAGTACCGCAATCTATTCAGCTCAGTCACAAAACAACAGTCGTCCCCAAAATCTACTATGCCAAAAACACACAATGAGACTCAATATTCTAACTTTGCTAATCGTAGCGAAGTTAAAGATGTTATAAATATCCTATTGCAGGATGAAGAGTCCAAAACTACCTTTACAGCTTTTATGGCAAGTTTCCAAGCCTACCAGGGTAAAATTTCAACACTCATGATAAAGGTAAATGGAAGAAAAGATAAAGATAAATCAGGATTAGGTTTCACACATGAACCTATGCCTGAATCAATCTCTAAAACTTTACCAGAAAATTTCAACACTCATGAACTTTCTCCAGAAAACAAGGCCAAACTTAAAGAATTTCAAGAGAAAAAGAAGACTGATAAAGAAAATGATGAATGTGAAATTGAAAAAGGAAACATTCGAATATTCGAGGAGAATGACACAGAAAAGATAAAAAATGGTCATCCAATTAAAGTCAAATCATATGAACCTCATCTAAAGAACAAAAAGCTTTTCATTCCAAAAGGTGAATGTGTTATTGAGAAGTGCCAAACTGATCAAGAAATTCAAAACAAAAATGAGGTCAATCTTAAACTGAAAGGAAAATGTCAAGAAAAATCAGACACTTCATGTTCTGATGATTCAAGGTCAAATGAATTAACTCAAATCAAAAAGTGTGAAAATGAATCTTCTCAATATTCAATTAAGACACAGATCCCTAAGAAATCATCAAGAAATCAAAGGAGAGAAAATTAACTCCTAAAAAGTTTGACCCAATAAATAAAACAAGTCAAATTAAACCTGTGAAGTTTGTGTCAGCAGGAACATTTGATATGAACACTATATCTGAAACAATAACAAAACCAAAGATCAAATCTAACTCTGATCTGAAAACATGTTCAGGTCCAAAGATTTCCGCTGTACAAAACAGATTTGTATCTAAAGATTTAAAGAATGGTGAACATGTTAAAAAGACAAATCATAAATATCAAAATACCAAACTTACACCGACAAAACAAAAGCTTAATCAGTCCACTCCTGATCAGATGTAGCATCTACTTCAATGATTAAGCAAATGTTATTTCAAAAACCTCAAAAATATTGTGATATATGTGACATGTATAATCATAACACTTCTGAGTGTTATTTCAACAAATACTGTCACATATGTGATATGACAAATCACAACATATTTTATTGTTATTTTAACAAATATCGTGCTTTATGTGATGAAACAACTCACAATACTGATGATTGTTTCTTCAAGAAAAACTCACCTAGAAAGCTACTTGACAATCAAGGATATCCTAATCAAAGTTTCAAATAAATTATTATAATGGATTTCAACAACTAATAAAATCACCTTCTCTGGATTTGAGATCATCTAAAAGAATCAATTCAGACTATGACAATCTGTATAATGTCAGATCACAACAGTATGATCAAAGACAATTTATTCCACGCTTAGTGAGAATGAGCAATGAAACATATAAAAGAAAAACTTCTATAATGTTTCAAACAATGGTTCAAAATATCTTGATGATGAGCTTGAAAATAGATTTAATGTTTTGAAAACAAAACAAAGAAAAGATAATCAAACTGTATTCAAAAAAGGATTTGAAAATCACAAAGTTCAAAATAAACTGACATAAACAAACTTCATTTTAAACAGTTTACAATTATCGATAAATTTGGAAAGCCCAAGACCATTTCGGCTTGGGTTACTAATTCTTCTTAAATTTTATTGCATGCAGGTACGCCCACGGAGACCAATAAACACATGGTATGTTGACAGTAGGTGTAGCCGGCACATGTCAGGCAAACAAGCCTTGCTTCAAGATTTTAAGCAAAAAGATGGCACTCATGTGGCATTTGGTGGAGATTCAGGAGGAAAGATAACCGGTGAAGGAACGGTATCTAATGGAATAATAAGTTTTGACAAAGTTAACTTCTGTGAACAATTGAATTTCAATCTTTTGAGTGTTTCACAAATATGTGATAAATCTTACTCTACTTTATTTGATGATTCATTTTGTTATATCTTAAAGGCAGGATTTCAGATCAACAAAGAGTGGGTTGTTCGTGACAAAGATGTTTACAAACTAGACATGTCTCAAGTTGATCCATCTATAAAAACAACCTGCCTCATTACTAGAGCATCTAATGATTAAAGCCAGCTATGGCATAGATGTCTCGGTCACTCACACTTCAAGAAATGAACAAGCTTGCAGCAGGAAACCATGTTATTGGTTTTCCTTCAAAGAAGTTCTCAACTTCTGATCTCTGCAAAGCATGTTTGAAAGAAAAACAACATATAGCGTCTTATACGACCAAACAAATAAACTCAAATTCAAGACCGTTACAAATGTTACATATGGATCTATTTGGTCCTGTAAACATACAAAGTATCGGAAAGAAATCGTACTGTTTAGTCATCATTGATGATTATACACGATTTACTTGGGTTTTCTTTCTTCATTCAAAATCTGAAACAGCTGATCTTTTAAAAGAATTTATCATTAAAGTGGAAAATCAGTTAGATCAAAAAGTTAAAATAATCAGAAGTGATAATGGAAGAATTTAAAATCTAATATTGACAGTTATTGTACAGCAAAAGGAATAGCTCATCAGTTCAGTGCTCCTCGAACTCCTCAACAAAACGGAGTTGCAAAAGGAAGAACAGAACTTTGATTAAAGCTGCTCGAGCAATGTTAGCTGATGCAATGATTCCTATCACATTCTGGAATGAAGCAATATCAACATGTTTTATTTAAAATTGCACTTTGTTGGTTAAGGACAAACAGAAAACTCCTTACGAGTTAAAGTTTGACAGGAAACCCAATATTGATTTTCTTTAAATCTTTTGGATGTCCTGTATTGATTTTAAATTCAAATGATCATATTGGCAAGTTTGATTCAAAATCTGATGATGGATTCTTTCTTGGAAATTCATCCGCTTCAAAAGTGTATAGAGTTTATAACTCTAAGACGAATGTTATCATTGAAACGTTCAATGTTAAATTCCTTGAAAACTCTTTTCCATCAGTTGCAAATGGTCCAAAGTGGTTATTTGATTTAGATTCATTAACAAACTCATTTAATTCTAATCTATTTGAATCTTCATGTGATAACAGGAAACAAGCAGGAGATCTGAGAACTTTTAGTGAAGATTCTGATTCAGATGATATGGATGATTCAAGCCCAAATTATCCAGTTTTCTCTTTTACACAAGATCCTTTATTCTCTTCATAGAATCTTAAGCAACAAAATCTTAAGCATCAACAAGTTCCTGATGATTCTGATAATTCTCAACCTATTCCTAATGATGGTTCAGAAATTCACCATCTTGAGTCTGGAACTTCATCTGTATCCAGAGATATAGATGTGAATGACAAGTTTGATTACTTTGTCAATTCTCCAACTCAAGTTCCAAGTTGTATCCCACATTCCTCAACTCTATTGCAACAGCTCTCCAAACTAAACCAATCTAATCTGGATGTGAATGTTCAACAAGAAGAGATTCCAACTACTCGCATTCACAAGAGACATCCTAGCTCTTAGATTAATGGTCCTTTAAATGAAAGAACAATGAGACATTATTCTAAACAAGAAAATGGTTGTTTGTACTCATGTCTTCTTTCTTAAATGGTCCCTAAAAACATTACAGAGGCTTTGAAGGACAACAGTTGGATTGTGTTGATACATATATATACCTAGATCCTGATCTCAATGTAATATGTCTTGAATGTCTTGCACTTATGTAATATTAGCTACTTAATGAAATGAGAATATTTTATTATGATTTGTATTGTTTAATATTTCGTTAATGAGTTGTTTAACGCATATTGACTTGATTATATAGGTTTGTGGTTGATTGAATTAATATAAATAACATTATGATATTTAATACATTCAAACTTAACAACATGAAGTTATCATGCGAATGGCCCATACTAATAGACCATACGCATGAACAACTTCATGCGAATGACTCAGTCGCACGACTGAACCAGGAGACTGGATCAGTCGTATGATTGTCACATAAGATTGGCTTAGTCGCACGACTGAACACTCAGTCGGGCGAATGGACCAACCGTATGACTCAATCACACGACGGGACCATGTTAATGGTTCAGTCGCCCAAATGAGCAACCCTAACCTATAAATACCACCTAATTCGTGGAAAAACATAAGCATTGATTACACTTCGACTCCAGACGTACCCTAGCCGTCCAGAAGCCTATAATTTCGTACTCCAAGTTCATAGAATGATGTAGATCGATTCCTAATCGATTCTTGATGCCAGATTCGATATACAACTGTGTCTACGTCCGTTCCACTGATTGGATCGCCAATCAAATAGGATTCCGCACTATTTGGTCTGGTTTACACGTTAATCAGTTGGTGTTTCGTTCAAATACCATATCGTAACAAGTGGTATCAGAGCTTTGGCTCTTGATTACATGTTGATTCAATCGTTTTTGATACAAAAGTTGTGTTTTTCCACTAAAAACGCAATCTTTGTGTGTCAAACGGAGTTTTAGACGTTTCCCGACCATAAAGTTTAGTTTTTCCGGCATACGGAGATTAGGGTTTGTGAAAATTTGAATTTTTACGGCCAAAACACGTTTAACCTACGAATTATTAAACTTCAGCAGGTGCAGACGCATGATTGGCTCAATCGCATGACTGAGTTCATTCACATTCTCCAACCGCACGATTGGACTCATTCGTATGACTGAGAACCCCATTCGGACTGTTCAACCGCATTAGTTCATTCCGCCGACTGACTCATCCGCATTTGTTTAGTCGCACGATTGAACCATTCGCATAGTTCAACCGCCCGAATAAGTTCAATCACATACCTTCATTCGCATACATCCGCAGTTTGTTTAATAGTAAAGTTAAGTGAAATGGAGGACCAGTTTTCAGCATAAACACCAAGTAGAGATACTCGTATTCAGAATCTACTGCAGTTGGAGAACGAAGTGGGAATTCACAATAAACCCCCAAAGCTTATCACGTTAGACGACTATCCACAATGGAAGCAACGTTTCGAAATCTACTTAAATAGAGTAGATACAAATTTGTGGGAGGCAATAGAGTTGGGGTACAACATGCCAGTAGGAGCTGACGGAGTCAAACACACATTAAGTGGCATGTCTGATGCACAAAAGGTAAAACACAATGCTGAGAAGAAAGTCTACACTTTGTTCACTCAGTCTATTTCGAAGGATATCTTCCATCAGTACTCGGAGTATACTCAAGCAAAGAAACTATGGGATGCGTTGGAGAGGAGGTATGACGGAAATGCCTCACTCAAGGCATTAAGGCTAAAGCTTTAAAGAAGGAGTTTGACAACTTCTCTTCAATGGGAAAGGAAGGCCTGGATGATGTGATCGATAGATTCTACCACTTGATGGGTGAGATGCACACTCATGGAGTAACTACGTCGATGGAGGATAAGGTATCCAACTTTGCTGATGGACTACAGGAGAAATAGGCTTCCTTCGTTTCACATCTCAGACAGAATGGGATGCTCTCGAAGTTAGATATAAATGACTTCATTCTGAAACTGAGAGAAGATGAGCTTAGGATGAAGTACAGAGCTCAAAAGGCCAACTATGATCAGAATCCTGCACTCTACAATGCGACTCCTTAGGCCAAGACATCTGGATCACCA
The DNA here is from genome assembly GCA_025506515.1 of Flaveria trinervia. NCBI lineage: Eukaryota > Viridiplantae > Streptophyta > Magnoliopsida > Asterales > Asteraceae > Flaveria > Flaveria trinervia. Next base: position 126,497 of record CM046452.1, on the reverse strand, counting down.
CTTCAGACTGCCTTCGTCTCAAGGGCAACAATTCCAGCACAACCTTCTACTTCAGGGTCCGAAACGTCAGGGTTGTCTGGCACCCAGTATATCATACCTGAAGCTAATGCAGCAAAATTGAAAACCGATAACTTCGGTAATGTGACTGTTGAGGTGGCCAAAGAACACATGGACCTCTTAGCTGCTGTAGTCCACTCCTATGATGGACTAGTTGCTGGAAAGATAGGAAATTGTCACGTGGCAGATGAGAATTATGAACAGGTGGACGAAATGGAGTTGGAACGAATGGACATAATGTGGGCTTTGGCAAGTGTTGTCCGATGAGCTAAAACGTTTGTCAAAAAGACCGGACAGAACTTGATTGCTACCAAAGACACAACCTTTGGCTTCGACAAGTCAAAGGTAACTTGTTTCAACTGTGGTGAGAAGGGTCACTTCAAGCGGGAGTGTGTGAAACCAAAGAAGACCGGTAATAGCAATCCCTTTTCGTCCTTCAATCGTCAGGACAAAGCCACATCTAGCAGTTTTATTTCATCAAGCAAGGATCCCAAAGCCTTGACTGCTAATGAGGATGAAGGACAAGACTGGAGCTTTCGGTTCGTCTCACCGAAGAGTCCAACATAGCTAGTGTGGAGGATATTGATGATGATTCCCAAGTGAAGGAGATATAGCAGTAGAGATCGCGATGTCAATTTCTGAAGATACTGCACATGTGGTCAACCACCTGCCTGAAGAAGAAAATTCTACATAACGTCAGAATCACCAGTACCAGAACCAGAGACAACAAATTCTGCACTCATGGCTGATTCTTCTTCAACATCTCAGGTAAGTACTACTGACCAGTTGTTTAATAATCATGCTTGTTTAGATTGAAATAAATTTATAGTAAGTATTGATTTGAAATTTGCTAGGTTATTAGATCATAATGATAGCCTAGTAAAGGACCTGGAACTGTGCATTGAGGCTAATAGAGTATTAAAACAAAATGAGCACAGTTATAAGGAAAAGATAGACCTTTTGAATAAACAGCTTAGGGAAACAGAAGTAGTTGCCTTTAACCAAGAAAATAACATTAGATACTGTCTGAACTCCCTAGAGGACACTAAGAAGCAGAAAGCAGTTTTAGATGTAGAAGTCAACTCCTTAAAACAAAAATTGCACAGTTGGACAAGCTCATCTCACATTGTCCAACACTTAGTGAGAGAGAGAAACAATGGGGAGGGATTGGGATACAAAGTAGTTCCACCACCACCTGAGAGCTTGATGAACACTAAAAGTAAACCGATTAACAATAACCCCATCAAGGATCATATGGTGTCAACTCCTCTTGTTAGTGATCCAGATTCCGTAAGTAAATCTAATGAATCTGACGCTAAACAAAAGGAGGCCACTTCAAGGGCAAAAGGAAAGATGCCTTGTGTTAACCTAGAATTTGAGTTTGAAAAGGTTAATTTAAAGTCAGGGTCAAACAAAGTAAAATCAAAACCCAAAAGGACTATAAAACCTAAACAATCACGAGCGTCATGTCAAAATCAAGGTAAACAAGAAACACAAAATGTAAAACTAGGTAAGGCAATTAAGTTTGTAAAACCAAATCATACATCTAATAAAGAAGTGTCTCAATCTAACATAATAAGGTCGACCGCGTGACATCTACATCTCCACCAAAACATATAAACCGTAGAGTTGAAAGCAGATCTTGCTTCAATTGTGGAGAGTACAGTCACATTGCATCTAATTGTCCTTATTATCAGACACCGAGGAGAAAAGTTGAACTTCCTGTATCAACACCTAGCTCTTTTAAGATGAACTCAGTGATGCCTCCTAAAAGAGAGAGTGAACCCAAAGTTCAACCCATCTGCCAGTCGTCTGTTTATCACAAACAGGCCTTACACAAAGCTGGACTATGAAAGAAAAATCTGCCTCAGCATCTGAAAATGAGAACAGACAGAAATCTGAGCTTCCCTCAACCTCAAATGGTCAATGGGTTGAGTTTATGATGTGTGATGCCTCGAGGAAACCCAAGCCAGTGAAGGCTTGGGTTCCTAACATAAACTAATGTTTTCATTGAATGTGCAGGGTGTTCGCTATAGTGCTAAGACTAACACGTGGATTGTAGATAGCGGAGCATCCAGGCACATGACAAGGAATAGAGCTCTCTTATCAAAAGTTATACAAATCAAAGGAGGGCATGTTTCATTTTCTGGAAACAAAGGCGGGTACATCACAGCCCAAGGGGAAGTAGGAAATGAGAAAGTTAAGTTTGATAAGGTAAACTATGTCCAACAATTACAAAATAACTTACTTTCAGTTTCTCAAATATGTGATAAAGGTTTCAAAGTAATCTTTGACAACAAGAAGTGCTACATTCTGAAGAAGGACCACGTGATATCGGAGGACCAAGTCCTAATGTTAGCTTCAAGATATAATGATCTTTATGTTTTGGATCTCTCAAAGGCCTCCACAATGGATCGTGAAGTCCAATGCTTCTTGTCCAAAGCTACTGAGAAGGACTCTATCACCTGGCATAGGAGAATGGGACACATAAATCCGAGGAAAATAAATCACTTGATCCAGAATGATCTTGTGAGAGGAGTAAATGTCAAAAACTTCCAACTCCCAGATTTCTGTGTTGCATGCAAAAAGGGCAAATAGACGAAGAAGTCTCATAAGGAAAAGAAAGTACATTCTATAGAACTTCCTCTTGAGCTCCTTCATATGGATCTGTTTGGTCCAGTCAGTACAAGAAACAACGCAGGTGACTTGTATTGCTATGTAGTTACTAATGACTACTCCAAATTCTCTTGGGTAATGTTTCTGAAATCCAAATCAGAAACATTTGAATCCTTCAAGGAATTGATAACTACACTGGAATCCCTATACAAGCTGAAGGTACGACAAGTGCGCTCAGACAACGGAACCGAGTTCAAGAATCAGTGGATGGAGGCCTACTGCAAGGAAAAGGGAATTGTGCATCAATTTACCTTTGCCTACACTCCTCAAATGAACGGAGTTGCTGAACGGAAGAATCGCAACTTGATAGAGACAGCACGGACTATGCTGGCAGACTCGAAACTGCCTATTAAATTCTGGAATGAAGCAGTGGCAAATGCATGTTATACACTTAATCGAGTTCTGGTAGTTAAACGCCATGGAAAAACGTGCTACGAGTTATTACAATGACGTAAACCTAACTTAGAGTATCTCGAGCCGTTTGGCGCTCCGTGCACCCTGCTAAAGAAGACTCGGGAAGGAAAATTCAGTGAGAAGGTTGAGAAGGGATCTTTCTAGGATACAACATACCAAATAAGAGAGTTTACAACAACTCAACAGGTCAAGTAGAGGTGTGGTGTAACGTTGATGTTCAAAGATACATCGCACCACCTGCAGGAAAAGGGCCTGCCTACTTCTTTGACTATGATGGATTCTTCAAGTCCTTCAACATACCTCTCTCTGCTTCAGAAGACGAGTTGGCAAACAAGATGATATATGATGTCTTGAACACACCGTCTCAAGATTCAACACCATCCAGTTCACAAAGTCAATCATCTACCAACTCAGGGGAAGCACTTGATGTGAGTGACTCTTCCTCTAATGAAGAAAATGTGGAAAATGATTAGAACAACCAGGATGTACAGCATCCGCCTACCACAAGTTCACAAGCATTTGATAGTGGTGCTTCTGAGCTTTCGGAACCTCAAACTCCTATTGCCTCAGATCCAGAACCAAATGTTCACAATCTTGATTCTGAGGTAGTTTTTCCAACAACTCCCGGCTCACGTCTAAATGTCTATCATCCTTTGGATAATGTTATAGGAGATGTGAGATCAGGGATTCAGACTAGAAATCAGTTGTACTCAGCTGATTATGCCTCTGTGATGGAAAAGGGATACCTTCATGACGGTGCCTATCGTTTCTTTGTGTCTCAGTTGGAGCCAAAGTATGTTAGTGAAACCCTAAATGATGAGGCCTGGGTGAGTGCCATGCAAGAAGAACTTCTTCAGTTTAAGAAGTTGGGTGTATGGACTCTAGTGGATAGACCTAAAGGTGCTAAGGTCATTGGCACCAAATGGGTCTTGAAATGCAAGAAAGATGATCAGGGAGTGATCATCAGAAACAAGGCTCGGCTTGTTGTTCAAGGTTTTCGACAAGTTGAGGGTATTGACTACAATGAAGTGTTTGCACCCGTGGCAAGGATGGAAGCAATCCGCATCTTCCTTGCCTATGCATCTAATATGAAAATCAAAGTTTATCAACTAGATGTGAAGAGTGCATTCCTTCATGGTGAGATTCGAGAGACAGTGTATGTCAGTCAACCCAAAGGATTTGAGGATCTATATCATCGGGACAGAGTTTACAAACTCGACAAGGCGCTATATGGGCTTCAATCAAGCTCCGAGGTCCTGGTATGAGAAACTCTCGACTCATCTTGTGAAACACGGTTTTCACAGGGGAGTCATTGACTATACATTGTTTATCAAAGAAAAAGATGGAGATTTACTGCTGGTACAAATCTATGTCGATAACATAATCTTCAGTTCCAAGAACAAAGTATTATGCAAAGATTTTGAAGCAGTAATGAAGGCGGAGTTTGAGATGAGTGCAACGGGAGAGATGAAGTTCTTTCTCGGGTTACAGGTGGATAAGACACCAAATGGGATTTTCCTACATCAAACCAAGTATGTAGGTGATATTCTCAATCGGTTTGATATGGAGAATGCTTCTACAGCTGGAACTCCACTCGCTACAAACCATGACGTAGCACCCGACGAGAACGGTGATCTAGTAGATGCCACTATGTACCGAGGGAGGATTGGATCTCTCATGTATCTCACTGCCTTATGACCTGATATCATGTATGCTACATGCTTATGCTCACGATATTAGGCAAAGCCTAAGGTGAACCATCTTATTGGGGTCAAAAGGATATTTCGTCATCTAAAAGGGCACACCCACACTTGGGTTGTGGTATCCTCACGATGATGACTTTGAGCTTACAACATATAGCGACTCGGATTACGGCGGCTGCAAGATGAACTACAAGTCTACTTCAGCAGGGTATCAGTTCTTTGGGAGAGGATTAGTAACCTGGTAGTGTAAGAAGCAGACCTCGGTTGCATTGTCAACCTGTGAAGCCGAATACGTTGCTACTGCAAGCTGCTATTCTCAAATCATATGGATTCAACAGCAAATGCAGGATTACAGTTTGAATTTCTCTTCTACTCCTATCTTTGTTGATAACTCTGCTGCAATTGCAGTCACTAAAAACCCAGTCCAACATCCTAAGACCAAACGCATCGGAATTAAATATCACTTTATACGTGATTGCTTTCAAAAGAGCTTACTCGATGTGGTAAAAATAAAAACAGATTTTCAATGCGCTGACCTCTATACAAAGGCATTTGACAAACCACGTTTTTTATATTTGTTAGAGGTCAACGGAGTTAAAAAGAAAAGTGAGGTCATTCCTGAAGATGACCATGTATAGTCCGATGCGTCGTGTCTAGTTCCATTTATTTTTCAATTTTTATTATTATTTTATTTTATTTGTTTAATTTTAAGTTGGTTAATTAAAATTGGTCTTACTATTTTGCCTATTAAAATCCTAAAATGCTAATTCATTACGGTTTTAAAATTTTAGGAGGAGAATAGGTTTAGACAGTACAAAAAAAACAAGGGAGAAGGAGAGGCAAGCTGATAAAAATAAGGTCATATGTGTGATACTAATTCAATCCTTGGAATATGATAGTACACAGGAACAAACCACTTGCGACTTTAAAAAATCAAAATTGGAAAAGATGCAAAGCTCAACTATAAGCCTGTGTAGTCTGAGTAAAATAAAAGAAAATATGATAGATAAGCTAGCTACTACTAAGGTAACACAAAGAAAGTAGACCTAGAGGTTGCTAGACCACACATGATATGTCGGTAGATTCAATACAATAGATGACTAGACCTTTTTGGTGATCTCAAGATTAAACTAAAATGTTTGACTAGCTGTGGGTAACACCTTATCCCTGGTTTACACAATCAACAAGATTTCAATAAGGGGTGACGAGCAAAAAATGCCATAAATGTGTGCGTAAGACCGAAGCATGAGCAAAAGAACATACAAAATGCAAATACAATCAAACTGATAACCTAGGTTGTTGGTGAGATCTGTGCAAAAAGAATGAAAATGCTCAAACAAGAAGATAGGTTATGTGCCTCTTTGCTGTGCGGTGGCACTGACCTGAGGATAAGCATAACCTATATATTCTAGAACTCATAGTTGTTTGCCGCCTCTCTGTTGTGCGGTGGCACTGACATGAGGCTTGGCTTATCTTTGAAATTTCTATGAATAGTTTCTTCTTGAATACTATCCTGAGACCGCTCAAAAATATCCTGAGGAATGTTGATTATCATATAAGTGTGGGATCCACAAATGCTTGTTGAAATGAACAAACCTAAACCATCACCAATCTGTGTTGAAAGTCTGTGTATGGATTTAAGAGGACAAGTATAATGACAATCATTGTGGCTACAATTATGAAAGTTCAAATTAGTGTGGGGACCTAAGAGTACTAGTATGATTTCCCAAATTTGCTAAATGACTCCAGATGAAAAACAAGAATAGAGCATCAAAGTTTTTAAATAACGTGTCCTGAATGATTTAAGTATCCTGTATGATTCCAAATTGAATTGGTCCATGTATGATTTAAATGATTGAAGCTACTCTCTCAGAAAAATTATTCCTTAGAACTACTTCTTAGGAGTTAACCCTCACAAAAACACAAAACCATGTATAATTCTGTTTATATTTTGTCAATTTCAGAGTGTTTAATATCGGACTATGTCATGGAAGTTGATAAGGAACCTTATCATCCAAAAGGTCACGTCTGAGGTGACCACATGTGCTTTCAAACAAAAATGGGTCACTTCTGAGGTGACAGTAGTTTTTAAAAGGATCACGTCTGAGGTGATCAAAGGTTTTTTCAATATAAAATGATCATGTCTGAGATGATAAAATGCTCACAACGTTTATTCATAAGTTAAAAGGGGTGTAAAATGTAAAATGGTCTTAAAGTCAAAAACCATGTGTATGATTCATTCGCACGACTGGACCATGAGCATGGACCAGTCGTACGATTGAAGGATACGAGTGTGCCAAATCGCACGATTAACCCACACGTATGAGACATACGTGCGATTGGACCATCAGTATGACTAAATTCACATGATTGGACACCTAAAATGTGCGAATCGCATGAATGAAGGTGACCGAATGACACAGTCGTACGACTAACCTCTAGTCGCACGACTGAAGGTGACCGACTGTGCCAGTCGCACAACGAATCTTCAGTCGAACAACTGATCTTCAGTCGCACGAACAAATTATGCGACTGGGCTCAGTCGCAAGACTGAATGGAACCCTAGTATAAATAGTGGGGTAGTCGGTCACAGTCATTCATCAACCCCAAATTCGCCCTAATTCGCACGAAAGTCGTTACTCTGCCAATTTTTGTTTGAGCCTTTTATACCATTGATTTTTGTGTATTGACAATTTCAACTGATTATACAGGTATAATGCGGCGCAATCCACTCGTATTTCACTAAATTTGATTCCAAAATCGTCAAATTAGGTCCAAACCAAAGACCGAGACTTGTTTGGCTAAATAACCTAATCAAACTAAGCAAATGATTGAAATTAATGTTATTAGGTGGTAAATATAATGATTGTGAGTCCAATGAACCAAAACACGACATCTTATCATAAGAATTGGTCAAAACTTGAATTTGAATTGAACAGCAGCCTGTCATGCGAATGGACATATTGATGAACTTCAGTCGCACGACTGAGTAGTGCGAATGGCTAAACCGCACGATTGAACCATGCGTATGAGTTTAGTCGCATGACTGATATACACGAATGAGTTTACATACGTATGAGGCCAGTCGCATGTTCAAGTCGTACGTATGAGATCATTCGCACGACTAGATCTCTGTAGAGATTAATGAAGAGGCTGATGCAACCTAAACATCTTAAGTCTTTCCTGCATGCTGCACAAGTGCATTAAAGAAGAAGCTTAGGAAGTTTCACACATGAAACATAAAAAAAATACTCTAAGTGTGAAATCTTCCGAAGCCAAGACCAATATCTTCCGAAGCCGAACATGAAGTCTTCCGAAGCCGAACATGAAGTCTTCCGAAGCCTTAGAGAAAAAGTCTTCCGAAGCTTCAAGTTCATGAAGACAGATTTCTTCCGAAGACTTTTAGTAACATGCTTTATCTGATGTACTATTCCATAAAGCTGGACACCTTTCCGCTGCACCTCTGCAAGTCACCAACTTACATGAGTTGGTGAAAAGATCCATGCTTTTGGTAACTGTACATTGAGGTCTTGAGTCTGTAACTTTCTACTTTATGTACTTTATCCTTTTTTGTAATAGATAAGGATGTGAGCTATGGCTGTCATAGTCACAAGTCAAAAGGCAATCTGCCTATTGACTTTACAATTGATTTTGTTTGTGTCTAGTCAATTGTATCCAGCTGGCTTTCAAAGTATAGCCGGCTGTAGGATGTAGTATAAGTATCTCATGTTCTTGTATCTTTTGAATATGCTTTTTAACACTTGTAATAGAATATAGAGAAGGCAATATACTGCATTCTTGAAAACCATACACTTGTGTTCTTTGTGTTCTGTCTCTTCCATTACTTGTGTTCTTAGTATCTCAACACTTGGTTAATCCAGTTTACTGTTTGATTAAAGTTTAGTTAATCTCCTCTTTGTGTTGTTGTGTTGTTGTGTTGTAACTAACCCTTCAAAGATCCTGCAATCTCAGTCGCACAGTCTAATTCCACGATAGAACAGAAAGAATTTCAAGTCCAAATGATTCAAGATATTATTCATCAATGGATACTAATGTTTATATTCATCGTGTAATAGATGGAAAGTCGGTGGACTATGAGCACTAAGCACAACATTTGTGCTCATCTGGATCTGACATCCACAAATGCTTCAGACTTTTCTGGCATTATCACGTTTCTGAGGAGATCGACGATCTTCCAGGCCATATCGACTCCGTGTACACCATATCACTCTATTCAGCAGGCCTTCTGGGAAGGCGCAGTAGTTGATAGATCCTCAGAGCCTCATCGCATCAGGAGTTCTATATATGGGGAGGCCATAGAGATCACTGAGGATGATCTTAGGACAGTGTTGCAGTTTGGGGATGATACTGATTGCCCCACTCGATTACACCCCCTTACTGTCCGAGGATGTTTCTTGCGAGCTAAGTACTCTAGGGACATCAACGTAGGGGTGCTCAACAAGAGCAACCTGTGCCCCCAGTTCAAGTACCTCTCACATGTGCTGTTGAAGTGTATAGCGTCTTGGAAGGGAGGTTTTGACGAGCTCTCAGATCAGATCCAGAACGCGTATGCAGCGTTGGTGTTGAACCACCCGTTCAGCTTCTCCAGGATGATCTTCACCTACCTGGTGGAGAACATTGAGGGGAAAGGGAAGGAGGGCTTCTGCATGTACCCTCGATTCTTGCAGATGATTATTGACCAGAAGCTCCCTTCTTTGCCAAAGGAGAAGGAGGACGCAGTGATCCTTGAGGTGATGGACGACACTACACTGGATCGTATGAAGGTCTACAGGGGGAAGCAGGTTAAGCCCCCTGTGAGGAGACTGTTCGGGCATCTGGCCCAGGTAGATTACATGGCGCTGGTAAGGTGTAAATGGCGTCACGTTGATAGTGACTTAGAGGTTAAGCAGCTACAGCTCCCGGAGGATGACTCCGATGACGATGACAGCGTTGATGCTGGAGATGCAGGGCCCACTCAACCAAGGGCCCCTACTGCTAAAATAGCATCTCCGACATTTGCCCATGATGAAGTAGAGACTGCTGGATTCCACCAGGAGGAGGAGGATTCAGATGAGGAGCCTCTGACTCGGACTGTGGGCAGTAAAGTCGTTGCCACAGAACGAGGGCTCTGGGCGGTTGGTGAACGCCCTGGCGGGTCGGGAGAAGTTGACACTGATCCTACATATGCTCCCGATCAGCCAAGCCATATTCTAGGGGGAGCATCCTTCTCAACAGGATCGAGGAAGAAAAGGATGGCTCAGCCCCACGACATGAAGAAGAAGAAGAGAAGACTCAACTTCATCACTACCACCACCACCACTACACCTACCACGACCACTCCACCTACCACCACAGCCACTACCACAGCTACCACCACTTCTACCACACCCTCCACCACCATTACCATACCACCCCCATCACTACCACACCTCCACCCTCCACTACTACAGCCATACCTCCACCTGTTATACCTATACCACCCCCAATCTACACCACTACCACCACTAGCCAGGATGCTGTACCACCATCATACCCTTCCTACACATCAGGATCTCCTCTACCTCCTAGTGGGGTAGAGGAATAGCTCTCAGCACTTAACTGTATGGTGCTGAGGCTGTTGGCTGCAGACAAGAGAAGACTGCTCAGATACGTCAACTAGTAGACCTTACTGCTGCCTAATCTCTGCAGATATCTCAACAGGCCCAGCTGATGGATGCTCAGCGTGTAGAGACGTAAACTCCGAGAGCAGCATTTCCAATCAGCAAAAAGGATTGAGGAGTTGGAGACCACAAACAAGACCATCATGCTGCGTCTCAAGGGATCCAAGGATTGAGGAGCTGGTGATGCTGGAGATGATGAGTTTGATGATGATGAAAATGACACACCTGCTGCGGGTGCCACACCTGCCAGTGAAAGGAGGACGAAGAGAGCGCAAGATCAAGGTGCCTCCACATCCACCCCGGAAGCAGAAGAGCCTATGATACAGGATAAGAGTAATACTTAGCTGCTCATATTAGTTAAATTATATGTATTTGAATCTTGTATCAAAATTAATGTAATGAATGTTTATATATAATGTTAATGTTTCTATTTTAATTGTTAACTATTGATTGTTGCGTTGAATGTGTAAATCAAGCAGATCCAAACTTTCAGAGGGATGAGTTTGATGTAGATCCCTTTCAGCATGCCAAGACTCAATTAACCATAATTCTTGATCTGCAAGGGATCGTAAGGAGATCTGTGAGTTACACCCCAAAAGAGGGGGAGATAATTCACGACTTCATTGACGAGCAGTTAGCCGAAATGTTCAAACTAAATGCCAACGAGATCATGAAAAACGCTCCAATAGTCCAAGGTGATAGTGACGAGCAACTCAATGACATTGATGAGATTGAGATGGAAGATGTCACAGATCAACATTATCCAGAATACACTGACATTGACGGTAATGTGTTTCCCAATCTGGGAGACGCTCTTGTCAGTGACACTTTTGAGACTCTGGATAAAATGGAGCAAGAGTCATAAAAGGATAATGAGAAGGCCCAAGCCTCAGACACCAAAGTCAACATCAAAAAGGCTGAATAGGCAGCGTGTTTTGAAGAGATAAGAGCCCAACGCAGCGCTAAAACATCAATTGTCTACACGAAGCTGTATAAGGTCAAGAAACATCAAAAGGTGGCTGGCAAGATCATAGTGCGGGCATATTTTGAAGACCTCAATGTTTACACTGTTAAAAATGAGAAGAGAATTGAGTACTTTGGATTCCCACACGATCTGAAGACTCTTCCAGGTTTTGAGCTTAACCAGTTAGCAAAGTTAAAATTGCTATACGCTGACCCTCGTAAGATGTCAGGCTGGTTTGAAACAACTCTAAGGAGGGAGTACCGCACCAGATGGGTCAACTTCAAACCTCAATAGCCAACGAGGTACATTAGACGATCTGAGGTTGACACCATAACTGGCAAACCAAAAATTATGTTGAAGTGGAGTCCACCACGTACAATGTCAAAGATCCCACTACGGGAGATGCCACAGGACTTCACTCCACACTTCAAATGGTGGTACTACGATTGGAGAACGGGAGAGGCCGTGATAGTCTTGAACATAAATGGTATAATGGAAACCATAAGGTCAAGAAGTTTGAGGAAATTATGAAAGACGTTAGACAATAGATAGATCTAGGTCCAGGGGGAGTTTGTTGATAGATATATGTACCTAGATCCTGATCTCAATGTAATACGTCTTGAATGTCTTGCACTTATGTAATATTGGGTACTTAATGAAATGAGAATATTTGATTGTGATTTGTATTGTTTAATATTTCATTAATGAGTTGTTTAACGCATATTGACTTGATTATATAGGTTTGTGGTTGATTGAATTAATATAAATAATATTATGATATTTAATACATTCAAACTTAACAACATGAAGTTATCATGCGAATGGCCCATACTAATGGACCATACGCATGAACAACTTCATGCGAATGACTCAATCGCACGACTGAACTAGAAGACTGGATCAGTCGTATGATTGTCACATAAGATTGGCTCAGTCGCACGACTGAACACTCAGTCGGGCGAATGGACCAATCATATGACTCAATCGCACGACTGAACCATGTTAATGGTTCAGTCGCCCGAATGAGCAACCCTAACCTATAAATACCACCTAATTCATGGAAAACCATAAGCATTGATTACACTTCGACTCCAGACGTACTCTAGCCGTCCAGAAGCCTCTATGTTTGTACTCCAAGTTCATAGAACGCTGTAGATCGATTCCTAATCAATTCTTGATGTTAGATTTAATATACAATTGTGTCTACGTGCGTTCTCACTGATTGGATCGCCAATCAAATAGGATTCCGCACTATTTGGTCTGGTTTACACGTTAATCAGTTGGTGTTTCGTTCAAATACTAGATCCTAACAGATTGAAGCAATGCAAGAGGAATTATTACAATTTAGAAAACAAGAAGTGTGGAATCTGGTGGATTTACCTAAAAGAGAAAATGCCATTGGCACAAAATGGTTATTTTGAAACAAATCAGATGACAAAGGAATAATCATTCAAAATAAAGCTCGATTAGTAGCTCAAGGATACACCCAAGAGGAAGGAATAAATTATGATGAAGTATTCGCTCCAGTTGCAAGACTAGAAGCAATTCGTGTATTTCTGGCATATGCTTCTTATATGAAATTCAAGGTGTATCAAATGGATGTTAAGGGTACATTTTTGTATAGATCAATCACTGATGATGTGTATGTTAAGCAACCTCAAGGATTTGAAAATGCTGAATTTCCTCATCGTGTGTACAAGCTCAGCAAAGCATTATATGGTCTTCATCAAGCCCAAAGAATCTAGTATGAAACATTGTCACAAAACTTGCTCCAACATGGATATACACGAGGGAAGATTGACCCTACTTTATTCATCAAGAAGGATGCATTTAATCTTCTTGTGTACAAGTGTATGTGGATGATATTATCTTTGGATCAACTAGTCAGAAACTCTGTTCAGAATTTGAAGAAATAATGAAATCTCATTTTTAGATGAGTTCTATGGGAGAAATCAATTTCTTTCTTGGATTACAAGTTACACAATCTGCAGACGACATCTTTATAATCAAGCAAAGTTTGTCGATAAGCTGTTGAAGAAATTCAAGCTGCAAGATTGTCAATCCATTAGAACTCCAACTGACATAAACACCAAGATTGATCCTGATCCCAAAGGAAAATCAATAGACCAAACATTATACAGATCTATGATTGGATCTTTAATGTACTTAACTGCATCTAGACCTGACATAATGTATCTATTTGTGTCTATGTCAGGTATCAATCAGACCCGAAGGAATCTCACCTTATTGTTGTCAAACGCATATTCAGATATCTCAAAAGAAAACCATCCCTAGGGTTATGGTATCCTTATGAAGGAAACTTCAAGTTACATGGATATACTAATAGTGATTGTAGGGGATGTAGTCAAGATAGAAAATCTACCACGGATGGTTTTAGTTTTTAAGTCCTCGATTAGTCTTATGTCAATGTAAGAAACAAACGAACGTCTCAGTCTCAACTGCAGAAGCTGAGTACATTGCTGCCTCAGCAGGATGTTCTCAAATCCTCTGGTTGCAAAATCAACTACTGGATTACGAGTTCAATTTTCTTAAAACTCCCATTTATATTGATAACACTGCTGCTATGTTTATTACTGCTAATCCTGTCCAACATTCTAAAATAAAACATATCAAAATTCGATATCATTTTCTCAGAGACAACTCTGAAAAAGGTTTAATCATTTTGATTCAAATTTCAACAGAAAAACAATTGGCTGACTTGTTTACCAAATCTTTCCTACCAGGAAGGTTTGAGTATTTAGTTGAGTCAATTGGTCTTATTAATCATATTAAAAATTAATTTTTCTCTTTCAAAATGAAAATAACCCTCCCTTATTTTTTCTTAATCAAATCAAAGTTAAACTGTCAATGTTAACTGGCTGATTATATTCATTATGTATGTGTGTGTTAAATGAAAAGGAAAATACAACATCAGAAAATGCAAAAACCAAGACAAAATTATAAAATGAAAATACAAACATAATAGTTTAGTAGTTATAAATGTTAGGATTATATCTACCTTTGCAATTTGTGGGAAATGATAGTACATCAGTTTAATCAGTGGCATACTTCACTCGCCAATAAAGTCTGACATGATTAGATATGATTTGCAGTTAAGATCATGTAATTATACTGAAAAAATAGATTCTTGTGATTGAACTAAATCATCTATGCATTTGTGTGTGTCCATCTTAGTACTACAGAGAGGTCTTGACTTTTCTGATTGATTGCTTATAAAGTCACAATCTCACACCTTGACTCAATATGTGGTACCATGAGATCTCTTTACTGTATCTGTTCACTTCTTTGTTATGAGTTATCATAGACCTGAAATGACGATATATCCTTTGTTGTAAGTCATTACAAACCTGAATATTCTCACCTGATGCAAAAGATGTCAATGTGCACAATTTCAAAAGTCCAAAATGGATGCCCTATGATTATTATGAATCATCTCTATCTATTTCTTTATGAAATGGATTCGAGGATTACCTAATGGCTTGTCCATAGTGGTTTTCTTAGAGATTATCAACTGGTTTAACCATGATGATTCTCTTATTGACCTAAACATGAGATCTGTTATACATATATGACAAGTTTTAAAGTTGAGTACAAGTGCTTTCTTGTATACCTTGATGAGGGTTGAACTCTCTAGGTCTAAGTGTGGATTACATAATGTCATATCTAATTCAACCTTAATAAATCCAGGAGTTGAAAAAGTAAGTGTATTGATTTTTTTTCAGAGCAGTCATTGTCTGTCCTTAGATTTTGTGTCTCCTTTGCTGTGGGAACACTAACCTAGAACACACTTGATCAGGATTTAATCATTGTCTATGACTATTCACAAGTTTTTTACTTGAATGTGCTAATTATTATCTGATATGATCTCACTGCATGCAATATAATTCATGTGTAGAATTTTATTCTGCTTTATTTTGATTTTTGCATGATTATTTGTTGAGTGCAGACATATTAATAATGATTGGTTTTACTTCAAATAATAACTTTTATAAACTTCTAAGTTTGAAAACTTAAAAGTTTAGGGGGATTAAAGATGATATAGAGTTTATCAAAATAAATGTTTGAATGAAAAAGGAAGATGCAAAAATATTCAAAGTTGTGTGTGTTTGAGATGTTTAAGAAATGAACCTAAAAAGATTTAAAAAAATGAAATCTTCTTGCAAAAAATTAAGAATGTTTGTCATTTTATGAATTTTTGAGGCTAAAATGACAGAAAATAAATTAATTTTTTTGTTAAAAGTCAAAGTTTTTGTTCAAAAAGTCAAGGTTTAGTCAAAAAGTCAAAGATCAGTCAAAAAGTCAAAGTGTTGGTCAAATTGTCAGAGCATTATTAAATTGTTCAAAGTTCGACCAAAGTTTGAAAATTATGATTTGAATGAACTTGGTGAAAAATAATATAAGCGTTAGACGTATGGATGTCTCATGCGCCTAAACAGTGTTCATAAGTCTTTGTTTAGTCGTATGATGAAATTTCAGTTTTATGTTAAGTGTTAGACGTTTTGAGTAATCCTCATGTGCCTAAACAGTAGTCAAAAGTCAGAATTTCTTAGTTAAGTGTTGGGCGTCTTACAAAATCTCATGCGCCTAAACAGTACCAGACATCTTATAAAATAATTCAAAGTGTTAGGTGTTTCATAATAGGTAATGTGCCTGAACAGTGCTCATGCGCTTGTATAGTGCACATGCTCCTATAAGTATTTCAAACAAAATTGACCAAGTGTAACTTATGTGTTTGAGGTTCATACGCCTGAATAATGCCAATGTGCCTAGACCTCATGCGTCCAAACAGTGGTCACACGCCTAAACAGTTGTAATGTGTCTAAGGGATTTTACACTTGTATAAATTTCAACACTTGCTCAGAAATTCATTTCATTCAAACTTTTTTATATTCTACACTCTGTTCATACTCTTTGTGTTTGAACTCACTCAAATTTCATTTGATTACCCAGTTATTTCAAGAGTATATGATCAGATAAGGTAATATCAGAGAATGCGATTAACATCATGAGTGTACACCATTAAATCAGTGGATAATAACATCAATCGGCCGTTTGAACCCTATTTCGGCGTTCGAACTCTAATAACCTGAATAAATCTGAAATGATCGATTACTGATGTTGGTTTGTCACAAATTAAACATGAAATGGTTAATGATTATGCATTGCGAACATGTAATAATCATCAAAACATGATTTTTATCATAAAATTTTTCTTATGATTCGAAGAATTTCAAAGTCAAAATAATAATAAAATAAAATAAGAAAATTGAATCGACAAAATTTTCAAAACACAATATTAACTAATAAGGTCATCAAAAAGCCAAATGTGAATCTAAATCATCTAGAAACAAAATTCTTAATTGATTATATATCTTAAAATTTAATTAATTCATTAAATAATAAGTTCAAATCATTGACTTTTATTAAAATTAATCAAATTTTAAATATAAAATTTTATTAAGAAAAATTAAAAATCAGTAAAGGACTTATTCATTTTTTTTATAAAATTGCAACTAAGTTGATGTAAGGTCCCGTTCCCAGGACGCTCACAACTGGTCGATCATTGCACATAAAACGTATAATTACATTTATGCTTCATAAAACATTGCAGCGGAACATTAAAATAACTTTTTATTTCATTAAATGCTTTTGCAAATTAATACAATCATTCATTTCAAAACATCGTTCGTTCGCATTACAATGCAAAAACATTAAATAGAAGAATGCCATCCAAAAGAGCCAAGTAGCCGCCCCGTGCTATCCTCAACAACTTTACCTGCCAACTGGAAAAATGCATAAAAAGTAAGTGTTCCTGAGTGAGTTCTAGTTTTAAAATAAAACATACTTTATCTTTCATTTAAAAAACATCCTTTACAATCGTACGTGATCATGCATATTACATACACATAGATAATATCATTATTATCTTCATCATTTGTTCGTTCATTCCGTACATTCGTCATTAAATTTTTACTTTCATTCGGACCAATACCATGTGCTTCACCCCACTGTCATGCATAAAGCCGGTACCGGGCCTGAGGTCTTTCATAGACCCTGAACATTGTACATAAAGCTGACTCCAGTACCTAGGGTAAGCGGCAAGGGTCCCATACATATGGTCAATCACAAGGATTGGACCCCTGTGTGCATCCTCATGGGGTATTCAACCCGCACACAGTTAAGCTGACACCCCTTATTGGGTGTGAACCTCCATACATACGCATAATCACACGGATCAAGCCCTAGTGTGCATCCTTTCGGGGTAGCTAACCCGCACACGGTTGAGCTAACACCCTTCATTGGGTGTGAACCTCCATACATATGCTTGCAAGCCTTTCATACTTTCATTCATTCAATAATGCATGCATTCGTTCATACGTTCCTCTTTTCATTATCTTCCACTTTACGTTACATAATACTTTTCATTTCATTTATTAATATTCAACGTAAAGCCACGGGAAAATAATCATATATAACAAGGAACACAAACATAAACATACAACATCACCATACAAGGCATCATCATACATACATAACATACATCATACATACCATCATGCATAAGCATCAATCATACATCATATCATGCCCATCATAACATCTATGACCTCAAAAAGTCAACTTACATATCCTCCGGGAACCTCCCAAGTCAAAGCCTACATTTCACTTTTTCCCCAAAAAGTCAGAAAATATTCTAAGTGTTCATCTGCATTTCCCTTTTGTTCATCCGCATTTCTTTTTGTTCATCCATATTTATTTTTGTTCATCTGCATTTCTTTTTGTTCATCCACATTTCTTTTACTCATCCGCATTTGATCATCCGCATTGACTTTACTCATCCGCATTTGTCAATGCTCATCCGCATTTGTTCATCCGTATTGACTTTAATCATCCGCATTTGTTCAGTCGCATGAACTTACTCATCCGCATTTGTTCATCCGCATTTGTTTAGTCGCATGAACTTACTCATCCGCATTTGTTCATCCACATTAACTGTGTTCATCCGCATTTGTTCAGTGGCAAGAACTTACTCATCCGCATTGACTTTCTCATCCGCATTTGTCAATGCTCATCCGCATTTGTCAATGCTTAAGTAGTTTTTTCTAAAATTAGGCGTATGAACTACTGTTGGGGCGCATGAGCAGCCTAGGGCACACTTATCATTATAATTCGGTCCCCAAACACCATCTATCATGTTCTAAGCTTAAATCATACACTCTAAGCCTTAGAAACACAACCATAACATCATCAAGCATGAACATAGTCCAAAATCACACCATACCCGTAACATACACACATTCAAACATATGGGTATGAAACCCTAGTTTTATAAAAAGTTCAATCATGCATTTCCAGCCCCAAAATTAGTTAAAACATGTAAAAAAGGGGCTTTAGAACTTATCTTTGCAGCTCTTGAGTATGGCTTCTTCCAAACTCATTTGCAATTGAGTTCAACCACCTAGAAACCCACTAAAAACATACAACCGAACACACACAACACACATGAGCATAAACCCGAGGACATATCCGGTTAAGAACACCATAAAACCATGAATTCTTACCTTGAATTCGAATTCTTTCTTGTTCTTCTTTCTAAAACCGAGAGTTTGTTGCTTCCTGCTACTCTCTCTCTCTAAAAATCCGATGGTACAAGATGTGTAGGAGGTGATGGGCGGCCATCACCTTTTACACCCACTTTTTTGACACTTTTTAGCCCTTAACTTGGGTAAAATATCTTTTCTTTCTTTTTCTTCACTTTATTCTTTCTTTCTTTGACTAAAAAAACCAGGTGTTAGAGTTGAAAACCTTCATACTAATTCATGTTTCTTGTGATTGACAGATGAACCAGTTAAAGTTTGAGCCAAAGCACAATGTTATTGCATTTCTTGATGAAGATGTTAGAGAAGCAAATGGATATGAAGACATGATCAGATTTCTTTTAAGAACAAGATATGTTTATGCTATGCGTGCTAGACCTGCTATATGTGAGAGGCTGATTAAGAAGTTTTGGAGAACTGCTGACATTGAGATAGATGATCAAAGAAGAAAGGTTGTAAGAGGTTTTATTACAAATGATCAAAGATTGAAGTATCTGAAGAATCTATCAAATCTGCATTAAGATTGGGTGAAAATGAAGATCAGGACTTGTCTGAGTACACTTTCAATGAGTGTAGAGAGATTTTTATGTAGATGGGTCACCCAGATCAATTCCCAAAGAAGAAATTCTTTAAAGCCCGAGTTCACAATCACTGGAAGTTGTTATGCTACATATTTCAGCACTGCATGTCGAAAAGAAATGCAGGATGGAACTCATTTCCAGTTGATATAACATCTCCTATAGTAGCCATAGCCACTAACAGAAGATTCAACATGGCTAAGTGGATCATGAATGTATTTATACTCAATTTGGGGAAGGGAAAGAGAAATAAGTACTTGATGTACCCAAGATTTCTCCAATTGATTATAAATGAAGAATACCCGGACATACATGCTTACGAAGTTCAGGAGAAAGACTTATTTTAGAGTACATGTTTGAGGTTGTTACAGAGGCTAGCAGTGATTACTGATGCTGCCAATGTTCCTATGTTTGAGTATATAAGAAATATGGCTAATGACATTGTTGATATTAATCAGTAACATTTTCATTTGACTAAAGATTAGCATGCGAATCCTAATGATCTTATTAAAGATGTTAAAGAAGAAGTTGTTGAAGAATCTGAGGAAGATGATAATGATAATGATGAAGAAGAGCATGTTGAGGATGAGAACAATGATAATAATAATGATGATGATGATCAAGGTGGTGATCAAGGAGATGGAATGAAAGGTACTAATAATCAAACTATTCAAGAGATAGATAGTAAAAAAACCATTTCTGATCAAAGAATTGAAGGTGAAAGAAATATAGATGAAGATGTTAATACTGAAATGAATGATCAACAAGATGATGATCAAGCTACAACTGAAGATATTGAGAATGTTGACTTTAATCAAGCATTTGATTTTGATACTTTATAGGCTAGGACAATCACAGAGAATATTATTTTTGTTGTTCAATCTAAGAGTCCTGAAGTTGAAATTGTTGAAAAAGAACAAGAGATGAAACAATTATCAGATGCTTGTGTAGATGATAATGTTGATGAAAATGGAGAGTTAAAGTTAAAGACTGTATCTCAAAATGAAGAAATTGAAAGATTGAAAAAAGAAAATGAAATGTTGAAAGCAAATGATGAAATGAAGAATGGCATGATGGCTAATCTTGAAGAAAAAGTAAAGAATATGTTTGAAGCAATTTAAAAACTAAAAGTATCTCTGCAAGAACCTGCAAAATAAAGTGAAGGGGTGTTTGTTGAGAAAGAGTCTTCTCAAAAGCCTAAGGAAACAACAACTATAAAGTATTCTGAAGCTGAGAAAGGTAAAAGAAAGATGAATGAAGATGAAACATCTACTGGTCCAACAAAAGTTCAGAAGTCAGTTGATATAGATGTGAATGAAGAAGAAGAAGAAGTGAAAAAGATAATAGAAGCTCTTGATAGTATAGATATAGATCTACCTGAGGAATGGTATGATGAAGTTCTTGAGGATAAAGATGTGTGTGATGTTGTTGACTCACTAGTTGAGAATGTTCAAGATGATATTCCTATAGACTTTGAAGATAGATACAATTATCTGGTCAAGAAAAAGTATAATAGAGTGTTTCTAGACGAGCTAACAGTGACTCAAATAAATGAAGAATATGAAAAGTGTGTGATAGCAGAGTCTTCAGCGCCGACAGATCTGAATGAGATAAGTCTAGAACATGGTGAGTGGGCTCAACTGAAATAAATCATAAACATTGATGATATTCCTGTGGCAGAATTACACCACCCAAACCCTAAAGATATGAGCATACCTGCTTTAAGAATATGGTTACAGTCAAGGAACTATCCAAGAAAAAGACTAAATAAGCTTCAAGAAGAATCATTAAGAAGGTTGGTGAGAAGCTTTCAAGACACTGAGAAGATGTACAATAAGATTATCATTTTGGATATGGATAATCCTCAGTATCTCAAAATCATCAAAAGAACAAAAATGCTGAAGCCTCAAGAAATCAAGTCAATGGAGTTGGTGAGAAAAACTCATGAACATAGAAAAGAGCTTATGGATATGTTTCCAAATGTTAAAAAGCTAGGTTACAAAGTCTTTATAGATCAAAAATATCTATGGAATAAATGCTTCAAACAGGACAATCAATCTTTGAAATGCTGAATGCAATGATTGTGTCTGATAAATCTAAATAAGTGAAAATAATTGCTTGGAAATATGATGAGATTTTTATGCTTTTCTTATCAAGAGATTTAATGCTATTTGTGATGTATATCATTTCTACTCAAGCATTATTGCTTTACCTATTCAAGACTTGAAAAATTGCATAAACTACCACTAATCAATATTTCAAAGGCTGAAAGAGGAGAAGTGTTTGTGAAGTTACTTGATCGAGGTATATCCAGGATGCCAACATTTCTTAAAACACATTATGATCAAGAAGGCAAAAGTTATTTTGCAGAAATGAAGAAGAAGTCAAAGAAAGGTGAGACACTCAAGGAAATAGATGATTGTTACTTAGAGACGTTCAGTGACAAGTATTTTGAAAAAGTAAAAAATCCTGGACTAAAAGTTATAGATGGTACACAATCATCAAAACTAATTTTAAGATGGTTTTATGATTTTGTTGAGTTGATTTTCTACCTCATTTTTGAAGATTTTGAACATTTCAAAAGATTCATGTTTGTGTCTTAACAAGTACACATACCCATAACGACTATAGTCATTGGTAAAGGTAATGAAGTATCTTTCACCATCCTAGTTATTGGTTTAAAAGGTCCACATACATCCGAATGTATGATCCCTAATAAATCATTTTCCCTTTCATTAGTCCCACTAAAAGGGCCTTTGTCATTTACCTTGCAAACAAGACTCACATACATCAAATGAATCAATTCTTTAGTTTTCAAAAGACCATTCTTTTGAAATTTTTGCATACGATTCTTGTTTATGTGACCAAGGCGACAATGCCAAAGATGGGAATCACTCAAATCTAATTTGAGCCTTTTGGTGGTTGCTTGGTACATTGAGCTATCATATGTTGTGTATCATGAACCAATTCATAAATACCATTACAAGGTATAGCCTTAAGATAAAACACATGATTTAAAGAACATGAATATCATTGTCAACAAACTTGAAATCATAATCACATTGTCTTAGACGGGAAATAGAAATAATGTTCCTAGTCAAACTAGGAGCATACAAAACATTCTTTAAAATAACTTCCAAACCACTTGGAAGCTTCAAAATGTAGTCTCCTTGAGCTTCTACGTGAACCTTTACACCATTGCCCATAAAGAGACTAATTTCCCCTTTTGCATAATGCTCACTTCTTTGAACCCCTGCAACAAATTGCAAATATGAGTTCCACATCCGGTATCCAATACCCATGTGTTAGAAGAAATAACATTTAGCTCAACATGTATCATAAAGATTGTACCTGACGTTTGCCCCGCATCCCTCTTTGATCTCAACTCTTTGAGATAGATCGGAAAATTGCGTTTCCAATGGCCTACCTCACCACACTCAAAACATGGGTCTTCATGAGCAACCTTTCTCTTCTTTTCTTTCGATTTGGGTGGTTCCACTTTAGCTTTACCCTTATCCTTCCCCTTGACGTGCCCCTTCCCTTTGGAAACACTTGCCCTAGGGTTGGGGAGGATCCTTTTCTTACTACCTCCTTCATTGATCGTAAGGACCAGTAGAACCTTTCTACCCATGCCTGCCTTGGCCGTTTTGAGCATTGAATGAAGCTCACCAATGCTCTTGTTCCATCCATTCATGTTATAGTTCATAACAAAGCTATCAAACTTCTTGGATAGGGAGTTGAGGATCAAATCCGTGTATGATAACCAAGTTTGGGAATTGGTTACACCACCTCTTAAGTCCAAGGTAGTTGGAAGTAAGTGGGTTTTCAAGAAGAAAACTGATATGCATGGAAACTTGGATACTTATAAAGCTAGACTTGTAGCAAAAGGTTTCACTCAAACTCAACGGGTTGATTATGATGAAACTTTTTCGCCTGTGGCAATGCTAAAGTCTGTCAGGATATTATTTGCCATAGCAGCATATTATGACTATGAGATTTGGCAAATGGATGTCAAAACTGCCTTCCTTAATGGATATCTTGAGGAAGATGTCCATATGGAAGAGCCTAAAGGTTTTGTCGATCCAAAACATCCTAACAAGGTATGCAAGTTAAAGAAGTCAATTTACGGATTGAAACAAGCGTCGAGAAGTTGGAATCACCGTTTTGATGATGAAGTAAAGAAAATTGACTTCATCAAAAACGCTGATGAAGCTTGTGTATATAAGAAAGCTAGTGGGAGCACTATTACTTTCCTTGTATTATATGTCAATGACATTTTACTACTTGGAAACGACATTCCAACCTTGGAAGGTGTAAAAGCCTGGCTTTGAAACTGTTTTTCCACTAAGGATCTTGGTGAAGCCGCCTATATCTTGGGAATAAAGATCTATAGGGATAGATCAAGACGGTTGATAGGTTTAAACCAAAGTGCATACATTGAAAAGATCTTGAAAAGGTTCAAGATGGAGAATTCTAAGAAAGGTTTGGTACCTATCTAAAAGGGGACTATATTGAGCTCATCTCAATGTCCTAGTTCAAAGGTTGAACAAGAAAGAATGAATGGAGTCCCATATGAATCTGCTATAGGAACCATCATGTATGCAATGATATGTACTAGGCCAGACGTGTCATGTGCTCTAAGCATGACAAGTAGATATCAACAGAATCCTGGTAATAGTCATTGGATGGCTGTTAAGAGAATTTTGAAATACCTTAGAAATACTAAGGACATGTTCTTAATATATGGATCTGGTGAGGAGGAACTCGTTGTAGAGGGTTACACGGATGCGAGTTTCCAAACTGATCACAGTCGGGATATGTCTTCATTATGAATGAAGGAGCGGTCTCTTGGAAAAGCTCAAAGGAAGATGTAGTGGCACTATCTACAACAGAATCAGAATTAATCGCCGCTTCATTGGCAGCTCAAGAAGATGCGTGGCTTAGGAAGTTCATTGTCACACCCCAACCTTGACGGCGGAAACGTCGAGGAGTGAGAGTTAAGATCGTTCACAGCCACATAACGCTATTATTAAATCCAAACATATTATTCATAAGTTTGAGAGGTACATTACAAGCATAAGTCTCAAATGAGAACACAATATAAGAAATATAACAAGCTCATTCATTAAGTTAACTAGGTCCATTCCTAGGTGTGAACAACTTCGAAAAAGGCGATCAAGCTTGAGTATTTCCTGGAACATGTTAAAAATAAAAGGGTCAACAATAATGTTGGTGAGATTTCCATAGTTTACAATACATAAGTATATAAAAGATGGCAATTAATGTTGTAAGTTAGAGAACAAAGTAACTAGGGATGTAATGCACAATCAAACCTCGACAAAGTTTTACAAGTCTCACACGTTTAAAAGTATATACGATTAGCTAAGTGTACTTGGATCAACCAAGCAGGCTTGTCTGGCCCATAGATCTATGACTTTACTAGGCTAGTAATAGTTAATGATTGCCCATATCTTCGACATTACATGGTAGTCACAAAGTTTAACTAACCACAACATACAAGTGAAATGCCATAAGTTTACAAAAATCAACGTTTACAAGTGCAATGTTTATAAATTAACATGTTTCACCCTAAAGTGTGAAAATATGAAAAAGGGGTATAGAAAAACTCACTTGATCAAATAAGTATATATTGACGACTAATAAGAAGTATAAATATACGTCCCAATGTGAAAACTTTCACAAGGTACCTAAAATATAAAATATATATTTACAAGGTTTAAGTTTATTAATAAGATCAACGATTTCACGTGAACAAGGGTATTAGGATTTCGAGGGTTTTATAATTAAATTTAGTGAAATCTTATTTATATTTTATTAAATAAAGAAGTAACATTTTATAAAATTAAAGAAATTTTATCCATTGTTAATAACTTGTATATATTTGAACACCATAATTATCATGATAAATCTACAATTTAAAAAAAACATAAAATTCAATACTAACTTAACAATTTATATTATTATGTAAAATCATCTTTTAACCATACTTAGTTATAATTTTTATAAAAATGTTAAAATGTTTTATAAGAAATAAAATGAATTTACAAAAAAAGAAACAAATGATATTTAGGTGATTAGAAATATTTAAAGTTTATAATGTTATTTTTATATTTGTTGAGTCCTTCTTTAAAATAAAATAAAAAAACAGCCAAAAAGGCTTAAAACAATTAACTCGAGGGGGGCCCGGGTCAAACCCGGGACCTCAAGTTCATGTGTCATGTGCCTTACCAGTTAACCAGGGCCTTGGCCGTGGTTAACTTTGATTTTGAAAAATTAAATACAGCAACTCAAAATTTCCCCCAAATACCATAAACCCTAACTTCTTCCAATCCAAAATCGAAGATCGATTCGATGTTAGCAGTCGAATTAATCATGGGGCTTTTGCACCCCTCACTTAAATGAATCTAATTATATTAATAATTTACCTGATTTTGTTTGAATTGCAGGTTTGGGTACGGTCGAAGCTTGCAACTGTTCTTGAATTCGAATTCGTTGTATATGCAATTGTTTCAGGCAATTGAAAGTTCAAGGAGTTCAGGAAACCCAATTTGAGTAAAAGCCCTCTAACAATTTTGATTCTTGAACTGCAGAGGGTGATGTTCGACTCGTGTGCAGGTCGCGATGAAGATGATGCTTGAATTCGTTGTTTGTATTTGATTCAGGTGAAATTGAAGGGTGTAATCAACTGGAGATAGATAGATGACTGATTTTGTTAAGTTAATTTGATTACTATTATGTTTTAAATGCTCAAACGACTTGGACTTGATGGCCGACGGTTACTCAAGCTCAAATGCTTTAGTACCGTCGTTAAACCCGATTAAATGACGAATGTTAGTTCGAATCATCTTCACATACGGCTGGGGACGGTTTTGGATCGAAAAACAAGTGAAATCAACCGTCGCCGGACTTGGCCGGAGTGCCCACTGGCGCCTCGCCGGGTTTGCGAGAAGGGAAAAAGAATGGGGGTTGGGTTTTGTGATTTACACGTTTGGTCCCTGTGGTTTTAACGGTTAACATTTTATGCACCAAACCTTAATATTAAAAGTTTTAAAAATGATAATTTAACCTCTTAACTAAATTGCTTTAAGTTTTAGTTATATTTAAAATTCCTTACTTGTTAAACAAAGTAAATGTTGTGATTACTTGTATAATTACAAGTGTTAGTCTTATTTTTAGGATTATTATTATTATTATTATTATTATTATTATTATTATTATTATTATTATTATTATTATTATTATTATTATTATTATAGTTATTAGATAAATTACATACAATAAGGAAATAAGCACGAATGAACCATAACGTTTCATAAGTAGCATAATTAGTTCCTACAAGAAAAACAAAGTTACTTTTAGTTAGCAAAATATACGAGATGTTACAGTCTCCCCTACTTTAATAAATTTTGTCCCGAAATTTTAATCACGATGGGACTAATTTCAAGGACATGAGGAGTCTTGAATTTGATTTAACGTTTTCACATGAACTCTTGGAAGTGTTCAAATTCAACAAGTTTAATTATAATGTTTTGTTGTGCTTAAGTTTGTTAAAAGTTCATTATTTATGATTTCATGTGTTCCTTGGCAAAGGTAACAAGATTATTAATCTAGAATTTTTAGTTGATAAACGCTTGTATATTAAACGGTTCAAGACGGTTAGAAAGGTTTTTTTTATGAGGGAAACACTAAGTATTAGTGTGATACGAGACATAAGTTAGGATGCTTTAGGATATAGAGTTCATAAGAGCTTTTCAACATTTAACTTTAACAAGGTTCTTAGATAATTAATTCTTGTTTACCATTTCGTTGAGGTCTTCAAAGTTTCATTAGTTTAACATTGATACGAGAATCATGTTTGTTATGATTAAGGATTCAATTTAGAATGAGAGCATCATTATAATAGGCTTTCAGGATAAGTGCAGTTTTAAGGGGAAAATGTTTAGAAAGATCATTAAGAGTCGTTAGAGAAATGGAATAATGAGTTTTAAGTTTTAGGAGGACAAGATCAATGATGAAACGTGATGAAACGATTCAAAATAACACGATGCTTCGAGGGTAATGTTCAGTTTACAAACCAATGCATTTTTAATTATGGGTAAAGAGTTAAACAAAGACGCCATTCATGATCGGATTGGAATTTCAATAATTCAGAATATTGTCGATAAAGGCAATGACAAATAGCTTTCCAAGTACGGCTCGCACACACGGTTCATCAAACCCATGAACACAACCGTGCATTGCTATAACCAGAAAGGCATGACATAAGTTTTTAATAAATTTACCTTGTATGAAAGATTGTTTTAGGAGTGTTATCATCATGCAACTAGTTTTGATGATAACTCAGAATGAAGGTCGACAAAAAAAAAGTTCCATAAAGCTAGATCAAACTTCAAATTGAAACATAAAAGCGTGAGAGGAGAAATCGATTAAAATTTAAATGTTCCAGGCTTGGAACTAGGGTTACCCTAAAGTAACAACGACCCCTTTTGAGTTCAAGATTCATGCTTTAGCTTGACTGGCCGGAACACTATCGTCGAAATCAGATAACGGTGTTCACCCTTCAAGTTATTACATGTTTCTTGTCAGCTAAAGTTTTAAAACTCTGGTAGGTTGAGATCAAGGAATGGGAATACTCACCAAGATGTGGTTATCACTCCTAGCTTGGTGGTGTATTTCCCAAAGTATGACTCTTAACTACTAATTGAGAGCTTGATCCTAACTCATTGTTGAGGATCCACACAAATAAATTAAGGTAATGTACTATTAAGGTAAGGATAATCACTCCTATCTCAACAGTGAAGTTTTATAGAACACAATATAGCAAAATGAAATGTTTTATCAAAGAACGGAATTCACTTCTATTTTGATGAGGTCATTTCATTTGAGGAAAATAAACATCCATAAAATTTTAAACAGGTGATATTATCATCAAGGTATGGATTTCACGCCTATCTTGATGATAAATTTCCTAATAAGAGGAAAACAATCGAGAACTGACCTTTGTCACCAAAGTACGGGGTTCAATCCTATTTTGTGGGGTCATCTCATTCATGAAA
This sequence comes from Flaveria trinervia, assembly GCA_025506515.1. Taxonomy (NCBI): domain Eukaryota; kingdom Viridiplantae; phylum Streptophyta; class Magnoliopsida; order Asterales; family Asteraceae; genus Flaveria; species Flaveria trinervia. The sequence goes on along the minus strand of CM046452.1, from coordinate 97,749 downwards.
TACGAGTTCCAAAGAAAAATGTTTAAAATCTGTCCTCAAAACAAGGAAATCACCCCGATTCAGAGGATGGGATTTCATAAAACACACAATACAAAAATTGAAAACCTTCATCAAGATACGAAATTTCACTCCTATTTGAAAGAGGTAATTCCATTGGTAAAATACGCGTTCATAAAACAAAAAGAAGGAAATCGTCATCAAGGTATGAGGTTCACTTCTATCTTGATGATGAGGTTTCATAAGAATAGTAATAGCGAAAAGGAAGTCATCACCAAAGTAAGGAATAACCCCTGTTTTGATGAGATAGAGTCGTTTAGAGGATACAAGTGTCTTTAGTCATAAGTTGACTTGCGGACTCTTGCATTACCTACGATGCGAAACGGTTTGAAATTTTTATAAAGCTCAACTTAGCAAACGAAGAGAATATCGGCTAGAAATTCAGAAACTTCAAATTACATGAATGTAACACTAACAGGAAAAGAAAATCATGCTTGCTAGGATTAAGGTTAAAGTTTAAGATAACAGAGTTAATTGTGTTAGGTTCTCAAATATTGAATGGTTTAAGTCAGGAAAGCAAGATCAATGACGGAAGTGATTCAACACAATAATAAGATGTAAACGTTGGTTCAAAATAAAAGGGAAATGCGTTGACTTCTCAAAGTGTTACGTCAACCACAACTTTACGGTAGACACACATACCTATAAGCGAACACCCATCTCATGAGTGCCAGGTCAGATAAGCAGATCCAACGGTCGGATAAAGTTTATGTGTATACCTTGCCTAGACAAGGTATCCCGGGATGCAGGTATTCCACCTTTCGGCATTGCATGATTTCAGTTATGGGACACACTTTAAGGATGTTTGGAAACCCTAAGTAACAATTTTAAGTTTAAAAATAACCATTCGGTTTAGACGACCAATATCTTTGAATATATTAAGATCCATGTACACGTTGGTCAAGGTATGAAGATAGTTACATAAGGTGCACAACATATAACGTTGTTTAAACGTAGGAATTGAGGAGTATAACGAGTTCAATATTAACGGGAACATTCTGTAAGATAGGAATGAGAATATATTAGAGTTTCGATGACAAACCAGTCCAAGGAATCAAGGATTTTTGATAATTTAAATATAAAGCGGATGGTTCCATTTGGTAACGCATTACCATTTGAGAACGTTGACACGTCAAGATAAATTGACCCATTTGCCTTAGAAACTTGTGTATGTTGACCATAGTTTATCACTCATCTCAGAGATCCCCAGGTAAGCATAACTAGTCCCATAGGATTTATACGATATGCTTGCCTTAGCCCGAAGGCCTTTTGCCAGGAAATCCAAGATACAGGTGTCTATGTGTCACACAAGATTTCTTAGGTTCATGGAATCAAAACCTTGATGAGATTTATATAGATTAGACATAATGTCTAAAGATCCAAGTCATAACATAAGCATAAGATTCCATGTGACGTTGATAATAAGATTAAGAAGTTTCATTTGTCGGGGAGAGTCAAAGGGTCAAGGTTAAGTTTAGGGAGACAAGTAACAAAGTTTAATTACAAGGCAAACCTATGCTAAGGCATCAAGTTGCACATAAGAAGGCATAGCATTATGTAGCATGCAAACCATACATTTTACGAGATAGAAATATAATTCTATAAGGTTCATGCATACTATAGTCTAGGTCACCATTTCTAATAACCTAAATCCCTATAGTTATGGGTTGTGATACCAATCTGTCACACCCCAACCTTGACGGTGGAAACGTTGAGGAGTGAGAGTTAAGATCGTTCACAGTCACATAACGCTATTATTAAATCCAAACATATTATTCATAAGTTTGAAAGATACATTATAAGCATAAGTCTCAAATGAGAACACAATATAAGAAATATAACAAGCTCATTCATTAAGTTAACTAGGTCCATTCCTAGGTGTGAACAACTTTGAAAAAGACGATCAAGCTTGAGTATTTCTTGAAACATATTAAAAATAAAAGGGTGAACAATAATATTGGTGAGATTTCTATAGTTTGCAATACATAAGTATATAAAAGATGGAAATTCATGTTGTAAGTTAGAGAACAAAGTAACTAGGGATGTAAGACAGAATGCACAATCAAACCTCGACAAAGTTTTACAAGTCTCAAACGTTTAAAAGTATATACGATTAGCTAAGTGTACTTGGATCAACCAAGCAGGCTTGTCTGGCCCATAGATCTATGACTTCGCTAGGCTAGCAATAGTTAATGATTGCACATATATTCGACATTACATGGTAGCCACAAAGTTCAACTAACCACAACATACAAGTGAAATGCGATAAGTTTACAAAAATCAAACGTTTACAAGTGCAATGTTTATAAATTAACATGTTTCACCCCAAAGTGTGAAAATATGAAAAAGGGGTATAGAAATACTCACTTGATCAAATAATTATATATTGACGACTAATAAGAAGTATAAATAAACGTCCCAATGTGAAAACTTTCACAAGGTACCTAAAATATAAAATATATATTTACAAGATTTAAGTTTATTAATAAGATCAACGATTTCACATGAACTAGGGTATTAGAATTTGGAGGGTTTTATAATTAATTTAGTGAACTCTTATTTATATTTTGTTAAATAAAGAAGTAAAATTTTATAAAATTAAAGAAATTTTATCCATTGTTAATAACTTGTATATATTTGAACACCATAATTATCATGATAAATCTATAATTAAAAAAACATAAAATTCAATACTAACTTAACAATTTATATTATTATGTAAAATCATTTTTTAACCATACTTAGTTATAATTTTTATAAAAATGTTAAAATGTTTTATAAGAAATAAAATGAATTTACGAAAAAAGAAACAAATGATATTTAGGTGATTAGAAATATTTAAAGTTTATAAATATTATTTTTATATTTGTTGAGTCCTTCTTTAAAGTAAAATAAAAAAACAGCCAAAAAGGCTTAAAACAATTAACTCGAGGGGGGCCCGGGTTCGAACCCGGGACCTCAAGTTCATGTGTCATGTGCCTTACCAGTTAACCAGGGCCTTGGCCGTGGTTAACTTTGATTTTAAAAAATTAAATACAGCAACTCAAAATTTCCCCCAAATACCATAAACCCTAACTTGTTCCAATCCAAAATTGAAGATCGATTCGATGTTAGCAGTCGAATTAATCATGGGGCTTTTGCACCGCTCGCTTAAACAAATCTAATTATATTAATAATTTACCAGATTTTGTTCGAATTGCAGGTTTGGGTACGGTCGAAGCTTGCAACTGTTCTTGAATTCGAATTCATTGTATATGCAATTGTTTCATGCAATTGAAAGTTCAAGAAGTTCAGGAAACCCAATTTGAGTAAAAGCCCTTTAACAATTTTGATTCTTGAACTCCAGAGGGTGATGTTCGACTCGTGTGCAGGTCGCGATGAAGATGATGCATGTATTCGTTGTTTGTGTTTGATTCAGGTGAAATTGAAGGGTGTAATCGACTGGAGATAGATAGATGACTGATTTTGTTAAGTTAATTCGATTACTATTATGTTTTAAATGCTCAAACGGCTTGGACTTGATGGCCGACGGTTACTCGAGCTCAAACGCTTTAGTAACTGCCGTCAAACCCGATTAAATGACGAATGTTAGTTTGAATCATCTTCACATACGGCTGGGGACGGTTTTGGATCGAAAAACAAGTGAAATCAACCGTCGCCAGACTTGGCCGTAGTGCCCACCGGCGCCTCGCCGGTTTGTGGAAGGGAAAAAGAATGGGGGTTGGGTTTTGTGATTTACACGTTTGGTTCCTGTGTTTTTAACGGTTAACATTTTATGCACCAAACCTTAATACTAAAAGTTTTAAAAATGACAATTTAACCTCTTAACTAAATTGCTTTAATTTTTAGTTATATTTAAAATTCCTTAATTGTTAAACAAAGTAAATGTTGTGATTACTTGTATAATTACAAGTGTTAGTCTTATTTTTAGGATTATTATTATTATTATTATTATTATTATTATTATATTATTATTATTATAGTTATTAGATAATTACATACAATTAGGAAATAAGCACGAATGAACCATAAGGTTTCATAAGTAGCATAATTAGTTCTTACAAAAAAAACAAAGTTAACTTTTAGTTAGCAAAATATACGAGATGTTACATTCATTGCTGATCTAGGGGTCGTTGCTACCATTCAAGACCCCCTAGAGATCTTTTGTGATAACGAGGGTGCGATTGCTCAAATCAAGGAACCTCGTGCATATCAAAAGACTCGGCACATTAAACGGAGATTCAACTACATAAGAAATGAAGTTGAAAAGGGAAAGATATGTATTCGCAAAGTTCACACCGATCAAAACATTGCAGATCCATTCACGAAGCTCCTGGATAGGTCTAAGCATGAAAGTAATACTTGTGCCTTAGGACTTCGATATTCTAGTGATTGGACTTGATCAAATTTTGTATTTAGATATTGGAACTTATGTTTTTTGACTTAATTATATGATTATAATCTTCATTTGTTCTTCTATTTTAGCATGTTTAAATCCGTGAATAAGTAAGTTATTCTAAACGTCTATAGTCGATCATACTTATAGGAACATCTATGAATGTAAGACTATAATAAACTTGGATTGGTTGATATTCATAAAGTATGAATATAGAGCAAAAGGTTGCTACCAAGGTTCATTGATATCTATGGGATATAGATATAGGACTGACCCGCTCTCTATTATTTCTGCATGGAATCTTTATGATTAGTCATAAGAAATATTGAGTAAAGGCGAATATCATTGTATCCTCAGACCTGAGATACATATTGAGTCTTGATATTCACCATGTATCGTACTTTGCCTTAGTGCTTTGCTGTTCTGAAACATTAACAATACGCAAGGCTAGGTCCAGGTATGATATAAGGTAATTATGAGAGACGTATGTAGTCAAAATGGAATTTGTTCCTCTTATTCGTTGAGAGTTAGATGTCTAAGGCCTGTTAAAGCTAAATCATCGGAGAATGACAATTCTGTGTCTCTGGGATTTAACATGACATCTGTAACAAAAGGATGGATGATTAATTCACCTAAAATATTTCAAGTATGGTACTTGAAGGAGATGATGTTATTGAATGGCACCTAGTCATACGTATTAAGGGTAGTAAAGCGTTGTGAGGCGGTATTTACTGCTTACATCAATTTTCTATGAATCTTGTGCAAGTGGGAGAATGTTGGATCTTATATGCCCAAGACACATATAAGATTGATGTGGTTAGTACGTTATGATCCAAGTTGGGTCATACCCAATAACAAGCCAAACAAACACCAATAAATATTTGTTCGTTGATGAGATCATACAAATATATATTAACACCAATTTAGAAAACGGGTTTTTTAAAACATTGCTTTTGTAAATGAACAACATTATGTAGATGATTTGTTCATGAGAAATCATTTGTTTCATTATTTAAGTTAGTTAAACAATGAAAAATGAAAGTGTACTGGTGTTATAAAATTAAAAGGGGTTTTAGTTTTATAAAACAAAGGGTAAGAGTGTAACATTTTATAAAAGAAAAATAGGAGGGAAACCCACTTTGGGGGTCCAATTTCGGCCTCCCCTTGGCCTTGGGAATCCTCCTTTTGGTCTTGGTTCATGCAATAATAAACTCACTCTTACACTCTTCCAAAGACACCTTTTTCTCTCACACACACAAGCAAGTTTTCTCTTTTTCTTCTTGGCTGAAAAATCAGCTTTGCAAGCCTCAAAAATTTAGATTTGCTTGGGTAGATTCAGATCTACAAGAAGAGTAGCAAGTTGGTGTTTTACTACCTAACAAGTAGGTGTCTTGGAAGGGCTTGTGGGTATTATCTCTTGAGGGCTTCTACATTGAAGTCTTAGCTTTCAAACATCATCATCTTCCTGCATCATTCTCCATGTTTCTAAGGTAGTAAATGTGTTCTTGAGTGGTTTTGATAGTATGCTCTTCCATATAAATTGATTCTTGTCTTTGGTTTTGTTTTAATCAAATGTATTTGATGCATAAACTAACTAATCTCAAAATGTTTTTTGATTATAACTCCGTTGCGTTTTTACATATTAATGGTTAATATGACTTTGATAAACTTCTACAAAACCTAACAATGCGACATGATTAGTGTGTTTGGTGTGTTTGAACTCAAACTTCTACATCCTAGTTATATCTCATTCTTATCTAATCAATCTTTTGAAGTTGTATCATCAACAGAAGCAGAAACTGACATAAAATATTTTTTTGACAATTATAAAAGTGATGAATACTACAATGGAGAGGATCTCTTTAAGGAAAAGAATGGCCTATGCAAACATTGTTAAGAAAGACATAAACGATATTGAATTTATGAGAATCTCTCACAAAGGAGTGCTGGAGATCTATACAAAAGAGAATCCAAAACCAATAGAGATGTATGCTAATGTTGATATTGCAGGATTACCAAAAGAAACACGATTGGTGATGGAAGGTATGGAGATTAAGACGAATGATTCTAAGCCAGAGCAAGGAATTCTAGCTGGAAGTTCAAATCTTCAATAAAAAAATCTCTTAAAGAATTAGAGATGTACAAAGAAAAACCAATGTTCAAGATTAAAGAAGAACCTGAAGACTATTTTGACCGAAGACAAATACGAATCTTAGGGGGAGTCTTGTTAGAAACCTAGAAATATTAGCATTTTAGTCTTTAGATAAATTTTTTTATAGTTTAGGGACTTATTGTGTAAATATATGTTTCTTTTTGTTTTTTTTGTTTATTAGTATAAATAGGATTGCTATGTATGTGCAGGTAATGACTTTTAGATATTTTTCTCTCAATTTGCACTTTGTAATCCAGCTAATATCAATGAAAACACTATGAATTTTTCTGATATTTTGTTTGTTTGATCACATTGTTCATATTATTGTCAATTTCTTGATATGAATTACATAATAAATTATAAAAAAACGTATTAAATTTGCATTTTCAATATTGTATTATTTGAAACTCAACAAATTTTAAAAAACACAATGGTTTATCATCATACATAATAACTAGCACTAGTGTTTATGATTAGTAATAGACACAATAAGATAGTTGATAAGAATTACACAATTACCTGATCAAGATTATACAGTGAGCTTGAAAACTTTAAAAAATCATAGTTTTAGCATTATGTTATTTAAAAATCATCACTTTTAAATTATACAATGCATAACAAAATCATTAACATTATCCACATGATCTGATTAATATTACAAAATTACCTACCGAATATTACACAATGAGATGAAATCACATGAAAAAAAACTTCAAGTTTTATGTTTCAAATTTATATGTATTTTTAAATATTAAAAACACTTGTTTTTTGCGGTGTAATTTTTTTAAAACAATAATGTTGTATGTAAAAGCTATAAGCATTTTAAAAACAAGATGAAACTTGAAAATGTGTTTAACACTAAAATTATCCTTGGTCTATCATTTAAGGTTTCAATTATTTACTATTATACCTCCAAATTTTCTTAGCCCTTGGATCTAAATCATCCGTTTTAGTTTTTCCTCTCTTTTTACAATTACCTCACCCTATATATACACATCTTAAAATATATTATTTAAATGTAATATTTGTTAAAGAACATTTTGTGTCCCCATATGAGAGTTCAAGATTTCTGCATTACTTGCGTGTGAATAAGGTTACATGGTCAACGATCAATGATCAATTTGGTAAAATAAAAGTGGATGGTTATTTTATAGATCTGGTTTGAGGTGGAGCACAACCTCGACGGGAATATTGCATAGTGCTAGGCGGCATTGAAAGATCGATCTTAACCCAACCAGGGTAACCGCACTACAAGAATTATGGAGCCTAGTAATGTTTTTAAGTTTTATTGGGGTGGAAAAATATAGATTCTTTAGCTGAGTAGGTTGCTCGGTCTTACAATTGTAAAACTCCAGATAAAAAATACAAATGACTTCATTTTATTCTCTGTACCCTTAGTTGTATTTTATATACGTTTATGGTACCTATGTGTAATATTTTGTATTATATATTCCCATGCATCCTCTAGTTGTGGCATTGCATTGATTTAGCAATCATAATATATATATATATATATATATATATATATATATATATATATACACACACACATATACACATATCTATAAAGTGAAAGAGAGAGTTCACCTGCTTGAAACAAACCATATGGCTGCACCAAATCATGTTGCAGGTCATACCTTTAGCATTGATCTTCAGCAGCAGACTGGTACTCCTGAAATCGAGTTTTCTGTAACGAAGCAGTTGAGCAGCAACTGGCTTCTTAATTCTCCAGATCCTCCAGGATTTCTCCAACAAGTCTTTCAATCAATAAAAGATAATGTCTTTTCTCAAAAGAACAATAGTATGTCTTCTTCATCATTATCTTCCCAGACAAAACATTCATCTTTTGCACGTGTCGTAGAGATGCTCAGTCGTATATTTCCTGCACTTAATTGGGCTAGAAACTATAAAGCCTCAATGTTCAAGAATGACTTGATTGCTGGATTAACTCTTGCAAGCCTCAGCATTCCTCAGGTACATACGTACATTATATATATAACTAATTCTTCACCTATACAAACATATATGTGCTTAAAGTTTCCTTTTTGAAATAAGCAAATTCAAACTACTCATTTGATCGATCTATACAACTAATTATTTTAATTCAAATCACATATATATTCAATTCTTGTATCAAAATGCAAAGAGTAGTTAATGATTTTTTGCAGAGTATCGGATATGCTGCTTTAGCTAATCTAGATCCTCAGTATGGCCTATGTAAGTTAACAAAACATGGATGTTTGTTTCTTACACTTTCCACAATTTATTGAATGTTGTTACTTATAATATGCTTATTTTGATTGGTTTGAATTTATTATTTGATGTGTGTGTAATGTGTATATATATATGTTCAATTCATAGATGGAAGTGTTGTTCCTCCTTTGATATATGCTGTCATGGGTACTTCACATGAACTAGCCATTGGTCCAGTAGCTGTGGTGTCACTCCTGATATCATCACTTATCACAAAACTAGCTGATCCTGTCACTGATCCTGCTTCCTACTTGAAACTTGTTTTCACAACTACCTTTTTCGCCGGTACCTTCCAAGCTCTTTTTGGATTTCTTAGGTACGCGCGTACTAATTCATTCATGTAGAAACAAAGAAATATATATGTGTGTACATTTATATAATATGTCGGCTAATTTAAGTTGTGGGATATTTCTAATATTCTTTCAGGTTAGGTTTCCTGATTGATTTTCTATCGCATGCCGCAATTGTGGGATTCATGGCGGGTGCAGCCATAGTTATCGGTCTTCAACAACTCAAGAGTTTATTCGGAATGAGTCATTTTACTACAAAAACTGATGCCATCTCTGTGTTGGAGGCTGTTTTTAATTCATTTCACTCCTCAGTACGTTAATTAATATTTCCCCATTACCGTGTTGATTATGTTTCTTTCTACAACTTAAGGAAATCTAGCTTATTGTATATTCCTATACGTTTTGCAGTGGCACCCTTTGAATTTGGTTCTTGGATGTGCATTCCTCATATTCATCCTCATTACCAGACAAATTGTGAGTAGATCCATCAGTTTTGCGAACATCAAATTCATTACTAATTTCTTAAATATTAATTGTCATTGGATGATCATTAATTAACTTGATCAAATTAATTAACTCCAATTAATCCAGGGAAAAAAGAACAAGAAATTATTCTGGTTGCCTGCGATTTCCCCGGTTATATCGGTCATTTTATCGACTCTGATAGTGTATCTAACGAGAGCGGATGAACATGGGGTTAATATCATTAGACATTTTAAAGGAGGACTCAATCCAAGTTCATTGAACCAGTTGGAGTTTAATGGTCCACACCTTGGCGAAGTAGCCAAAATCGGCTTCATTTGTGCTATTATTGCATTAACCGTACGTAATATATTTGTTTTTGTTGATAACTCTTCAGCTCCATTTCAAAAAGTTTACATCAAAACCAATGAAACATCTGTCTATTATAATAAAATAAGATTTTAAGCTGCCACTTGTCACAATTTTAAAACATCTAATTTTACTTTTCTCGCTTTTCTCTCTTATTAAATAATTACCTTAAATACTTATAATATTATTAATTTCTTTTGAGATAAAAAATTGTTTTTCAATAAATTAAGAAAGAGATGCTTTTATAAGTGATTTTTTATAAAACAAAAAAACTAAAATTAGGAGTTATAATAAGAAAATTTTTAATATTAATATGTTTTTAAAACGATTTTTTAGCAATAACCGACGGTGCCGAGTTGAAGGGTTGTCGCCAACGGATAAAAGTTACTCTAGGGATAACATGTATGTTTATTAAAAATGCAATTAGAGTTTAAAAACAAAAGTTTAAAATAATGATATAATTATTTTATTACTTATATTGTTACTCATATGCAATTTGAGTCATATTGTTTTATAATTATTACATTTTCATTACTAATTACTTAATATTTTATTTATTCAACCCGTGTAATACCGAGATTCTAACCTAGTGTATATATATATATATATATATATATATATATATATATATATATATATATATATATATATATTGCTCAACGTTCGAGGTTTCATTTTAATTTACTGTTGAAGAATTGTTATTGTATGTAGTGAATTTCAAATTAAATTTGTTTCTAAAGAAAAACAAACCGGCCAATTTCTACACATAATAACGTACATATTTGTTTTCAATGTGATATACATGTTGATGAGCTGAGGTTAACATTTAAAAAGATAAATAAAATATCTTAATTAGTAATAGGATAATTACAATGCGTATAAATTTTGGGAAAAATGGTACCTTAAAAAATTAGTTATTCAAGTTCCCTAGCTACATGGAATAACAGTTCTCTTCAAGTTTAATCAAAATATTAAACAGTGACGAGTCAATCCTATTATTTATACAGATACATTATTTTCTATGCCGTTTCATGTAAAACATTGATGGATAACTTAAAATTTGAAAGTATGTGATGCCATTGCTTATTATATTATGTAAGTGCAGGAAGCCGTTGCTGTTGGTCGATCTTTTGCATCAATCAGAGGGTATAACTTAGACGGGAACAAAGAAATGTTAGCCATGGGCTTTATGAACATTGCTGGATCTATGTCTTCTTGCTATGTTGTCACCGGTAACAAATATATATTTGATGTTATTAGGGCCAACTCTATAATGTAATTTGTGACGTATTAGGTTTGGGGTCCTCCAAAACTAAGGACTCTCATAATTTTGAAAAAAATATCATACTAGATGTTTGTATTATATGGGTCAATGAAGTTTAAAACGGAATAATAGTTGATAGTTAAGTCCTAATAAAAATTTGAAGGATTCGAAAGATTATTGAAGAAACAATGTCACACAAATCACAAAGCAAAATAACCTTTCGAAGTTCCCTGCTCTCCTATTAATCTGATCAATTAACCGTTTTTGTTTATATTTTGTTTAAAGAAATCAACTATCAACCACTCAATGTTAGTATACCAAATTTTCTTTGATTTTTGGCTTTTGTTCAAAGAATTTTGTTGTTGCTTTTATTGAGATTACGTTTTTCAAAAGAGTCTCATTTTCTTTGTTCAATTGAGGCCCTATAAAGCGTTAAGTCGGCCTTGGATGTTATTACAACGTGATAATAAGTTTAAGTGACAATTAATTAAGTCTATAAGAGATCTAACGAAGTGTTTAATTTTATTGTACGTACGTATTGTAGGATCTTTTTCGCGAACTGCTGTAAATTATAGTGCAGGATGCCAATCTCCTGTATCGAACATAGTAATGGCGCTAACTGTGTTTATATCATTGCAAGTGTTAACGAAACTATTGTATTACACACCTCTTACCATACTGGCATCAATCATCTTGTCTGCACTTCCCGGACTAATCGATTACAATGAAGCTTATCATATATGGAAAGTTGATAAAAAGGACTTCCTTGCATGTGCTGGGGCTTTCTTTGGTGTGCTATTCGCATCGGTGGAGATTGGTCTTTTGATTGCCGTAAGACTTAATCTCTTAACTAATTACTTATATTCTTATAGTCTTTGTTTGGATATTCAATCTTTACATATAGATATATACATATATATATATAACATATATATATACATATATATACATATATGTACATACATATATACATATATATACATACATATATATATATACATACATATACATACATACATACATACGTTCATACATACGTACATACATAGATACGTACGTGCATAGATACGTACGTGCATAGATACGTACGTGCATAGATACGTACGTGCATAGATACGTACGTGCATACATACGTACGTGCATAGATACGTACATACATAGATACGTACGTGCATAGATACGTACGTACATAGATACATACGTACATAGATACATACGTACATAGATACATACGTACATAGATACATACGTACGTACGTACGTACGTACGTACATACATACATGCATGCATGCATGCATACATACATACATACATACATACATACATACATACATACATACATACATACATGCATACATACATAGATACATACAAACATAGATACATACATACATAGATAGATAGATAGATACATACATACATACATACATACATACATACATACATACGTGTGTGTGTATATATATATATATATATATGAAAGAGTTCAAATACAAACCAATAGAAATTAAAAAAAAAATATTAAACTATATGTACGCTCATGATTGATTAAAATCCATGGTTTTAGTTTTTTTTTAATAAGAAAATATATTTTTGAATTTGGGTGGGATCCTTTAAAAAATCATGGATCTTATATAATTAGGGACTTGGATTTAGTTTAATAGTTTTATAGTTTATATATATATATATATATATATATATATATATATATATATATATATATATAGTTAATTTAGTTAATTTAGTTAAGAGTTTACATAGAAAAAGCTTTTAATCTAAAAGGTGTAAAAGGAAATTATATTCACCAATTTTTTTAATCAACGATTGAAATAAAATTCTAAGAAAATATTTGTTAGAAATGTATTTTAAGCATAACCTCTTTTGTTGATCCTTTTTTCAAGTTCTCTCACTTTTTTTATAGGCTCATATATTTTTATATGATTTTTTATAAAAATAAAATAATAAAAGTAAATTCTTTTATTTTTAAAACGAGTACAATATCATTATATACAAAAATAAAAAAAATGTTGTTACCCTAGATCTCTGTTCATCAATGTGCTTTTACTACATTTATTATGTTATTGTTCATCATTATGTTTTCTTAAACATTATTAAGTTTTTCTAAAAATGATAAATTATCAAAAACAATGGTGAAATCCATTATATACAATGATAAAGTATAAAAATTTATATAAAACACAATAACAAACTATGTCATTGTATTTTCTTAAATATCATTGTGGTTGTTTTCTTTTAATATATAAACCTAAACATCTAAGTTATCCAATACATTATAAGTAATGATAAGAATAATAAATTTGTATAAAACGTAAACCACAATAATAAAATATGTTATTGTTTTTTTTTAACATAAATGTATTTTCAAAAATGTGGTGTGTTTGAAAAGATATTTGTTAAATAACTTTGTTGTGTAGTTTTTATTATAATACATATAAAACGTAAAAAAAATTGATTAAACATATTTGATAGAATAACCTAACATATTAAAATTATTAAAATTATTTTCAAGTAATTTGAATAATTAAGGTTCTTCAAATCTACTCCATATAAATAACGCTGAACGTGCAATGATTGAGATAATTGGCCAACCATCAATAATATTCGTATTATGTTTTCCCTTGACCTGATAATTAAAATATATATTATATCAATGATCAATGAAAATTGATATTGATCTTGAAATGATTTTTCAGTCTATTATTCAATTATAAACTAAATGAATTATTACACTTATCTGCATACACATCATTTCTTCCTTAAACAAAGAATTGTAATTTTCTCTACACACGACTAATATACTTGGATACTAATATTAAAGAAAAATATTGATAAGATCATACAATAACCATTAATGATTAGATTCAAGACTTTTTTATATCCATTATTGAGTTGAGTTTTATATCTCCATTTTTATTTATAATTTGTATCAAGATGCACGATTTGGAAAACTAATTTATAAATGAACTATGACAAAAAGAACCTTTCAAATAAAATAAAATTAACTATGTATGATTGAAGAATCTTTTGAATATAAATGTTATAATAAAAAAGCCATGTAAGTTCACGATTAAGTTTCAAAACACATGCATTCATTCTTTTAATTCAAAAGTAAGTTTTCCTTTTTGCGATGCATGCAATCAATAACTATTAATGTAAAATTCAATAAACTGCTTTTTTTAAAAGAAAAAAATAATTAATCTTCTAAATTACGATTGGATTAAGGATCCCATTCTAAATTTTTAATAAAAGAATGTTCAAATAAAAAGACTTTAAAACTAAAAAAATATAAAAATGATCTCAACCATTCATCTTGTTAATCAATGATTTAATCAATGGTTAAGTTCAATTTGTGAAAAAAGATTGTTAGATAAGTATTTTTGGAATAACAACTTTTATTGAATTTTTGTAAGTTTTCTAATTTTTTTACATGTTCATAGCTTTTATGTGTGGTATTATTTTTGTTATAATAATTACATCATAAAAACGAATATCTTTTTATCTTTAGAACGAGTATTGTATTGTTATATAAAAAGATAAGATTTTTTATGTTTTTCAGCAAATATCTCGATATTGTATCTTTTAGTGCACTACTTAATTATGCATTTTTGTTTGTTATTATATTTTTGTAAATACAAATTGTGTTTTTTTTCTTAAACATATGAATTTTTAAAAAACATATAATAATGGAATAAAATTGTTGTATACATCTAATATATAAAACACAATAATAAATATAATGGTCAAATAATATTGTTGAGCACTATGAGTTTTAAAAATAAATTGGTAAAATTACATTATTGTGTACGTATAATTGTAAACATAGTGATAAATAATAACAAGTTTATATAATTTATAAAAAAACTATGACAAAAACAACATATTGTGTTCTTTTCAACACTATGAGTTTTGATAAATATATTGATGAAAGCATATCATGGTATACTTCTAATTGTAAAACATAATAACAGATAATAAGTTATATAAATATGCATGATTACTATATTTGGTTTAAAGCATTCACGTTATAGGTTTTTAAAAAAATTTATAAGTGAAGTTCTTATATTATATGGAAAGCTTAATCAATTTTCTAAGGGGGGCAGGGGCGAAATTATTTTTTAAGGGGGTCGAACTTGATATTTAAAAAAAATTTACACTATCTGACAATAAATTTACACTATCTGACAATAAATTTACACTATGGGGCTAAAATCTAACACTACGGATAAAAAATAGGGGGGCGGCGGCCCCCCAGCCCCTATTAAGCTCCGTCCCTGATTTTATTAGTGATTGTAAAAGAAGTAGAGAGAACATTACTTTAATTTGTAAATTTAAGAAAATATGTTTCTAACTCTTATAATTTTTTTAATATTTTTTAAAAGTGGATGTGAGTGAATAGAGAATTTATTACTTAAATAAAAATATAAATAATTTTTAATTTAATTACAACTATAAAAAAAAAACCTAATGTGAATGTAGATTTTACAAAGGGTTTTTTGGGCCCATTTTGTTGCGGTGCAATCCAATACACAGTGTTTAATTGGATCTTGATCTATAGTTTTAGCTTATCACACATATACACGATTTTGTTTATGTTTATGTATAAATTTATAATTTTAAAAAAGTTAAGGAATATATATTTCATAACTCTTCATTTTCTGTATGTTATATTAAAACCTTTTGTTTATTGAATGTTTTAAAATGATATTAAAACGACATTTAAAGATTAATTGTTTTAGAAAAAGACATTTGAAAAACTAAGAGGTTTTTTAAGAGCTTTAAAAAATAAATGGTTTTAAACAAGAACTTTAGAAAACCAAACAAATATCTAAAACTCAAACGGTTTTATGAATGACATTTAGAAAACGAATTGCTTAAAAACGTTAAAATCGAACATGTTAAAAATTATGCTTTTATAAACTTTCTTTATCTGTGTATTTAAAAAGTATTTTATTAAATAATAAACATACTAATAATAAATTAATAAAAATAATATAAAAGTAAAAAACATTTAAAAACAAAATATAAAGCATTCTCTTATAAAAATAATATTATAGTTTAAAAGGTAAATTAAATGAGGTAAATATCATTTTAAAAATTTTCAACATCATTAAACGTTGACTAACAGAATTAGAGACTATATATGAAAAGATAAAAGTAGAAACGTTAGGTATTATATTTAAATATTTCAAACTTTAAAATAAAATCCAAAAATTTAACATATTCAGGTATGATTCATGTAATTTACCTTTAGTTTATCAACTATTGGTATGTTTCTATAGGGTCTGTCGCCTTGGGTTAGTGATATGTGTAGGCTAGCTATATAGCCGAAATGCAATATTGTTTTAAATGAAGTAATTTGATTGCATGTAGAACTCTTTCAATGATGGTCTAGTGACATATGCATGAATGCAGGTGGGTGTTTCATTTGGCAGATTACTCCTTAATTCCATCAGATCAGACGTAGACGAGTTGGGAAGGCTTCCCGGAACTGACATTTTCTGTGACAAGGCACAATATCCCGGGGGTCTTAATGTTTCAGGCGTTGGCATAATTCGCCTTAACTCCGGCTCATTTTGTTTTGCCAATGCAAATCCAATTAAGGAAGGTATATGCATATGCATCAACCCTTAATGTTATTAACATTTTCACGCTGTTCACAATTAGTTAATGAACATATATCCGATCTTCAATTAGTCTTTTTATTCTCATTGCAGGATAGCCAAATATCTGAGTGATCAGGCAAAGAGACAGACTATTGGAATCATCCTGGATATGTCGAGTAAGTGCTTGTTGGCTCACATACAAAAACTTCACTGCTTGAAAAATCAAGACCTCACTTTTATTCATACTCGATCAAAAGCAAAATTAAATACATGACCTGACCGAAGCCATAAATAATTAATAACTAGCCACAACATGACCCATAATCTAAAGCGTAGAACTGGACTCCAGCTCAATTTGACTTATCAAGATTAACCCTTGAAGTGCTTTTAAATAATATCGGCGTTTTGACTTTCAGGTGTCATGAGCATCGACTACTCAGGAATCCTCGCGCTGGAAGAAATTCACAAGCAATTGGTTTCAAGAAACGTACATGTAAGGCTAACTTCAACAACATCAATTATTTCCACTCATTAAATTAATAAGAGCTTTTACTTAATTCAATTTTACTTCTGTTTCGTGCTGTTTGGTACTGGCATGCAGTTAGCTATCGTCAATCCAAGATGGAGAGTCATCCACAAGCTAAAAACTGCTGGGTTCGTTGAGAAAGTTGGAAGTGACAGTATTTTTCTCACAGTTCATGAAGCTGTTGATTTTTGTTTTAGTTCCAAGTCTACTGGCGTTGCCAATTGCTGATATATATACATATATATTGGGTAAACACTGCTGTATTAATCTCACTACTTTAATATATACATCAGCAGATTAGGTGTGATCACTTATAAGCACCTAATATATATGTTTATAGATCGAGGCAGTCATGCAGTTAAGTGTTTTGTATGTCTTATCATATATATTAATTAAGTTCTTGTGTATGTCAAGCTTGGTTGCCATTTACATTATATGTATCAGACTTCAATCACCTCCATAATTCTGAGTTATATGTGTTGTCATGGTGTGGTGTTTTGCCCGCAAGGGTCTCAAATATTAAAGTGGCCTTCAACTATATGCATGTGAGCAAGGTGAGCTCACACAGGTATACCACAGTTATTTCTGTTGGATATCAGATAATAAATATGAGATTGAAATTGACAAGAATTGATTCAGCCGAATGATTGTATCTTATTCAAATGATTGGTACTGCTGCTATGGAATGCATACACTGAATAGAAAGAAGTAATTCGAGTGATTACATTGGAATGATAAAACAATTGCTTAAATAGATAAATAACAGATAACAAACTCTTTGGAAGATGCCCACGTGCACTTCTTATTCGCCAGCTACTCCAACGTTTCTTTCCTTTAAAAGTCTTCAGTAATAGTCGGTCAATCATTGACTAACACTCTCACCTTCAATGTTGACCTGTTGCACCAAGTCTTTAACACCCAAAAGACTTCTCATTTCTGCAAATTTGACTCTTGGCAAAGCCTTAGTCAATATATCAGCCTGTTGTAGCTTTCCACTCACATGATCAACATGAACTTGTTACCTTTCAACACATTCTCGTACCTGACAGGCCTTCACATCAATATGTTTGCTCCGCTCATGGAACACCAGGTTCTTTATTAGTGAATCTGCAGACTCGTTATCAACCAAGAGCGTAACCTTCTGAGCTAGTTTACCTGTGAGATCACTTACCAAATTTCTCAACCACAATCCTTGGCATGCAGCCGATGAAGCTGCGGTAAATTCAGCCTCACACGAACTCAAAAGCAACTGTTCATTTCTTTTGTGCTGTCCAAGTTATCAAATTTCCAGAGTAATAGCTAACCACACCTGTAGTGTTGAAATATGTCAAATATTATCCTCCCATAATTAAGGGAGGTTTGTTAGGGGTGATAATTATTTTTCTTTTATTCTCTAGTTTGTATCCTTATAAAAAGGTTCTTGATGTAATTGTTTTGATTAAGAGAGTGAAATACAGAAACTTTGATTGTTCTTTTACCATAAAAACATGCTATCAAAGCCATGATCCATGATTCAGGATTCTGGGAGATTAAATTGAGTGCTTAAAATTCCGATATTCTAGATCGTTAATTGGAAAAATGGGTGATGACAACACAAACAATAGTGTTGCCATACCGGATGAATTAACGTCGCAGATTGCAGCCCTGCTGAGAAATGGTCTTGGTGGCCTTGGAGCACAACCTACAACGATGAACTCTGAAAACTTGTCAATTGGGATAAAGCTGAGCGGAGATAATTATTATTTATGGGCTACACTCATGAAGAAAGCGATTGGTGGGAGGGGAAGAGGTTCACACCTTACCGGAGAACCGTCACCTCCATCGAAAACAAATCCAAGCTGTGCACGCTGGGAGCAAGACGATCAATGTGAATTCACATGGCTGAGTCAAAATATTGAATCAAACATTGTTTGTTAACAATGTTTCGCAATACCCCACTACTAAAGCTCTGTGGGATGGGCTAGGGATAACATACGGGTCAGGAACTGATTCTCTGCAGATCTTTGACCTTCATAAAATTGCTAGACTTAACATCTTGCAAACAACAACCTCTTCTAAGTCATCTGAAATTGGGTTAGGGCTGGTCGCTCGCGAGCCAACCGGAAGAGGCAAATTCCGATCAGAACCACTAAAGAAGGAGAAGGAAGACAAGTCAAGATTGTTTTGTACCAATTGCAATATGAAGAAGCACACCAAAGAAACATGTTTTAGATTGGTGCGAAAAACCAGGACAATGAGGCAAAGGGGCTGTTGCCGTCGGAGGGCAAAACGCCGGCGACAAGCCGATATCATCATCGACCGCCGACGAAAAACCGACAGTACCTTCTGCCGGATTTGGAGATGCGGTGATGGGAATGGATTCTGGCAAAGAAACAGGTAAAGGAATTGGAAGTTACACTCCAAGCCCTTTTGCTATTAACACTAAATATTTTTGGAAAAATTACTAGATTGGCCAGACCAATTTGATTTTAAGTAATAGCATTTGATTAACACAATTATCAAAATAGCAGACCAATCACGAGTGGCCAAGTGTCATAATATCTCCAACCGGCGATACAAAAGCATGATATATCGCCAAAAAGAGCCAACCGGCGATACGTACACATGAAGTATTGCCGGCGTATCGCCCAAAAATTAAAAAAAAATTAATATCGCCTACTAGCGATACATCATGGTTAGGTATCGCCGGCGTATCGCCAAAACAATAAATTTAAATTTTAAAATAAGGCCGGCGATACGTATCGCCGGCATATCGCCTTGTAATTAATTTCAGTTATTATTTCACTTAATTAAAAAAATACACCTATTTTTTGATTTTCTTCTGTCTATTTGTGTGAAATTGATTAATAATACTCCATAGAATATTAGATTACCAAAACAATAGTGCGAAGAAAAAAACGTCATACATAATATTACAATAAAATCATTACAACATGTCGAATAATAATACATGTATTAATACAAGTATAAAAACTTTTCTATATGATCTTGTTTTAAAAATCATTACAACTTTTCTTCTTATAACAAAAATGCATATATTACAATAAAGTGCATATATTTACTAGCCAATTACATATCAGTAATTAAAAAAAATCTTCGTCATCTTTTGTTTTAAAAAATCTATATGATTTTGTTATAGTATATCTACATGTACTTATCTAATTATTATATTGAATGATAATGTTTGTATAATTTTTATAAATCTTATGACTAATTATCAAATTGTGTTTTTACGTGATAAGACAGTTTATATTTTTATTATATATTAAGAAATTCAACAAATAATAATATATATTATTTTTATAAATTGAGAAAGTAATTTTTTTTAAATAAAAAACCGCCGGTGATACACACCTGGTTTCCTATCTCCAGAGTATCTCCGACCAAATGAAATTTAATTTTTTTCATCTGGCGATACGCAAATGGTTTCGTATCGCTGCCGTATCTCCAGACAAAAATAATAAATTTTCAATTGCCACGTGGGCGATACCACATGCATTGGTATCGCCACGTGGTGATATATTGACTATTTTTGTAAATTTTAAAGTCAATGGCTATTACTCAAAACCATATTGGTCAAATGGCCAATATGGTAATTTTCCCAATATTTTAAACCTTGTTTCTTTAATATTAAAAAGAATAAGGTGACAGAAAACTTTGGCTATGGCACCGTCGTCTAGGTCATCCTTCATTTGGTTATCTTAAGATGTTATTTTCGAGTCTTTTTTTTAATAATTCCACTAGTATGAAGTGTGAAAATTGTGTTCTTGCTAAAAACCATATAGTGTCTTTCAATTCAAGTAATACGAGAGTTGATTTTGCATTTTCATTTATATTGACTATTTTTGTAAATTTTAAAGTCAATGGCTATTACTCAAAACCATATTGGTCAAATGGCCAATATGGTAATTTTCCCAATATTTTAAACCTTGTTGCTTTAATATTAAAAAGAATAAGGTGACAGAAAACTTTGGCTATGGCACCGTCGTCTAGGTCATCCTTCATTTGGTTATCTTAAGATGTTATTTTTGAGTCTTTTTTTGAATAATTCCACTAGTATGAAGTGTGAAACTTGTGTTCTTGCTAAAAACCATAGAGTGTCTTTCAATTCAAGTAATACGAGAGTTGATTTTGCATTTTCATTAGTCCATTCCGATGTTTGGCGTCCTGCCTCAAATTCCATCAAAAATCAATTTAAATATTCGTATTGTGTTGATGATTTTTCTCATATGATATGGGTATATTTTATGAAACATAAATCAGAAGTGCTCGAGAAATTCTTTATGTTTTATAAGATGATTCAAACTCAATTCAATAGAAAAATCAGATTTTTCGCTCAGACAATGGTGGAGAATTTGTGAATTTAACCATGCAAAACTTTATCCAGGAAAATGGTCTCATTCATCAAACTTCATGTTCTAACACACCTCAACAAAATGGTGTTGAGGAACAAAGAAACAAAATTGTTCTAGAAAAAACTTAGGCAATGATGATTGAATCCCAAGTTCTTCAATCCTTTTGGCCTGAAGCCATTGCCACATCTGTTTATCTCCTAAATCATCTTCCTACTCATATTTTAGGACATCAAACTCCTTTAAAAATCCTAGAGAGCCAAATGACCATCCCATCTGTCTTAACCTTACCACCATGTATCAAGACACATAGACGTTAGATCACCATATATCAAAAATCAATTCTAATTAACTTGGTTGATTTCAGTCTACTTCAATCATGCGATTGAACCATGCGACTGTGTTCAGTCGGTTGACCAGGCATGTGACTGGGTTGAGTCGGGTGACTGGGTTGAGTCGGGTGACTGAGCAGGCGACTGAGTTCAATCGGGTGACTGAGCCTGCTATTGGTTCAGTCGGCCGACTGAGCTCATTCGTATTATCCATTCGGCTGATTGAGTCATTCGACCAGCTCAATCGCGCGATTGGAGTTCATCCTGGTGTCCAGTCGCATGCCCCACTGTTCGGTCGACTGAAATTCGAATTTGAACCAAATCTTGAAATTAGAGGTCGTGTAATGGTTCCTTAGACTCGCAATCATTATACTAATAACCTAACAACCTTGATTTTAACATTTTGCATTATTTAGTTAGGTTATTTGTCAAATTTTAGTGTTGGTTCTTGTAAATGCCGAGAATCACAAATTAGGGCTCGAATCAAACAACCTTAGTTTACAAAACACCGCATTGTACCTGTATAACAAGTAGGATTCATCAGAATGTCGAAATTTTGAGATACATTTGGTCAGGGAAAATTTCGGCAGAGTAACGGTACTATGTGCTATTTTAGGGCGATCGGAGGGTGATGAGGTTATGCGATCGACTATGTCCCAATTTATACTGAATCTGGTTTCAATCGGCCGACTGGACCCATTCGCTTTGTTCAATCGGGCGATTGGACCTCAGTCGTGCGATTGGTTCAGTCGATTACATTCAGTCGCCCGACTAGATTTCAGTCGGGCGACTGGCTCATTCTGTTATGCCATTCGGGTGAATGGTTCATACTCATATGCCCTTCGGGTGTTTAGTACATGAGTATGGTCCATTCGTACGGTTGGTCCATACTCATGGTCCAGTCGTGCGATTGGATCATACTCATGATTTTGACTTTATGATCGTTCCACACTTAATCCCCTTTTTAACTTTTAATTAAACATTATGAGCATTCGATCATCTCAGACATGATTATTTTAACTTGGAAAACTTTTGATCACCTCAGACGTGATCCTTTTAAACATTTTGTCACCTCCGATGTGACTGATTTTACATTTGAAAACATGTACGGTCACCTCAGACGTGACCCTTTTAGGTGATTAAATCCCCTATTGAATTCCATGGCGTAGTCCGATATCTAACAAACTGAATTGACGAAATTTAAACAAAATGAAAAACTTAAAACTGAAATACACAACTAAAACTTGTTTTTGAGGTTTTGGGTGAAGTGTAAATCCAAAGATAGAAATCTAATGGATTCATTTTCTGAAAGGCAGCTTCAATTCCTTTTGACCATAACTAGACCAATTCAATTTGGAATCATACAGGCAAGTCAAATAATTTGGGTCATGTTAAATCTTTTTGATGCTCGATTCTTGTTTTTCATCTAGTGTCGTTAGCAAGTTTAGGAAATCATACTAGGACTCTTAGATCCCCACATTGATTTGGACTTTCAAGGATTGTATCCATGATGATTGTCAGTATACTGGTCCTCTTAAATCCATACACAGACTTTTGATACAGATTGGTGATAGTTTAAGGTTTGATTATTTCAACAAGCATTTATGGATCCCACACTTATATGGTAATCAACATTTCTCAGGAGATTTTGAGCAGTCTCAGGGTAGTATACAAGAAGAAACTATTCTTAGAACTTTCAAAGAGAAGCCAAGCCTCAGGTCAGTGCCACTGCACCACAGAGAGGCGACAAAAAATAATGAATTCTAGAATATATAGGTTATGCTTATCCTCAGGTCAGTGCCACCGCACAGCAGTGAGGCACATAACCTATCTTCTTATTTGAGCAAGTTTAATCTTTTTGCACAGACTTACCAACAACATAGGTTATTAGTTTGATTGCTTTTATATTTTTCATGTGCTTTTGCTCATATTTTGGTCTTACGCTCATATTTGTGGCGTTTATCTGCTCGTCACCCCTTATTGGAATTTTGTTGATTGTGTTAACCAGGGATAAGATGATAACCCACAGCTTGTTGAACAACTTAGTTTAATATTGAGATCACCAACAAGGTCTAATCATCTATTGTGTTGAATGTACCGACATATCATCTATGGTCTAGCAACCTCTAGGTCTACTATCTTTGTGTTACCTTAGTAGTAGCTAGTTTTACTATCATTTTTCCTTTTATATTGCTCAGACTACAGAGACTTATACTTTGAACTTCGCATCTTATTCAATTTAAACTTTTAAAGTCCCAAGTGGTTTGTTCCTGTGTACTATCATTTCCAAAGTCTTGAATCGGTATCACAGATACGATCTAACTTCTATCACCTAGCATCTCCTCCTCCCTCGTTTTTTAATAATGATACTAACTAAACCTTTTCTCCCCCTAAAATTCTAAAACCGTAACCAATTTACGCTTTTTAGGATTTTAATAGGCGACGAAATAACACCAATTTAATTAAACTGCTTATAATTAAACAAATAAATAAAGACAATAAAAAATAAAAGAAATATAGACAATACGCATCGGACTACACATGGTCATTTTCAGGAATTACATCACTTTTCTTTTTAACGCCGTTGACCTCTAACAAATATAGAAAACGTGGTTTATCAAAAGCCTTTGTATAGAGGTTAGCGCGTTGAAAATCAGTATTTATTTTAATCATATCGATTAGGTTCTTTTCAAACAATCACGTATAAAGTGATATTTTATGCTGATGTGTTTGGTCTTAGGAAGTTGGACCAGATTTTTAGTTACTGCAATTGCAGCAGAGTTATAAAAAAAATAGGAGTAGAAGAGAAATTCAAACCGTAGTCCCGCATTTGCTGTTGAATCCATATGATTTGTGAACAGCAACTTGCAACAACAACGTATTCGGCTTCACAGGTTGACAAAGCAACCGAGGTCTGCTTCTTACACTGCCAGGTCAGTAATCTCCTCCCAAAGAATTGACATCCCGCTGATGTACACTTGTAGTTCATCTTGCAGCCACCGTAATCCGAGTCACTATACACTGTTAGCACGAAGTCATCATCATGAGGATACCACAACCCAAGTGTAGGAGTACCCTTCAAATAATGGAAGATCCTTTTGACCCCTATCAGATGGTTAACTTTTGGCTTTGCATGATATCTTGAACATAACATGTCGCGTACATGATATCAGGTCTTGAGGCAGTGAGATACATGAGAGATCCAATCATTCCTCGGTACATGGTGGCATCGACCAGATCACCATTCTCGTCGGGTGCTGCATCATGGTTTGTAGCAAGTGGAGTCCCAGTTGCGGAAGCATTCTCCATGTCAAACTGACTGAGAATATCTCCTACATACTTGGTCTGAAGTAGGAAAATTCCTTTTGGTGTCTGATTCACCTGTAACCCAAGAAATAATTTCATCTCTCCCATGGCACTTATTTCAAACTCAGCCTTCATCACTGATTCAAACTCTTTACATAGATCTTCGTTCTTGGACCCGAAGATTACGTCATTGACATAGATTTGGACTAGCAGTAAATCACCATCCTTTTCTTTGATGAATAGTATACAGTCAATAACACCTCTACGAAACCCATGTTTCACAAGGTGAGTGGAGTGTTTCTCATACCAGGCTTTGGGAGCTTGATGAAGCCCATATAAAGCCTTGTTGAGTTTGTAAACTCTGTCCCGATGATATGGATCCTCAAATCCCTCAGGTTGACTGACGTACATTGTCTCTTGAATTTTACCATGAAGGAATGCACTCTTCACATCAAGTTGATAAACTTTAATCTTCATGTATGAAGCACAGGCAAGGAAGATACGGATTGCTTCCATTCTTGCCATGGGTGCAAACACTTCATTGTAGTCTATGCCTTCGACTTGTCAAAATCCTTGAACAACAAGTAGAGCCTTGTTTCTGATGATCACGCCTTGATTATCTTCTTGCATTTCAAGACCCATTTGGTGCCAATGACCTTAGCACCTTTAGGTCTATCCACCAGAGTCCATACTCCTAACTTCTTGAACTGAAGAAGTTCTTCTTGCATGGAACTCACCCATGCCTCATCATTCAGGGCTTCACTAACATACTTTGGCTCAAACTAAGACACAAAGCAACGATATGCACCATCGTGAAGGTATCCCTTTTCCATCACCGAGGCATAATCAGCTGAGTACAACTAATTTCTGGTCTGAACTCCTGATCTCACATCCCCAATGACATTATCCAAAGGATGATAGACATTTATGCGTGATCCAGGAGTAGTTGGAACAACTACCTCAGAATCAAGATTATGAACATTTGGTTCAGTATCTGAGGCAGTAGGAGTCTGAGGTTCCGAAGAATCAGAGGCATCAATGTCAGATGCTTGTGGACTTGCAGTAGTAGGAACCTGTTCCTCCTGGTTGTTCTGATCAGTCTTCATAGTTTCTTCATCAGAGGAAGAGTCACTATCTTCAAGTACTCCCCCTGAGTTGTTAGATGACTGACCTTGTGAACCGGATGGTGTTGAATCTTGTGAAGGTGTGTTCAAGACATCATACATCATCTTTGTGGCCAACCCTTCTTCAGAACTGGAGAGTGGTACGTTGAAGGACTTGAAGAATCCATTATAGTCAAAAAAGAAGGCGGGTTCTTTTCTAGCAGGTGGTGTGGTGTATCTCTGAACATCAACATTACACCACACTTTTACTTGACCCATTGAGTTGTTGTAAAATCTCTTGTTTGGTATGTTGTAGCGTAGAAAGATACCTTCATCAGCCTTCTCACTAAATTTTCCCTCCTAAGTCTTCTTCAGTAGGGTGCACGGAGCGCCAAACGGCTCGAGATACTCTACATTGGGTTTACGTCGTTGTAGTAACTCGTAACACGTCTTTCCATGGCGTTTAACTATTAGAACTCGATTTAGCGTATAACATGCATTTGCAACTGCTTCATTCCAGAATTGGATAGGCAGTTTCAAGTCTGCTAGCATCGTCCGTGTTGTCTCTATCAAGCTGCAATTCTTCCTTTCAGCAACGCCGTTCATCTGAGGAGTGTAGGCCGAAGTGAACTGATGTACAATTCCCTTTTCCTTACAGCAGGCCTCCATCCATTGATTTTTGAACTCGGTTCCGTTGTCTGAGCGCACTTGTCGTACCTTCAACTTGTATAGGGACTCCAGAGTAGTTACTAATTCCTTGAATGACTCAAATGTTTCTGATTTAGATTTCAGAAACATCACTCAAGAGAATCTTGAGTAGTCATCTGTAAGTACATAGCAGTACAAGTCGCCTGCGATGCTTCTTGTACTGACTGGACCAAACAGATCCATGTGAAGAAGTTCAAGAGGAAGTTCAATGGAATGAACTTTCTTTTCCTTATGAGCTTCTTCGTCTGTTTGCCCTTCTTGCACACAACATAGAAATCTGGAAGTTGGAAGTTTTTGACGTTAACTCCTCTCACTAGATCATTCTGGATCAAGTGATTCATCTTCCATGGATTAATGTGTCCCATTCTCCTATGCCAAGAGACGGAATCCTTCTTAGTAGCTTTTGACAAGAAGCACTGAACTTCATGATCCGTTGTGGAGGCCTTTGATAGATCCAAGATATAAAGGTCCTTATATCTTGAAGCAGACATTAGGACTTGATCCTCCGGGATGACATAGTCCTTTTTCAGGACATAGCACTTTTTGTTGTCAATACTACCTTAAAACCTTTATCACAAATTTGAGAAATAGAAAGCAAGTTATTTTGAAGTTGTTGAACATAGTTTACCTTGTCAAACTTCACTTTCTGATTACCTACTTCCCCTTGAGCTATGATGTACCCACCTTTGTTTACAGCAAACAAACATGACCTCCTTTTATTTGTCTGACATTTGATAAGAGAGCCCTATTCCCTGTCATGTGCCTGGATGCTCCACTATCTATAATCCACGTGTTGGTTTCAACACTATAGCGAACACCCTGCACATGCAAGTGAAAACATTAGTACATGTTTGGGACCCAAGCCTTCACTGGCTTGGGTTTCCCAGAGGCATCACATATCATAAACTCAACCCATTAACCATTTGATGGTAAGGGAAGCTCAGATGTCTTCTTGTTCTCATTTTCAGACAATGAGGTTGATTTTTCTTTCCATAAGCCAGCTTTGTGTAAGGCCTGTTTGTGATAAACAAACGACTGGCTAATGGGTTGAACTTTCGGTTCACTAGCCCTTTTAGGTGGTGTCACTGAGTTCCTCTTAAAAGAGCTGGGTTTTGGTTCCGGAAGTTCAACTTTCCTCCTCGGTGTCTGATAATAAGGACATTGAGACGCAATGTGTCCATACTTTCCACAGCTGTAGCGTGATCTGCTTTCGACTTTACGATTTAACTGTTTTTATGGAGATATATGTGACACACGTGTGACCTTACTCTGTTTGGGTGTTGTCTCTTCTTGTTTAGATGTTTTGTCTGGTTTAACAAAGTTAATTGCTTTAACAGTTTTAACATTTTTTCCTTTTCTATTATCTAGACTTTGACAAGATGCACATGATTAGTTAACATTACAGGTCCTTTTAGGTTCAGATTTAGACTTGATTGACCCAGACTTTATATTAACCTTTTCAAACTCTTTTTCCAAATTACACAAGGCATTTTATCTTTTGCCTTTGAAGCGGCCTCCTTTTGTTTAGTACCAGATTCATTTGATTTACTGTGGAATCTGGGTCACTTACAAGAGGAGTAGACACCACATGATCCTTGATTGGATTATTATTGATTGGTTTACATTTTGCGTTCATCAAGATCTCATGTGGTGGTGGAACCACTTTATAACCCAATCTCTCCCCATTATTTCTCTCTCTCACTAAATTTTGGACAATATGAGATGAACTTGTCCAACTGTGTAGTTTTTGCTTTAAGGAATTCACTTCTACTTCTAAAACTGCCTTTTGTTTCTTAGTGTCCTCTAAGGAGTTAAGATAGTACCTAATGTCATTAGCTTGGTTAAAGGCTACTAATTCTGTTTCCCTAAGCTGTTTGTTCAAAAGGTCTATCTTTTCTTTGTAACTATGCTCATTTTGTTTTAAAACTCTATTAGCTTCAGTGTACAGTTCCAAGTCCTTTACTAAGTTTTCATTATGATATAATAACCTAGAAAATTTTAAATCAATGCTTTCTCTAAATTTATTACAATCAGAACAAGCATTATTATTGAAAAGTTAGTCAGTAGTACTTACCTGAGAGGGTTCCGATGAATCAGCCATCAATGCAGAGTCTGGTATTTTTGGTGCTGGTGATTTTGACGTTGTTGCAGTTTTCCCTACTTCAGGCAGGTAATTGACAACTGGGCCAGTCTCTTCTGTGTTTGACATCACAAGTTCGACTGCAATATCTCCATCACTAGCAGAATCATCATCTAGATCCTCCACACTAGCGATATTGGATTCTCCGGTGAGACAAACCGAAAGCTCTAGTCCTGTCCTTCATCATTATGAGCAGTCAAGGCTTTAGGATCCTTGCTTGATGAAGTAAGACTGCTAGTGGGTTTATCCTGACGATTGAAGGAAGTGAAAGGATTCCTGTTTCTAGTCTTCTTTTGCTTCACACACTCCCGTTTGAAGTGCCCTTTCACGCTGCAGTTGAAACAAGTCATTTTGGTCTTATCGAAACCAAAGGTAGTGTCCTTAGTTGTAACCAAGTTCTGTCCGGTTTTCTTGACAAACTTGTTAGCTCGCCGGACAGCACTCGCTAAGGCCCACATTATGTCCATCCTTTCCAGCTCTGTCTCGTCAACCTGCTTATAGTCCTCATCTGCTCGATGGCAGTTCCAAATTTTACTAGCAATTAGTCCATCATAGTAGTGGGCTACCGCAGCTAAGAGATCCATGTGTTCTTTAGCTACCTTAACCGTCACATTACCGAAATTCTCGGTCTTCAGTTTTGCTGCATTGACTTCAGGTACAATGTATTGGGTACCAGACGACCCTGACGTTTCTGACCCTGAAGTAGAGGCTTGAGAAGGACCAGACGAGCTTGATACAAAGGCTGTTTGAAGAGGTGCTCTAGATGTTTTGGTTTGTGGAGTCGCGTTGTACAGGGCTGGGTTCTGATCATAGGAAGACTTTTGTGCTCTATACTTCATTCTCAGCTCTTCCTCTCTCAGTTTCAGAATGAAGTCATTGATATCTAACTTCGTTAGTATATCATTCTGTCTGAGGTTGGAGACAAATGAAACCCATTTCTCTGGCAACCCATCTACAAAGTTAGACACTTTCTCCTCCATTGACGTTGTTACTCCATGAGTGTGCATCTCACTCATCAAGTGGTAGAACCTATCGATAACATCATCCAGGCTTTCTTTTCCCATTGAGGAGAAGTTGTCAAAATTCTTCTTTAAATGCTTAGCCTTTATGGCCTTCAATGATGCGTTTCCGTCATACCTTTTCTTCAATGCATCCTATAATTTCTTTGCTTGCGTATACTCCGAGAATTGATGGAAAATATCCTTCGGAATTGACTGTGTAAGCAAAGAATAGACTTTCTTTTCAGCATTGTATTTGACCTTTTGTCTATCAGTCATGCCACCTAGTGTAAGTTTGACACCATCAGCTCCTACTGGCATGCTGTACCCCGTCTCTATAGATTCCGACAGATTGGGATCTACTCTATTTAAGTAGATCTCGAAACGTTGCTTCCATTGTGGGTATTCATCTAACGTGATTAGCTTTAGGGGTTTATTATGATTCCCCACTTCATTCTCCAGTAGCAGTAAGTTCTGAATACGTGAGTCTCTCCCT
This sequence comes from Flaveria trinervia, assembly GCA_025506515.1. Taxonomy (NCBI): domain Eukaryota; kingdom Viridiplantae; phylum Streptophyta; class Magnoliopsida; order Asterales; family Asteraceae; genus Flaveria; species Flaveria trinervia. The sequence goes on along the minus strand of CM046452.1, from coordinate 66,920 downwards.
GCTATGAATGCTGAGTATTGCTCCTCCATTGCTATAAACTTTAACTTTAAACTAAACTGTTTTATTAGTGTGAATAAAGGTGTGTGATTGGACTATTCAGGCGATTGAACTATGCGGATGGTTCAATCGTGCGACTGAACTAATGCGGTTGAACAATGCGAATAGACTGCTCAGTCGAACGAATGGGAGTACGAATGAGTCCAATCGTGCGTATGGGATGCGTATGAACTCATTCGTGCGATTGAGTCAATCGTGCGACTAAACCTGCTAGATTTCAAAAAGTCGTAGGTTTAAGGTGTTTTGGATGCAGAAACACGAATTTCTTGCTAACCCTAATTGTCGTATGCCGGAAAAACTAAACTTTATGATTAGGAGATGTCTAAAACCCGATTTGACACAAAAAGTTGCGTTTTTGAGGGTAAAAACACAATTTTTATATCAAAACGATTGAATCACACGTAAATCTAGAGCCAAAGATCTGATACCATTTGTTAGGATCGTGTACTTGACGAATACTAATAGATTTACGCGTATACCGAATCAAATAGTACGGAATCCTATTTGATTCCAATCAGTAAGAACACACGTAGAATCAATTAAAGATTGAATCTAAATGTTAAGAACGATTTGAATCGATCTACTGTGATCTATGAAGTTGGAACAAGTTACTAGAGGTCTCTGGATGGTTAGGGTACATGTAGGTATCGAAATATTCAAAGTGTCTCGTTTTTCCACGAATTAAGTGGTATTTATAGATTAGGGTTTATCAATCGTGCGACTGGACCATTAGCATGGTTCAGTCGTGCGATTGAGTCATACGGTTGATCCATTCGCACAACTGAGCCAAACTCATGTCACAATCATGCAATTGATCTAGTCTCCTAGTTCATTTGTACGACTGGTTCATTAGCATGAAGTTGTTCATGCGTATGGTCCATTAGCATGGGCCAATCGCATGAGAACTTTATATGATTAAGTTTGAATATGTTTTACAATCATTAATTAACTTTGATCTATTCAAACAACCACAAACCTATATAATTAGTTCAATAAGCGTTAACCTACTAATCAATGAAATAATAAACATTATAAGCACAACCACACATTGTATTTCATTAAGTACCCAATCAATTACATATGAGTAAGACAATAAAGACAATTACATTAAGTTCAGAAACTAGAAACACATGTATCTATACATTTGCCATTGTTCTGTGATAAGACATGACGAAAGGCAAAATAACTCACAAATAGTCAGCTTCAGTTCGAAACGCTAAGTAACTTCATATATAGGCTAGCTACCTATGCTACCTTTGTTTACTTTTACCAAGCAAATGTTCAAACATATTTACTTATTTAAATCTGTGAACTCACCAACCTTGTGTTGACACACTTTAGCATGTTTTCTCAGGTTGCAGACATGCTTAAGGCTAGGGTTGCATATCTGAGGCACATGCATTATCTTTATCATTTGAATGCAAATTCATTTACATTTACTATTTTTCCATTGGGCGCTTTGTTTTGCTCATTATTTCTTATGTTTTCTCAAACATTTATGCTTCCGCAACAATTACATTTAAAACTGTGTTTTACTCTGATTTAAGGTCAAACACTTATTTTAAAACATATATAGTGTCATTTGATACGAATGTGTCTGAGATCCGGGTTTGCCACGTGCCTCGCGGTAGAACCCCGCCAGTGGACTTTGAGGGTGTGACAATTTGTGATTGGGCTGTCCCAATGTGCCCGCTTGGGAAAGCTTTGCCTGGCTTGTTTTGCTACAATGCATCCCTTACATGCTTGTTTTTAGGATGACACGCACGAGGCTTTCCAATTACCATGCTCTTTCGTGTCGTTTCTTCAAGCAATCTGAAACTGATATGACCCATACACATATGGCATAGCCATGATTCATCATCCAATTTCATGCTCAAACAAACATGTAACCTTCCTTATCCATCAGTCCCAAACTTATAACATTTCTATATAAATTGTAAACCATGTATTAATATGCATTTGGAAGTATAAATTGTTGGACATTTTTACAATCAAATAGGAGTGTGCCTTTCCCTTCAATTTGTACATTTGATCCATCTCCAAACTGTACTTGATCTGTTACCTTTTCATAAAGTACATTAAACAAGTCTCTGGTCCTGTCTATATGATTGCTAGTGCCATTGTCCAAATACCATATATCATTTCTTTGTCAAGCTGATTTGGATATGCATTATCTTAATTTAAAAGGACTATCATTTTTTTGTACCACATCCACTCGGCAATAGTGCTAGTTCTTCATCTTGATGTGCTAAATTCTTTTATTGATCTGGGGTTTTTTTATTATTTCATTTCGAGGCATAATGTTTGGAATATGTGGACGTTTTATTCTTGGTATGTTTCTAATGAAAATCACATTTAAGTCTTACAATATCAAGATTAGCATGGAAAAAAGTACTAAATATTAATTTTTTGATGTGTTTTTTTAAAATTCCCTTAAAAACTTAGTTTTTTTATTAGATTTTGATGCATTTTTCTAAAGTATCCTATAAATAAGTTTTTTATGCTTATTTTTGCATAAATTAATTTTTTGATGCTAAGATATCTATACTTTTTGTGTTATTTCTTTTTAAATACACACCCACCAAATAGATTGTTATAGATATACTAATATACCTTATAAATCTTTGCTCTCTCATTATCTTTTAACTCCCACTCCCACCCATTGATCTTCATATATTTTATTTCTCACTACTTTTATTGTTCTTCAATTTATATAAAAGTAAAGATAAGAAAACTAAATTGTTAATTATATATTTTTATTTGACTTAATGATATATGTTATTAAATACACACCCACCAAATAGATTGTTATAAATATACTAATATACCTTAATGATATATGTGTTATTTATAGCTAAAAGTTGAATGGTAACTTCTTTAATTCATACATAGATTGACATTTAAAGGCATGATTTTTTATATTTATTTTTAATATATTATGTTACTATTTGATTTTTTTATGTGGTAGAGTATATATACATTTATAAGCATTTTTGTATTCTTATTCATTTAAAAACCTTTTAGAATATACTTGTTCAAAATTTATGAAATAGAGATAAATTTCAATTTGTTCATGTTTTGGGATTGTTTTTGAATATTATATATCATTTAGGATATGTATGCATGTTTACGGGGTCACATTAAAAAAAATGATAGCTAACTATTTCTCCCGGTCCTTCAAGGTGCACTTTATACGCACACTTGGGGAGTAAAATGGAAATGCCATGGATTTTTTTAAATAGTAAAATTTTAAAAATATAGACATTAGGGATAAGATATTTCAAAAGTGGGTTAGGATTCACCACTATAGAACACTAGTTTATATCATAAACATACATTTATAAACTTTTTCTTGAACTTCCAAATGGATCGTACTGATTGGATGTACAAAATTGAGCATGTTGGCTTAAAATATACAAGGGGTGTTCAAATTTTCTTAAGACCGCTAAAGCCAATCGCGTGAATACGATCACTCAGTAAAAATTTCAAAGATTTATCAATATCTAAGATATAGAGTTATATTTGTTGAAAAAATAGATTTATGCCTAGATATACTTGTTAGTCAAAACCTAGGGAATCACTTATGAATCGTGGCACTTTGTCAATTATGTTACACAATGTTCATAACGACAAAGTTAACGATGATACTGATAGTTTATATGATATCATGTTAACTACTTTTAATGTTTAAGTCGTGAACTAGCCTATTTTTAGCTTCTTTTGATAAGATTTTGTGATTAGATGCAGGAAGACAAACTTTGGGTGCGTGAACCAGGCTAACTCGTCTAGAGTCATCTTTGTTGAGACGAAAGTTGTGTTGCAAACAAGAAATGAGGTCGATATATTAGATTATGGATTCAAGTGATGATAATATGGGTGGATAGCGGTGAAGAGGAATACTTATTCGAGATTATGAATTTTATCTTATCTTTAAATGCACAATAAATAATAATTATAGATTGTGATGGTGCCAAATGATAGGTTAATATCTTTAATGATTTAATGCTCTTGAAGAAAAATTACAATAGGTATTTGATCTTGTAGAAAAATCCTTATACATTGTTTATGAGAATTTTTCTAAGCTTAGTGCGATGTTGAAGTTGTTTATCTTAGAAGCAAACTACCGATGGAGTGATAAAAGTTTCATTAATCTTTTATTGGTTTTACATGACATGCTTCAGGAAGGTAATGAGTTACTAATTTCATGATACAAAGCTGAAAAAATTATGCTTGATTTGATTGACAACTAAGAGAATTCATGTGTTGTCCAAATGATTGTATGTCGTATATAAAAAAGCTAAAACAATTATAAAAAATATGTTACATGTGGTGCATCAAGGTATAAACACAAAAATGAAACAATGAAGTTGAAAATGATATGATTAAAAAATAGACCACTAGCTAAACTAGTATGGTATTTAGGATAATTTTGTAAAACAATAATTAATTTTTAAAAATGCTACAATTAGAGAACTCAAGTTTAAAAAGTGTTCAAGTTAGGTCACTCAACTTTCATGTTTTATTTAATTATAATTTTTAATCTTTTTTTGTTTTAGTTAGGAAATATTTTTTTCTTTTTACTAATGCTGATGTGGAACTGTGGAATTGTGGAGTGTATTTAGATATTTTTAAACTTTTTTTAAATATAATTAAGATGATTTTTTTATTTTTTTAATATAATATCATATATTGAAAATTTCGACCCCAACTTGAATTTAGGAAAAAAATGCATGAGTGATTAAATTAGAATAATTTTAAAACTTGATTACTATATTGTGATATTTTCTCATGATATTTCCTATTATACCAAGATTGAAACCATTATTTTCAAATGAGGAAGAAGCAAATTTATTACATTGACGTTTTAGATGAGCATATAATGATTGAAAACTAAAACATGTGCCAGATTCTACTAAATAGAGTAATACCGATAACACGCATCCAAAATTGGTAACAAGATCATAAATATACAATTTGGAATTAGTTCACATGGAATCTATCCTTTTGAAAACATAGGTAGTAGTCATAGTATATGTCTAGTTTTTTATGCTTCTACAATCTTCCACCTTGATTATGTATCAAACAAAAATATATAATGATTTGTTGTTGATATTGGGTCTAAAACAACCTAATAATATCATTAATCATATATAATATATTTATGTCTTCTTTGAGTGATGACTTACCAACTCTATTAAGTCCTGATGTAAATATGTATGATGCTTATAGAAGATAACACTTTAGATTGCAGGCCATGATTTTCTTGCATAATTAGTGATTTTCAAGCATATGGTAATTTGTCAGCATATAGTATAGATGAGACAAGTTAAATATGGTTGAATAATTGGATAAGAACTATTTACATGGACATCAAAGATTCCTGCAAAAAGGAGTTTGATAGAAATACTAAGAACGAAAGAGTAAAGAAAGAATTTATTATAATATTCAAAGTTAAAAATCTAAGTATTGTGTTGAGAAAAAGAACTGATGTTGAGAAAGGAACCATATAAGCAAAGACTTTAAGATTTACCTAACTAGAAGCATTTAAAATTAAGGGACTTTGTAAATGTTATGTGTCTCGAGAAAAATATATGTGATAGCTTCTTGGGTGATGAGTCAATGTTTTCAGTGGGTTAACATATTCAATTATGTGTTTTTACTTGTTTATTAATGTAGAATACTATTACTTTGAGAATAAATGAAATTTCAGGTTTGCGGAGCTAAATAGACACAATTCGGTGGTTTTCGGGAGTTAAAATGGAAGTTAGAAGCTCATGAAGGAAGCAAGACATGAAAATAGAATAAGTGAAGAAAAAGTGACGGGGTACGTAAATTATGTTCTTTGCCAAGATCAGCAAAATGGAGCACACAAACTAGGACGTAAAACGGGAAGAAATTGTGTTGTTTCAGATGGTAGTAAATTACACCTTGAGGACATAATTTATGTCCCTGTGCTACCAACTATGAATTTTTAGGTTCTTGTCACATAATTAAAGGTAAAAAAGGGGGCTACAAATTCATTCTTCACTAAGTCACTTTTGGCCATACATCGAACAATTTTGAGAGCAAATAACACCTACGGATCCATCGTTTTATGCAATCGATTCCTACAACTATCAAATTTGATTCTATGAAGACCATGTGATTTAGGCTATAATATATATAATTGGTAACTAAATATGTTGATTCACAAAGAATGCTAGAAACAATTCTTCTAATTATCATTGATTCACAAGGAATATTGATAATCAATAAATTCACACACTAACACACACCTGCGATTGGGAGGAAAATAATTTTCATAAACTTCCAAAACTAATGGTCTCCTCAGTTTTACAAGCATATTAGATGAAAGGCAAAATTCGAATGGGCCTTAGAACATAAACGGGCCAAAAAATATGCCATAAAAAAAGTCCAAAAAAAATTTAAAAAAATAGCATAAATAGTTAATTACTCATAGAATAAGGAGATTTTTGGCTGAAATGACGACCCACGTAGAAATGGACTCCTCGATCCAATGGTCATTTTGGCTGGTTATACGCTCAACACGGAGGCTTCTCACTCAAGTTATAGCTATTTTAGTGATGCCCCCTTGGATAATCGATCCTGGGTCTCCAAATACAAAATTGTTTTCTTCTCACTTGGACCCGCACCTCCATGAGTGGCTAAATCAATCGTGATATTCTCCAAGTGTAAATTTGTGTCTATGACATTCATTTAACATTAGTTATTCTTATATTGGGTTGAAGTTTTTATTGGCATGTTAACCCATATGATTTCATTTATATGGTTTTTAATTTTTTTTTCAATCTTAATCTATCCTCATTTGTTTTAGGTTCCTTTAAATCATGAATATTGTGAGTGTTAGGTTTTGGTTAGCTAATTAAAATTGGTGGTTTTTCAATAGATTCGTTTTGCAACCCGTTCTATCTCTATTACTAAAATCATTAAAACTAATACAATTATGTCTATATGATTGCCTTGTAAGTATAACTAGTTTACAATTTGTGTTTTGTAAACCTGAATCCTAAAGTGTATCATTCTTCTAATTATTATTTTTACAATCAATAAAGTTTATTAATTTCCAATCTTGTTTTCTAGACCAATATTTAGTTCAATGTTATTTTCTTCATAAAACAAAAGTTATTGACCTATAACTACACTTGACACAAATTATTCTTGGAGACGACCTTACTTAACCATACTAGAATTGGTGAGCTATGTCGTAAGTAAAATTTGTTTTTGAGTAGACCATGACAATATACATCAAAATGGCATTGTTCTGGGAATCAGGGTGCAAAGTGTTATTAGTTCATTAGTTTTGTTTTATTTTTTTAATTTGCTTTATTCAATTAATGCCACCTAGGTGTGTTTGCTTTTGCTAGTTATAGCATTGTGTGTGCAGACTAGGTTTTCACGTAAGACTTCACCTTTTATTGTAGTATAAAGTATCTCAGATCTTTGTATTTTCATGTATGTTTTGTAACATTTTTTAAAGAACTTGAGAGCTTCACTTACAATACATGTGAAACTATGACACAATAATACTTCATGTAAGTTAAGATTGTGGATGCTCTAACAGATGTTGGAGTAAATCTTTAAAACAGGGACATTATGAGGAAGTTCATGTCCTCTCTTCCTAGACAATGGACACATTATTGTTTTGTTATCGAGAGAAGTGAGAACCTTAAGACTCTTACTCTTACAGAGTTGTATGATATTCCTAATGGCTACCAGATGGAAATGAACATGCAAAATCCATCTGGTAACTCCAATAATCAACAGAGTTCAACCCTTCATGCGGTTGAAAGGAATTGCATAGAACCACAACATCATCTCATCTTCTACCCTGACAACTCACAAAAGGGTCCTTTCACCACCTTCCCAGAGACACCAATAGAGAGCTACACCCAAGGAAGCCCATTCCAAGAGCTACACCCTAACAAGCTCTTCACAAGCCTTTATGTCTGCTCATGAAAGCATAGACAATTCTCTTCACCTTTGAAGACTTGGATTGTATCCATACAAATGATCTGGAGTACATAGAAATAGTTCAGTAAATGGTTCTTCTCACTCATAAAGTCAAGAAGTTCTACAAAAAAAGGAGGAAGTTTCATAGAAATGCAACTAGTGGAAAGTTTAGGCTACACAAAAGAAAAGTGAAGTGTTACAAATGTAACCAAATAGGACACTTTGCTAGAGAGTGCAAGGCACCTAGAACAAATGGTGGCCACACACAAACCAGACCAAATTACATTGATCGAGCCACCTAGAATGAGAAGTCAAAGCGGCAAGTTGCAATTGCTGTTGAAGAATGAGGCTTTGACCGGAGCTTTCAAGTTAAGAATACATCTCCAAATCAAGAACTAATCGCAGATCATGAAGAAGCCAAGATATTGGAACATCTTTGTACACCTGAATATATTGCTAAAGTTAACAGATATAGGTTCTATAACTTAGAGATAAGAACTGATCTAGAGTCTTTAAACATCTTAAAATCTGATTTCAAAAAAGCTGAAAATGATTACAAACTTAAAATAAAAGATTTAGAGAAAATCATTTCTATTCTTAAACATGAACATACCAATTACAAGACTCAGATCAAAGATTTCATCACTAAGTTAACTGAATGCCAGGCTGAGCTTGTGATCAGCAAAGCTAGAGTAGAAAAATATGTTCTTGAAGAAGAGACCTTCAAGAATATGATATCCTTATCATTGCATGCAAAAGTTTGTTATCAGATAAGTAGGGACTGAGATCTACTGAGATGGCTCCTCCACACACTTTATTGTCTATAAGATCTCCAAGGTATGGAACTTGTGAAGATGAACTTCCTCTCATAGTCCCTTGAGTGTAGAGGATGAAGAGGAGATAGTGAAGGATGATTCTAAGTAGAGTGAAGAAAAGAATCCTAAAAAGGGTTACTATTCTCCTAAGGAGAGAAAAGAAGTTTGGATGACCAATTCCAAGAGGAAGAACTTAATCAGGAAAGCCAAGAGGAAGTCAAGGAAGGCTCAAAAGATCAATGTCACTTTCAACTCTAAATAGAAACAAGTATTTATCTCTACATGATTTGAAGTGTTAAAGGCTGAAGACTCAACTATGAACTCTAGTACCAGGAGTTCTAGTTGTTGTCCAAATCATCCTAGCACCAAGAAAAAGGCCAATCAGTTGTGTACCACTACTACATAACCTGAACCACAAAATCCAAAAGCGGGCCTCACCCTAGAAAGCTTGCTACATCATCTATGAAGATAAAGATCGAAATGAATAGTGATCAAGTTCAGTCTTCCTCCTAAAAGAAGGTTCTTACAAGAAAGGAAATGGACTGTGTCATGTGGGTAGTTCTTCTCATCTTGCTTAGGATTGCCTTTACAATCCTAAGCGTACTATCCATATGATCAAGAAGAAAACTTCTGAGAAAATCAAGAAGAAGCCAACTTTGAACGGAAAATATTTTCATTTCGGAAGCTCTAAAGTGAAGAAGAAGACAAGTGAAAATTTGCCTTTAGAAGAAAAGTTTGTCTCGGAAGAAAGGAATGTTTATGAAGTACTGAAGCCTGCTACAGTGATAGCAAGATCTTCCGAAGGTCCAGTCTCTAAAATTTCTAAAGTTATCAAAACTTTTGAAGTATTAAAGGTCAAGTCTAAGCTTCCAAAGGGGTTTGGAAGACAAAGGAAGACCATGTTACCGAAAGTTCTTCATCAACAACAGCTGATGGTCCTCAAAGCTTGAACATAGTATCAATTACTATGGCATTGTCTTTAACTCATTTTGATAAGCCTAAGACCAGTAAGGCTTGAGTTTCCAAATATAACTAACTATCTTTTTTTGGTACAGGAACAACTAAAGACTAATATAAATGTATGGATTATTGATAGTGGTTGTTCTAGGCACATGACAAGCAATGGTTCTTTACTTTAAAATTTTGAGAAAATTGATGGACGGCCAGTTGCTTTTGGAGGAGATGCTGGAGGTTACATACTGGAAGGGGCAAGGTCACAAATGGTAAGGTCAACGTTAAGAAGGTAAACTTTGTTAAGGATTTTGGGTATAATTTACTGAGTGTATACCAATATTGTGATCAAAGGCACACATGCTCTTCACTGAGCATGAGTGCATTGTTCTCAAGCCCGGGGTGGTCATTTCTTAGAAGCATATCTTGCATAGATCCCCAAGGAAAGGGAACATATACAAGATGGACTTACAAGAAACATCCATTTCAAGAGAAGTTTCTTGCTTTCTACCTAAAACAAATAGTGATGAGCCTTTCCTCTGGCATAAAAGAATATGCCATGTAAACTTTAAGATCATGACTAAATTAATTAAGAATGATTTGGTAACTAGAATGCCAAAGAAAGAGTTTACAGGTGATGACCATTGTATTGCATGCTTGAAAGGGAAGAAACATAAGGTATCTCACATGCCAAAGGAAAGAAACTTCATCACTACTCCCCTACACTTATTACATATGGATCTTTTGGCTACACTAGTGTAATGAGTCTAGGAAGGACCTCATATTTTTTAGTGACCACAGATGACTTCATAAGTTTCACTTGGGTCTTTTTCCTTAAAACTAAGATGAGACTCCTTTGATCTTGAAGAATTTCATTCTGAAAATCAAGAATCAATGTGATCACAAGGTCAAGATAATAAGATGTGATCAGAGAACTGAATTTACGAACCAAATCCTTGGTACTTTTGTAATCAAAAGGTATTACAAGACAATATAATGCTCCTAGGATTCCTCAGCATAATGGTGTTGCTGAGAGGAGAAACAGGGCACTAATTGAAGCTATAAGAACCATGTTGTTTGACTCTAAACTGCCCATCATCTTCTAGGCAGAGACAGTGAATATTGCTGCTATATGCAAAATATAGTTTTAGTGGTTAGACTCATCGTAAGACTCCTTATGAACTGTGGCTCAAAAGAACACCGTCTATTGGTTTCCTCGGGTTATTTGGCTGTCCTTGAACCATCTAGAATACCAAAGAACAAGTAGCCAAATTTGCTGAGAAATCAGATAATGGACACTTTATTGGATATTCTTCCTAAGCTAAGGCTTATAGAGTATATGTCACACCTCAATTTTCACAATGGGGTAATACCGTTAGGTGCGTGACATACGAGGATCTCAGCCACTAGTTACACAAAGCGACAGAACAATTACAAAACATAATTTCAAATTTAAATAAAGTTTCTCAAAATTGGAGTTAAATATGAAAACATGAAAAGTAATGCAAAGCGTATAAATTCATAATTCAAACTGCGCAGACACACGCAAATAAATATAGTTTGTAGAAAATGTAAAACGTTCATTAGACTCTACGATGATGAATGCAGCGTGAGATGTTCCTATTCATACACACCTTAAGAAACTAAAAGGAACATGCTAAAGTGTCAATACAAGGTTGATGAGTTCATAGGTTTTGATAAACAGAACATAATAGTAACGAATACAGTTCACAAAGTAATATCAGTAGATAGCTAGTCTACTCAACAAGTTACTTAGTGTATGAAGTTTGCAACCAACGCTGACAATGTAAAAGAAGGCCTCGTCTATGAACACCGGTCACAACAACAAAAATTAGGTTAATTAAACACCCGTTTGACGAACGTTGTGCTAGCGCGACTAGCCCGGGTGGGGTTTGTAGATCTACTCAGAATTATCTCGCTATAATACACACATTAACGGTTCAAATGTGAGACTTAAGTATGGTGTAACACTAATAAACAAGTGATATTACAATAATATTGATCAAATGAAAATTTGTTTAGAAGACATGTTTCTTTCACCTCAAAGAAAATAAGTAAAACAGGGCTGAGAACTCACCTTGATTTTATAATGAACAATATAATGTCGAGAGTGGAAAGTTAGGTTTCCGAATAACCTGAATTTCAATCAATATATAATTAATATTACATATAATTAAACAAGGACACTGAAACGTCAATTCACTACAAATACGAAAAATTCAATTATCACATATAGAAGAACATTTTATACACTTTAATTATACGAACCAAACATAACACACTTGGCTTGCTCTGTTGCTTTCTTTTTTACTGCCTCTGTTTGCACACATATCCATCTACATGCCATATATACCCACATAACCATATGCGTAGCCCCCACAATAAAGAAACATACAACATCACAATTGCACACCATGCATATTCATGCTCATACTACAACATACATACAACCATCCATACACACTGCCACAAACCTATATGCATTAAAACACACATATAACTCACGCATATGGTCGCACAATACACATACTCAATACGCAGAACCCACACATACACATCGCATATACATACAAATAGCAACAACCGAGTTATAATCCCTTAATCCGGACAACGTGGATGCTCACACGGCATCCGAACATGAAACCCGAAACCGCAAGCGTAAAGAATACAAGTGCAATAGAAACCGTACCGAAAATAAAGATGCGAGAAAGATGAGAACTTCACCGGTGCTGTTGGGTTTGCTGGTGGCCGGAGGAAACGTACACCTAGTTAATTGTCGACAATCAAAATACCAAGTGATGACAATTGCAGGCTAACCGGACCAACAAATTGCAGCGAACAAACGGAATATGTTTGCCGAATACTTCGCGGTTGGAGGCAGAAAGGATACAAGTCCGATCATGACGAAGAGGGCTGCCGAGTCAACTTCACGGGTGAGAGCAAGCCTATCGATGGGAGAAAGGTTTCGCCAGGAGGTGAAGATTCAAATGGAAGGTAGGGTTTTTGCAATGTTTTCAGAACCGGATCGGACAGCGAACCAATCATTTTACTCGTTCATTAGTCGGACCGGTTTTGAGAACCGGATGACGTAACAAATAATATTATATATATATATGTATGTATATATATGTATGTATCTAATATGTATCCAAATGAAAATATAACTTTAAATAAAAGTTTTACAAATACAATAATTTAAGAAACATTAATAAAAAAAATCATAAATACCAATTTAAGTTTTACAAGTTTTAAACAAAAGTCAAACATTGCAATTTAAGTTTATAGTTCCAACTTCCAAGAAACAAACACAGTAACTTCAGTTTTACAATTCCAAGAGTTTGAAGCGGTTGAATCGAGGGGAGCTTGAGCGGTTGAATCAAGGGATCAAGTATGAAGAGCTTGAAGTCGATAGCTTGAATCAAGGGAGCATAGTTTGAATCGGATCTTATAGCTTGAAGATCAAACAGGTTGAAATCAAGAGACCAGATCATGTTCTTGACGGAAGGATGAACAAACCAAAACCAAAAGTCAAATCAATAACACGAACTATCAAATATTGGTTTCATTAATAAAACCTAACTATTACAAGTTCGTTACAACATAAGAATCAAGACTCTTGGCAAGGGGAGATCGAGCATGATCTCCCCTCTCATCCGGTAGCCCTAGGCTCCCGGGCAGACTCCTCTCTCAACCCCTTTCCTTCTACACATTAAAACTGGTATATATAGGCCTCGGCCCATATTAGATGCGACTGGGCCCATTCGTACGATTGGACCATCCACTCAACCTCTCGAAAACCAATGATTGAAGGTCGGATCAGACTGGCCGGTTCGACCGGCCGGATCAGGATTCGGTTGGTATGCTGATCCGGTAAGCGTCAACTCGTTTTAGAGTGTGAGAACCGGCCAGTTGGTATCGAGTTTCTGGTTGAACCGGGATTCGTCGAATCACCCGTCAGATCGTTGTGAAGTTTTTTGGGGTTTGAAGCACTTCCATCTTCAAGCTCTCCCATCTTCAAGCTCTTCTACTCATCTTCAAGCTATTCTAGTTCATACTTTACTCCCTCGAATTCAAGTTTTCGATCTTGAAAATTTTAATTAATTCAAGGTTAAGAATTATAAATATCATATTAATAATCATTTCAATTAAGTACATAAAATTTATTTACTGTAAAGTATCAGAAAATACTAGATGACAGAACAATATTAACGACAAAGATCCCATACATATGGTCAATCTCATGGATTAGACCCTAGTGTGCATCCTTCCGGGGTAGTTAGCCCGCACACAGTTGAGCTAACACCCTTTATTGGGTGTGAACCTCCATACATTTGCTTAATCGCATTGATTTAAGCCAAGTGTGTATCCTTTCGGGGTAGCTGACCCGCACACGGTTAAGCTAACACCCTTCATTGGGTGTGAACCTCCATACATTTGCTTGCAAGCCTTTCTTACTTTCTTTCATTGATTAATGCATGCATTCTTTCATTTCGTTCCTCTTTCATTATCTTCCACTTTATGTTACATAATACTTTTCATTTCATTCATTAACATTCAATGTAGATAATCATACATAACAAGGAACATGAATATAAACATACAACATCACCATACAAGGCACCATCACACGTACATAACATACATCATACATACCACCATGCATAAGCATCAATCATACATCATCATACATGCCCATCATATCATCTATGACCTCAAAAGTCAACTTACTTAAACCCCCGGGAACCTCCCAAGTCAAAGCCTACATAACGCTTTTCTCCCAAGAATTGAAAATACACTAAGTCCTTTCGGGCGCATGAGCCCTATTTGGGGGTATGGGCACTATTCAGTCGTATGGCCTTCCAGGCGCGTGCGAACACTTAGGCGCACAAACACTATGGGGCGAATAAACACTTAGGCGTATGGAGAGCTTCCAAACGCATGAACACTATGGGGTGTATGGACCCTCAGTTGCATGGCCTTCAGTCGCTTGACTTCTAGTCGTGTGACCGTCAGTCACATGCCTTTTAACCGTATGGCCTTCAGTCGCATGGCCTTTTAGTCGCATGGCCTTTTAGTCACATGCCTTCCAGGCATATGACCTCCAGTCGCACGCCTGTTGGGCGTATGTACTCCAATTGCATACCTTCCGGCCATATGGCCTCCAGTCGCATGCCATTCAGTCTCATAACTTCTAGTCGCATGAGCCCTAACTGGTGCAGAATGTAGTCCCTTCGAACCTAAACTGCAGTTATCGGTCTCTAACCCCTTATCTAACCTGTTTAAAGCATAAAACAACCATCCTAAGCCTTAGAAACGTATTCATGACATCAATCAAAACACCACATACCCAAACACAAATCCACTCGAGCATGCACACACATACATGCGGGTACACACCCAACACATCAAAAATGGGTTGCTATGTGTTCTAGCCCTAAAATCAGTCAAAAACATGTAAAAAAGGCGTCCTAGAACTCACCTTGATAGCCTCTTCGAGTAGAGCCTCCTACAAACCCGCTTGACTTCGACTTTTGCACTAGATTTCCAAGAAACACGAAGCTTTTGCCCTTTCTCCCTTTTCTTTATCCTTAGAACCGACTGGAAACAAGAATGGGAGAGGGATGTGGGCAGCCATGCCCCTTTTACACCCACTCTTCCAAAGTTTTCCCCTTTTTGGCAAGATTGGTCCCCCCCACTTGGGCTTTATTCCTTTTTTTCTTTTCCCTTACTTGTTCTTCTTTTCACTGACTACAATAAAAATAACCAGGTGTTACAACTTCTTGCATCCAAAATTCATATTTTGAGAAGTTTGCATACAATTGTTCATTCTTCAACAAATCCAGAATGATTCTCAGATGTTTCACATGATTTTTCTTATTCTGAGAGTAGATTAGTATGTCATCAATAAAGACAATGACAAACTTATCCGAATAAGGTTTGCAAATACGATTCATGAAGTCCACAAAAACAGCTAGGGCATTAGTCAGTCCAAAAGGCATTACCGCGAACTCATAATGCCTATAACAAATCTGAAATGTCGTCTCCGAGATGTCTTCCTCCCGAACCCATAACTGATGATACCCTAATTTCAAATCCATCTTGGAATAATAGCTTGACCCTTGTAACTGGTCAAATAGGTCATCAATGCACGGGAGTGGATTTCTGTTTATAATCATCACCTTGTTAAGCTCCAGATAGTCAATACACATTTTGAAAGTTCCATCTTTTTTCTCACAAAAAGCATTGGAGCTCCCTAGGGTGAAGAGTTGGGACGTATAAATCCCTTGTCTAGCATTTCATGCAATTGCTTAGACAACTCTTGTAGTTCGTTCGGTGCTAAATGGTACAACGCCTAAGCGATCGAAGCTTCTCTAGGTGGTAACTCAATCTAGAACTATACCTGCCTGTGTGGGGGGAGGCCAGGAAAGTCCTCGGGAAATACCTAAGAAAAATCTCTAACAACAGGATTGTCTTCTAGCCTTTTCTCTTCAGAGATCTTTTTAGTAACTAGGGCTAACATCACTGAATGCCTTTTTCTAAGACATTTCTGAGCCTTCATGTATGAGATGATGCCAACCACAACACCACTGTTTTCGCTTTCCACAATGAGTATCTCTCCATCAGGCAAAGGTAGTCGGATGAGATTCTCGCGACAAATGATTTCGGCTTGGTTCCTAGATAACCAATCCATTCCAACAACAACATCAAAGCTACCGAGTGTAATAGATTGAATATCAATATCGAAATTGTGACTTGATAGACTTATTTTACAACCACGGTATATATATGGGAATATCTAGTATCTTTCTATCAACTATCTGTATAGTATATTCGAGTCTTAGGCTGTAGATGTAATATCCAGTAACTTACTGAACTTATGAGAAATGAACTCCTATCAGCACTAGAATCAAATAGCAAGGAGGCAAAACAACCATTGACAGGAAATTTACCAGTTAAAGTAAAAGGATCATTACGAGCCTCATTTCAATCAATGATGAATGTTCTACCCTTGACACCATAATTTCCATTTCCATTGTCATTGCCATTGCGTTTGTCAGCACCACTACCATCGTCATTGTTTCTCTTTAGCATTGGGTAATTCCTCTTGAAGTGTCCAGTTTGACCGCACTCGTAACATCCCTTCTATGCTACTTGAGGTTGAGGATACTTGGCCGGGATGTTCACGCAATAGGTCTTGATGACATGGCCAATTTTACCGTAGATCGCTCTCAGATGTCCTCATTGCACAACCCATGGCGATGATAGTTTCACTTGTTGCTTATAGTGGAAATGCAGAGATGTAACAGTCGGGGTTGTTGTAAGACACTTTGTTAAGTGACCTTATGTCAAACACAGTCAACCAGAAAAATCCAATTTGAATCCCACTATTGGGGGACAAGCAAAAGTAACTTATGCTCAACATGATAATTACGAAATGAAGCGAATGTTGGAACGTTTAAACTGCTAAGACTTTAAGTCTCAAGATTAACCTAATGAACAAAGAATACATGTACATAGACTATCACTAATCTAACGTAACTTTCATGAAGATTATGCTCATATCAAATAAATAATATTGTATGATAACTAGAAAGCTAGGGCGAGCAACATCTCATAAGGGCTGAGACTATTGTCATAATACAAACCCCATTAAGGTTCTAAATGGATGAAAAGTTTTATATGAGTGGAGATGAAAGATTGTTTTCATATCCTTAGTGAAGTTTTATATGGGTTAAGACTATCGTGTCCCAAAAGCATATAAATGAAAATTTGTATTGACTATCACTTTTATCATCTGACAGGATTCACAAGACTTCTCATGCAAAACAAATTACAATTACGTGTGCACCCGTGATGGTAATTTTCTTTGCATGGTCACCCCTGGTTCCTTCGATCCAAGCTAACATGCATTGTCAAGTACAAAGTGTTATAAATGATAAAGGTATCAAAGATATAGTTATTAAACCAAAGTTCGATTAACCAAAGTTGTACGAAAGAACCGACTGAGGAAATATTCACTTGGGCAAGGAATCGTAGATGCGCTCAAGTCAAACGGGTAAATAACATTAGCGTAAGTAAACTTTTTAAAGTTGTCTCGTCATGTGTATGATAGCCGCCAGTACAGCCATTACCTGTTCCATAAGGTAGAAAAGTGGAAAGGTAAGTAAAGAATGATTGGCAGATGCAACTCTCGTCTACGAAACATATTCAACAGGATACAGAACATGCTCCTAATGAACCATCCAAGTTATGTATCAATGGTATTTTATCCAATTCTGAGAGGTATAGTGTACAAGGTAAAGTATAGATATTTCATAAATAACCTTCTCATGACTCGTAACAACTTGGAGTAACTTGTACGAAGAAACATGAGGTAATAGTAGGAATTCAAGACAAACTGGCCTTTTCCTCGTAAACATAGAATGAAAAGATGATTATGCCATTCCTATAGCCGAACACTCACAGGAATATACCACAACAGGTAAATCCCAAGAAAGTATAGCAATTAGACAAGACAAAGTAATGAAACTAAACATGTCTATATGCGTGTAACTAAGGCATCAAGCTATAGTCTAAATGCAATGCAAATTAATTTAATATTTATTCTAGTTCGCTACAACCATTGGCTCTGATACCAATCAGCCACACCTTCAATTTTCATAATGGGGTAATACCATTAGATGCGTGACATACCAAGATCTTGACCATTAATTACACCAAGCGACACGATAATTACAAAACATAATTTCAAATTTAAAATAAAGTTTCTCAAAATCAGAGTTATATACGAAAACATGAAAAGTAATGCGGAAGCGTATAAATTCTTTATTCAAACTGTGCAAACATGCGCAAATCAAATAAATATAGTTTGTAGAAAATATAAAGCGTCATTAGACTCTACGATGATGAATGCAACGTGAGATGTTCCTATTCGTGCACACATTAAGAACCTAAAAGGAACATGCTAAAGTGTCAACATAAGGTTGGTGAGTTCACAGGTTTTGATAAACATAACATAATAGTAAACGGAGACAGTAAACAAAGTAATATTAATAGATAACAAGTTTACTCAATAAGTTACTAAGTGTATGAAGTTCGCCACCGATGCTGACAATGTAAAGGAATGCCTCGACTGTGAACACCGGTCACAACAATAGAAATTAGGTCAATTAAACCCCGTTGACAAACGTTGTGCTAGCGCGACTAGCCCGGGTGGGGTTTGTCCAACCCAGTAGATCTACTCAGAATTACCTCACTAGAATACACACATTAACGGTTCGAAAGTGACGACTTAAGTATGGTGTCACACTAATAAACAAGTGATATTACAATAATACTGATCGAATGAAAATTTGTTTAGAATACATGTTTCTTTCACCCCAAAGAAAATAGGTAAAGTGGGGCTAAGAATTCACCTTGATTTTACAACGAACAATATAATGCAGAGAGCGGAAAGTTAGGTTTCCGAATAACCTGAATTTCAGTCAATATATAATTAATATTACTTATAATTAATATTAATTATAATCATAAGGATTGTATTGTTTCGCGTTCATGACTCGGTTATGGTGCAAACTATTAATGTTTAGTTTTCATGCAAGGACACTAAAGCGCCAATTCACTTCAAATACGAAAAATCCAATTATCACGTATAGAAGTACATTTTATACACTTTAATTATACGACCCAAATATACCACACTTACATGGACTAATTATAAATATATTACTCACACATTCTATGATTCAATAGTTATATGTCATATATATATATATACTATAATATATATATATATATGCTATATATGTTGCTACATAAATCTTAGTCAAGAGATTAAGACTTAGGAGCAGTGCAAGAATGGGGTTGCTACCATGGATCAGCCTGGAACTTGGCCTTGACTTTGACCGTTGGGAAGCAGGATGCGGCTGGGCTTGGTTTCGGCTGAGGAGAATGTCAAAGATCAGGCTGGAACTTGGTCTGGACTTTGGCTGACGGGAGGTCGTCAGGAAGTGAGTTGCAGCTGGGCTTGGCTTTGGCTGAGAAGAGTAACTGCGAGACAAAAACAACACCACGAGCCTCGCCTCGGGCAGAAAGGGTTTTCCCCCCGAGACCACACTCCGGCGTGAGAATAAGTATATGTATTAAGAGAACTTGAAGGGAAAGATTAGTAAGTGATTGGTTTGTAGTGAGAATGTTCTCAGAATGTCTTTTACCTGTGGAATGAAAGAGGTATTTATAGTGTTGGTATATGGGAACAAAATATGACATGGTTCTATTCTCGGAAGCTTGTGGTCAACGATCTGAGACCGAAATCCCCTAGCCAGGGGTTTTATACCTTTCTGGTGCAAAGGGTTTCTGACATACATAATGTAATTTGTCTTTGTAGTTGACTTGGAAATTTTAGGGGTTGTTCTGACCTCTGCCAATGTTTTGGCTTTATTCATTTTGTCATCTTGTGTTTCTTTCTTATTCTCTTGTAACCAATGAATGGCTTCCTTGGTTACCACGTTTGCCTTGTGTCGGGCCTTTCATAAATATCTTTGAGTGTCATAGGTGAGATAAATTGTCTTGTGTCTTTGAGCCAAGTACCCAGCCGTGGCTTGGGCTTATTCCGTAAGTGAATTGAACTTGGCGACCACGGATGGGGCTTATTCTGTAAGTGAATTGAACTTGGCGGCCGCGGCTGGGGCTCGTGGCTCTTGCGAACTGCGGCTGGACTTCCTGGGCGTACCGCGGCTGGGCTTGCGGCACTAGGTGAACCGCGGAGGGGCTCGTGGCCCTGGGGTACCGTGGTTGGGCTTGCGGTACTAGGTGAACCGCGGCTAGGCTCGAGGCCCTGGGGTACCGCAGCTGGGGCTTGCGGCCCTAGCGTATCATGGCTGGGGCTTGCGGCCCTGGATGAACCGCGGTTTGGCTTGCGGCCATGGCGAGCCGCGACTTGACTTGCAGCCCAAGCATTATCTCGATCTTTCCTTGGCTCGGTTAGGGTGACACCACTTCATGTCCCCCCAGTCCAATGTCATGATACCAATCATGTCATTGGAATAATAATTACTTTGCTTCTTTGGCGGCTGTACTTTTTTGACATTTGACTGCTGTGACTAACTTTCACCAATCAAAATCCTTGTCATCAAAACCTTGTCAACTCCCCGCCTCGAGTTACGGGTTTGTCTACATCAATCGCGCCCTTGGTGACTTTGATAAAGGGAAAACGACCGCTTCTTTTGAGGATATTAACCTGAATGTGGAGGAGAAATTTGTTCCTGACTGGGATTTGACTAATGGAACTACCTTTGAAACTCCAAAGTCATGTAAGGACTTTATGTTCGCATCTCACACGCCTGCTGAGTTTTACTGTGGGGAAGGTCTGAAAAACAGAGAATTATCGAACGCTGGTTGTTTGCCCATGGTGAACAGTTTATTATCTTTTGTTAAGATTCATGGTCGTTGGGTTGATGGTGTCAATGAGATTCGTGATCTCAATAAGCAAGTGTCAAAATTGGAGGCGGAGAACGTGTCCCTCAAGTCTCGTTGTAATGTGTCTGAGCTTGCTAAAGAAAAACTTACTCAAGATCTCAATGGTGCCCAGGAGGAGCTTTGTTTCAACATGTTGTAGTGAAAAAACTTTCTTTGGATTTGAAGGATAATAAAATGGCTTCTGAAAGTCGCATTGCTAGCCTTGAGGAGCGAGTAGCTCATCTTACGACTGAGAGGAAATGGATCATCTCGGATGGTGTCGGTTGGCTTTTAATAAGATACGCGATAGTGACGAGTTTCTTGATGCTTTGGCCTGGATCAACAGTCTTTCAGACAAGGTGGGGTACAATGCGGGTCTGTTGGATAGAGCTCGCCTTGCTGTAGAGGGCAAGAAACCCGAGTAAGCCAAGAATTTTGACAAAAATGCATTGAAGAAACTACGAGCTGAATCTGATTGCTTTGATAAAGCTATTTTTCCCATGGTTGAGACTATTGCTGCTATGCGCAATTCGAGCATTGAGGAAATCAATTCGTTCCTGGACCCTCCAGTTGAAGACTCTGCTCATGTTTAACTAGTTTATCTTTGGGTGTTGTTTTTGTATTTGTATCAATCTTGTACTCGACTTTATGTTGTCTCTTTTTGTAATGGTATTTAAACTTTGGCACCCTATATGTATGCTTTTAAATCGTGCTTGGTCATTGGGTTTGCTTGACTTTCTTTACTGCAACTTGGTTCTTGACTTAATATCTTCTGCACATAAATACGCATGGGTTCGGTCGTGGCTCGTGACTTCGGCCGCGACTCTAACTTTGAGCCAAGTATGGGGCATTCATAATTCACAATTAAACAATCTTATGCACTCCATCTACATGCCATACATACCCACATAACCATATGCGTAGGCCCCACAATAAAGAAACTTGCAACATCACAATTGCACACCATGCATATTCATGCTCCTACTACAACATACATACAACCATCCATACACACTGCCACACACCTACACGCATTAAAACACACATATAACTCACACATATGGTCGCACAATACATACACACTCAATACGCAGAACCCACGCATACACATCGCATATACATACAAATAGCACCAACTGAGTTATAATCCTTTAATCCGCATAACATGGATGCACACACGACATCCGAACATGAAACCCGAAACCGCAAGCGTAAAGAATATGAGTGCAATGGAAACCGTACCAAAAATAAAGATGTGAGAAAGATGAGAACTTCACCGGTGCTGTTGGGTTTGCTGGTTGCCGGAGAAAACGTACGGCTAGTTACTTGTTGACAATCGAAATACCAAGTGTTGACAATTGCGGGCTGACCAGACCAACGAATCGCAGCGAACAAATGGAATATGGTTGCCGAATACTTCGCGGTTGGAGGTTGAAAGGATACAAGTTATTCGATCACGACGAAGAGGGCTGTCGGGTCAAGTTCAGGTGAAGATTCGAATGGAAGGTAGGGATTTCGAGAGGTTGAGTGGGGTGTTAGGTTTATGTAGTTTTAAATTTAAATTTACACATTAGCCCCCTTAACTTGTAAGGATTAGCATGTTGGTTAAAAACTGATTTTAATTAATTCAAGGTTAAGCATTATAAATATCATAATAATAATCATTCCAATTAAGTACATAAAATTTATTAATTGTAAAGTATCAAAAAATGCCGGATGACAGAACAATATTAACTTGAAAACTCGAGCTCTCACAATATACAATCTCAGAACTAGAGTAGTTGAGGAGTCAACCAATATGACCTCAATGAGCACACTCCTAGTGTGAAAGGTTCTGGTCCTGATTGGCTATTTGATCTTGATTTCGTTACAGACTTTTTTAACAAGCGTTGTAAAAATATTTTAGGATCCATAGGTATCTTATCAACAGGAGATCCTAACCCAATATTTGAGCTGAGAAGATCCACAAATCACACTACTTCAGCTCATGTGGTAACTAACCATGTAGATGGAGTTCATATTAGCATAACCGTGACAAATTTAGCTAGTACATATAAGGTGCTTGCAAATTCCAGCTTAAAGGCACAAAACTCAAATGATGGAGCTTCAAATGTTGGAGCTTCAAATGTTGGAGGAAGTGGTAGTAGTGATAGTGATTAAAGAGTTTCTTGAGCTAACAATCACTCCATAGAAGACAACAACATTGATGTCACACACTCATTAGATCAAAATTCTCTTGATAAATGTGCTGATATGGTGGGTGATACTTCATTACTTGATCTGAATTTCTCTAATTTAGATCTCTCCAATCAACTTGTTTGTGATCTCTGAATTCAGGATCCAATAGTCACACCCCACCACAAACATTATTGGAGATGTTGACAAAAATGTTTGTCTCTACTCTTGTTTCTTATCCTAGATAGAGCCAAAGAAAGTTGATAAGACTTTAAAGGATGAAACTTAGGTTGAAGCTATTTCAATAGGCAATAGGTTTGGAGCCTATGTCCTCTTCCTCTAGGGAAGACTACCATAGGAACCAAATGAGTTTTTAGAAACAAGAAGGATGATAGAGGACTTGTCATCAAGAACAAGGCCAAACTTGTTGTTCAAGGACACACACAACTATAGAGAATTAACTACACAAATGTTTTTGCTCCAATGGCAAGACTTGAAGTGGTTTGGATATTCTGGCTTTTTCTGCATCCAACGATTTCAAGGTCTATCAACTTGATGTCAAGTGTGCTTGCTTATATGGGGTGATTGATGAATAGGTGTTTGTCAAACAACCACCTAGCTTTGTAGACTTATATAATCCTGATTTTGTCTGCAGGCTTGACAATGCTTTTTTATAGGTTGTACCAAGCTCCAAGGAAATGGTATGAGACTCTATCTCAGTATCTTTTTCAGCATGTCTACAAAAGGGGATACTATGAATGGAACCTTTTTCATCAAAGTAACATGGAATGACTTAATGTTGGTTCAAGTGTATGTATATGACATTATTTTCGGGTCAAGTAATCCAAAGACTGCAAAGAATTTGAGAAGCTAATGAATAATATATTTAAAATAAGTGCCTTGGGAGAACTCAATTTCTTTTTAAGGATTCAAGTGAACCAAGTTGATAGTAGCATCTTCATAAGTCAGTCAAACTATGTACAAGACATACCTACTAGATTCAACATGACTGATTGTAAGGTTACAAAACACCCATAACCAGAAACCACTCCCTTGGACCTGATCTTGAGGGGGAGTGTGTGGATGAACACCTTTTATAGGGCTATGATTGGTTCTCTTATGTATCTCTTAGCTAGCAGGCTTAATATCATGTTTGCCACATGCATATGTGATGTGTATGTGTTTTTCACTATTTAAAAATGTTTAAATATGTGTTTTTATGTGTTTAATATAGTCGAACAATATTACTTTGAGAGTTAACTGATTTTCAGGCATGCGGAGCGAAAACAAAAACATTTCAGGTGTTAGAATGGAAGCTGGAAGCTCATGAGGAATGAAACAGTTAAGGTATAGAAAAAGTAAAGAAAAAGTAAAGGATGACGTAAATTATGTCCCTAGAGACGTATATTACGTCCTACGTGTGATCAGGATGCACGTAAACTAGGACGTACAACAGAAGGAAAAAAGTGTTGATTTGAGGGGGGAAGTATATTACGTCCCTGAGGACGTATTTTACGTACCAAGGAAGTAATTTACATCCCTATGGATGTAAACTACATCCCTGAGGAAGTAAATTACATCCCTGTACTGACTGTTACGAATTTTTAGGGATTTCTACCCTAATTAAAGGTTAAAAAGGGGGCTACGAATGAGGCTCTAGACCAATTCATTTTTGGCCATCCAAGGAGCAATTTTGAGGGAAAATAAGACCCACAAATTCATGTTTTCATGCCATTGATTCCTACAACAACCAATTTCGATTCCACAATGACCATGAGCAGCTAAATCACCCTTGATCTTCTCCGTGTGTAGGGTTTGTGTTTATGATATCTGTGTAACTTTATATGTTCTTAGATTGGGTTAAAGTTTTAATTAGCATGTTAAGCCATATTATTTCATTTATTGGTTGATTACTTTAAACAGTTTTTCTTTGTTTTGAATCTTAATCTAATCCTTATCAGTTTTTGGTTTCTTTACATCATGAGCATTGTGAGTATTAGGTTTTAATTAGCTTAATTGAAATTGGTAATTTGTGAATAGGTCCGTTTAAAACCCGTTCTATCTTGTCACTAAAATCAATCAAATCAATACAATTATGTCAATGTGATTATTTGCTAAGAATAACTAGGTTACAACTTTGTTTTACAAACCTGAAACCAGGAGTGGATCATTCTTATTATTAAAACCATTTTCAATGGATGGCCACTCATTTTCAATGCAAGCTAGCTCTTACTTGTATTTAGTGAGGAGGTTGTCAAGTCGAACCTGGCCAATAAGCTTTTGGAAATCGGGTTCTCAATACCGGTCCAAGTGGGAATTCTTCTAAGAAAACCCCTTCTTTTAGTCTTTATCTTGAATCTTTCTAATTGTCTTTCCCTGTCATATTAAAACCAATACAACTTTTGTTTTCTAAATCAATCTTTAATTTAAATTTGTATTCATTATCAATTTAAAAGAATTGAACTAAAGTTACACTTTCCACATACTCCTCGTAGAGTTGACCTTATTTACCTATACTAGTATATGTAACATCCTCAAAATTAAAAATAAGCCAATTAATAATAATGGGCTTAGTTGTGGGTTATTTAATATAAAAAATATAAAGAAATGAATTATGGACCAAGTTAACCATACGGGTTATGTGTTAGATGCGTATAAGGTCCTGTGAACACCTAGTATATACACAAATCAGCTATACTCTTCTTCATTTGCAATTCAAACAACCTACATTCTAGAGAGAGAGTGTAGAGAGAGAAAGTAGAGAAAAGTGAAGATTTGAGACTTTATGGATCAAAGGATTGAAGATCTGCATTTTTGGAAATCAAACAACAAAAATTGCAAGAATCTTGGTAAGAATCATCATCCAAACCTCCTTTTAATCATATCTGGATTCTAGGGTTTTAAAAAGTGGTAAAAAGTCAACACAAAAGTCACAATTTTATGCATGAAATCATGTAAAAAGCATAGATATAAGTTCATAGATAAAAACTAAGGATTTGGAGGTAAAAAGTTGAAGTTTTGGGTTAAAAATAGGTTGGACCATCATTTTTATGCATCTAGAGAAACTATGAGTTTGTCTAAAGAAACTTTCAGTTCATCCCAAAAAACTGTCAGTTCTCTCTGCAAAACTGTTGATTCATCCAGCGAAACTATAGTTTTGCAACCATGCATTCCAATAAAGGTTGGGTGACGCGAAAACTAGCCGCGAAACTAGCCACGAAACTAGCAGTAAAACTAGCAGAGAAACTGTGTAGAAAATGACCTGTTTGTATGTTAAATCATATGCAGACTGTGTATCATGAGCATACTTTAGGTGATGTTGTTTGCGGAGACCAGGTGCGTTCTAGCCCCTCTTTTACAAAGTTTTCAACGGCTTTTGGGGCTGTTATGCATACCTTCATGATGTTAAATGCATAACTATATGACTTTTCTATTGTTAGCCAAGATGTATGATTACTATACAAGAAGTACGATGAATAATGAGCTAGTGCTTGATAGGTTAAGTGATTTGAATTTTCCTACTTATGATGCTTTACGAGGTTTACGAAGTATTATGATGCATTAAGCTACTTTATGTTGCGATGAAAAAGATTTTTATGAAAGCCTTACTTGAATACTATATGTGTAATAAGTAAAGTATTATGTAAAGAGAAGGGAAGGATAATACTAATAAGTAGTGGAACTTAACAAATGTTACCCTGAGCCCGTACGATGATTAAAACTCCTGCAAGCACTATGTTAGACTTCACTTATTTGAGTTTGATGTATGATGATGGATCCGTATTCATGAGTGGGCTATGTGCCTTGCAGTATGGATCAACTGTCAGGGGTTAGCTACCATGATGATATGTACCGATAGAGATCGACATTTGTTGTTGGTCAACATGGAGTTCTTTCTTTGTGCAGTCTTGTTTATGATGAAGTGAAAGATAACAAAACCAATGATAAGACATGAATACGATGATATGTATGTAATGATGAAAGATCATGCACTAAATGTAAAGGTTTTGGAATGTATGAAAAAGTATATTGATTTAAAAATAGAACTCACTCAATGTAGCTGACTTTGTGTGCATAATAGTTGATAGGTAATGATGCAGCTAAGGAGTGTAGGCATGGATGTGGTAGCTACTATAGTAGCTACATACCTACAGGTAAATGTTTTATGTAAACCTTTTTATGTAAATTAATGTAAAATGGAATTATGTGTGCGTGTAATATGAATTATGTGCTCTTAGTAGATTTGGATACTAATCTAGTCAGGATAAGAAATGCTTGGGAAATGAATAATAAAGTAAGTGGCTAATCACAACTGTCCACTTTAATTAGGGACCTACTATCCTTAACATAATTTGAGCTATTACCTTGAATGACCGTATTGGTATTTGAGTCTTATAGGATTAGAATTGGCTGGTGATAGAATTGGAAGGCCATAGGTTTCCTGTCAGATTGTTTGTGATGGCATTAGGAGGATTTGATATTGTCCTAAAAAGGATTGGTTAGCAGCCAATGAGGAAGATATCATGTGTTGCAAGAAGATGATTTAATTGATCACGCGCGATGGGAGTTTGGTGACAGTTTATGGCGATAGAGTTTGCAAGGTACCAAAAGTAAATTTCGATGGTGGTGGTGAAGTTCATAAGACGTGGATGTGCTGCATATCTGGTCTATGTGAAGGATGTAGATGCGACATCACCATGATTGTCGGACGTCCTAGTCATGTGTGATTTCTCAAACGTGTTCCCGGAGTATCTACCAGGTGTGCCACCTTACCGTGAGATTGAGTACCAGATCGATTTGATACCTGGTGCCCAACTTGTTGCTAAGGCATCGTATCGTCTAGCTCCCTCTTAGATGAAGGAATTGATGACTCAACCGTAAGAGTTGCTAGATAAGAGGTTCATTTGGCCGAGTATTTCTCGATAGGTGCTCCATTCTTATTTGTAAAGAACAAAGATGGTAGTATGGGGGTGTGCTTTGACTATCGTAAGTTGAACAAGTTGACGGTGAACAATCACTATCCGTTACCGATATTGATGACTTGTTTGAGCTATTCCAAGTTGTCTGTTGGTTCTCAAGGATAGATCTCTAATCAGGTTACCATCAGCTGAAGATGAAGGAGTAGGATATTCCTAAGACAGCCTTTCACACGCGTTATGGACACTATGAATTTCTCGTGATGTCTTTTGGTTTAACCAACATGCCAGCTACTTTTATGGACTTGATGAATCAGGTGTGTCGGCTGATGTTGGATAAATCAGTGATTATGTTCATTGATGATATCTTGATTTATTCAAAGAGCTCGGAGGAACATGCGCATCATATTCAGTAGGTACTTGAGACACTTATAAGGGAGAAGCTATATGCCAAGTTCTCCAAATATGCATTCTGGTTGTGAGAGGTTCAGTTTTTGGATCATGTTGTTAATCCTAAAGGGACCACGGTGGACCCGGTGAAGGTTGAAGCGGTGATGCATTGGAAGTCCTCAAAGGTGCCATATGAAATGCATAGTTTCTTGGGTTTGGTGAGCTATTACAGAACATTCATCCAAGACCACTCCAAGATAGCTTCTCCATTGACAAAGTTGACTTGTAAGGATGTAAAGTTCGTATAGGGTCTAGAGCAGGAGAATGCTTTCAAAGAGCTAAAGACGAGATCGATTCAGGCTCTTGTCTTGACGTTGCCTATAGGGAGCGAAGACTTGGTGGTCTATTCGGATGCTTCTTATTTAAGATTAGGTTACATGCTGATACTACCGGGGAAAGTTATAGCCTATGCATCCTGACAGTTGAAGATCGACAAGGCTAAATACCCTACTCATGATTTGGAGTTAACGGTTGTGGTCTTTGCATTGAAGATTTGGAGGCACTACTTGTATGGGATGAATTGCACCATCTACACTAATCACAAAAGCTTGAAGTACTTCTTTGAGCAAAAAAATTGATCATAAGCCAAAGGAGTTGGTTGTAGCTTATCAAGAATTATGGTTTTGAGATCCATTACCATCTGGGCAAGGCCAACATGGTGGCGGATGCCCTTAGCTGAAAGGAGAGACTCGAGCTGATTTGGGTGAATGCTTATCAGTTGATTATAACCTCTGATGTGATGAAGCATTTCATAGATTTTCAGGATGAAGCACTATAAGAAGATCAAATTAACTCCCAAAGGATGAAAAGTCTAGTCATTGAGTTAGGGTAGAACACTCTTGGTGTTAGGACCCAATCAGGGTAGATGTGGATTCCTCCTTATAAGGATCTACATGGGAAGATCATGGACGAGGCTGATAAGATTAGATACTCAATTCATCACAATGCTGTGGAAATGTATCAGGATATGAAGAAGATTATTGGTGGCCGGGAATGAAGCACGATGTAGCAGAGTATGTTAGTAATTGCCTTACCAGTTTGCAAGTGAAGGCCGAGCATCAAAATCCATATGAGAAGATCCAACCCTTGGATATACCCGAGTGGAAATGGGAGCATATCACCATGGACCTAATTACAAAGTTGCTGCGTATGGCAAGGGGATATGATGCCATATGGGTGATAGTTGATCGTCTAATGAAGAGTTCTCACTTCTTGTCGATCCATGAGACATTTTTATCTGAGTGTTTAGCGGATCTATTTATCAAAGATATTATAACTCGTCATGGTGTACTGGTATCTATCGTGTCTGATCGGGACACTTGGTTTACATCCATGTTTTGAAAGAGATTTCTTGATGCGATGAGGACGAGGTTACATATGAATACGGCTTATTATCCTCAGACAGATGGTCAATCTCAGAGAACCATTTTCACGCAAAAAGACATGTGTCGAGCATCGTCATTGATTCTAGTGGAAGTTAGGATGGACACTTACCGTTAGCCGGGTTCTCATATAACCACAGTTAATGCCAACATTGGTATGCCCACTTATGAGATGTTGTACGATAGAATATGCAAGACACCTATGTGCTAGGGAGATATCAGATATAAGGAGTTGGGAAGCATTGAAGTTATTGAGGTTATTGAGGCTACGACCGAAAACTTGGAGAAGATCAAGGCCTTTATGAATGCAGTAAAGGATAGACAAAATTCGTGCACTTACAAGTTACGTAGGTTGATCGAATTCAAGGTGGGTAATAAAGTGATGTTGAGCTATTCGCCTTGGAAAGGGATCATCAGGTTCAAGAAGTGGGGAAAGTTAAATCCAAGGTAGATAGGACCATTCCAAATCATTGCTCGGGGTAGGGGAAATAGCCAATCAATTAGAGTTACCCGATGTGCTAAGTGGGATTCATCCAACATTCCATGTATCTCATCTGAGCAAGTTCTTAGCCGACAAGTATATGGTAGTGCCACTTGAGGATATCGAGGTGGATGAACGACTTGATTTTGTGGAGCAACCAATTGCCATCATAACAAAAAAGATAAAAGGCTAAGGAATAAAGTGATTCCACTTGTGCGAGTACAGTGGAAGCATAAAAAGGGATCAAAATCTACGTGGGAGACTGAGGAGGAGATGCGGCAACATTTTCCTAAATTGTTTAAAGACTGACATGTTTCGAGGAAGAAACCTAAATAAGTAGGGGAGACTTGTAACGCCCCGAAAATTCGAAATGAACCAATTAATAATAATGGGCTTAGTTGGGGGTTATTTAATATAAAAAATATAAAGAAATGGATTATGGACCAAATTAGCCATACGGGTTATGTGTTATACGTGTATAAGGTCCCGTGAACACCTGTTATATAGACAAATCAGCGATAGTCTTCTTCATTCACAACTCAAACAACCTACACTCTAGAGAGAGAGAGCGTGTAGAGAGAGAAAGTCGAGAAAAGTGGAGAAAAGTGAAGATTTGAGGCTTTATGCATCAAAGGATTAAAGATCTGGGTTTTTGGAAATCAAACAACAATAAAATAGGAAGAATTTAGGTAAGAATTACCATCTAAACGTCCCTTTTAATCATACCCAGATTCTAGGGTTTTGGGGTTTTGAAAAGTGGTAAAGAGTCAACATAAAAGTCACGATTTATGTATAAAATCATGTAAAAAGCTTAGATATAAATTCATGGATAAAAAACTAAGGATTTGGATGTAAAACGTTGAACTTATTAGGCTGGACCATCATTTTTATGCGTCTAGAGAAACTGTGTGTTTGTCTGGAGAGACTATCAGTTCATCTAGAAAAACTGTCAGTTCTTCTAGCAAAAGTGTGGATTCATCCAGCGATACTATAGTTTCACAGCCATGCATTCCAACGAAGGTTAGGTGAAAATTCCACGTGAAACTAGCAGCGAAACTAGCTGTGAAACTAGCTGCAAAACTAGCAGCGAAACTAGCCGTGAAACTTGGTGCAAAACTAGCAGCGAAACTAGCAGAGAAACTGTGTAGATAATGACCTGTTTGTAAGTTAACTCAAATGCAGACTGTGTATCATGAGAATACTTTAGATGAAGTTTTTTGCGGAGACCAGGTGAGTTCTAGCCCCTCTTTTACAAAGTTTTCAATGGTTTTTGAGGTTGTTATGCATACCTTCATGATGTTAAATGCTTAACTATATAACTTTTCTGTTATTAGCCTTAAGATGTATGATTACTATATGTGAATTACAATGAATAGTAAGCTAGTGCTTGATAGGTTAAGTGATTTGAATGTTCTTACTTATAATGCTTTACGAGGTTTACGATGTATTATGATGCCTTAAGCTACTTTCTCTTACGATGAAAAAGATTTTTTTGAAAGCCTTACTTGAATGCTATATGTGTAATAAGTAAAGTATTATTTAAAGAGAAGGGAAAGATAATACTAATGAGAAGTGAAACTTAACGAAAGTTACCCCGGGCCCGTATGATGATGAAAAGTCTTGCAAGCACTATGATAGACTTCACTTATGTTAGTCTGATGTATGATAATGGATCCATATTCATGAGCGGGCTATGTGCCTTGCAGTGTGGATCAACTGTCAGGGGTTAGCTACCATGATGATGTGTACTGAGAGGGATCGACATTTGTTGCCGGTCAATAAGGAGCGCTTGTTTTGTGCAATCTCGTTTACGATGAAGTGAAAGATAACAAAACGAATGATAAGACATGAATATGATGATATGTATGTAATGATGAATGATCACGCAATAAATGTAAAGGTGTTGACATGTATGAAAAAGTATTTTGTTTTTAAAATAGAACTCACTCAGCGTAGCTGACTTTGTGTGCATAATAGTTGGCAGGTAATGATGTAGCTGTGGAGTGCAGACATGGATGAGGTAGCTATAGGAACGATCCGAGTCTAGCATTTTATATTTTGAGAAGATGATTGTAGTTGTCAAGTTTTTATGATACAACTATAAGAACCATGCTTTGTCATGTATTTACAACTTTATATAAAAACTTTAAATGCCGCTGTAAAATGTCATGTTTTAAATATTTTACGCTATGAATGACCAATTGTAAGCATTCTGGAAATGGGGCCTTACAGTATAGGTGAGCTAAGTCTTAAATACAAAATGCTTTTTAGTAGACCACGACAATCTACATCAATATGTGCAAGATATCACGTCATCCCCAAGATGTCACACCTGGTTGCTGACAAAAGGATTCTAAGATATCTCAAAAGTGCTTGAACACTAGGCCTTTGGTATCCAAAGAATCCGACTTCAATCTGTATGCATATACAGATAGTGACTATGGTGGCTGTAATATGATTGCAAAGTCTATATCCAGGGGATGTCAATTCCTTGGTGGAAGGATTTTCTTATGCTAATGCAAGACACAATCATCTATGTTTACATCAACTGCTCAAGTGATTTAGATTCAGAATTAGATGTTGGACTATGGATTCAACTACAAAGAGACTCCCATCCATATAGACAACAATAGTGTTATCTCTATTATAGAGAACCCTATGCAGCACTCAAGTAGAAAGCACTCAAGGACAAAGCATATCAACATCAGGTATCATTTGATTAGAGATAAATTTGAAAAAAGGCTTAATCAAACTAGTCAAGGTCAATACAAATGAACAATATGCTGATCTATTCTCCAAAGCTTTTGATGAATAGATATTTTAAATATCTTGTATCAGCTATTGGATGATTAACATTGAGTAGATTTTCTTAAAGTTTTACTCAATATTATTTCTAAACTATGTGTATTCTAAGTTGTCTATTTTATCATAATCATAAGCCCATATTTACTCTGGAAGAAAATCTTTTAAATCATATTCCTTAGATTTTTGAAAATTTTGAATATCTTTCCTTTTGGAAGATATTAGATTGTCTTCGGAAGAACATTATGTCTTCAAACCAAACAACTACTTATGTGAATTAACCATCAGAAGAAATTCTAAATATCTTTAGAATCTTAAATTTCCTCACAAGTACTTATATGCTTTTAAAGAAAACTTTTCTTTCAAAAACAATTAAGTGTCAGAAGATTTATTCTCTTTAGAATAAAAACTCCCATTCTTGATCTCTTCTGAAACCAAACATGTCTCAGAAGTGAAAATTCTTTATGTATTATCCTTCCAAAGAAAAATTTTCACAACTCTTAGAATTATCTTCCGAAGTCAAATTGGCTTCAGAAGAATTTATCAAAACTTCCGAAGACAAAATACCTACGGAATATTTTCGACTTCCAAGAAAACTACCTTTTTGGGCACTTTTTTAGAGGTGAGACCAACATCCAGATTTATTTTGTTATGGTGGAGAGTAAGTTTATCATTTTTCATTAACTTTGTCTCAAATCCAATTCAAAATATACATACACACACACCACACACACACACACACACACACACACACACATATATATATATATATATATATATATATATATATATATATATATATATATATATATATATATATATATATATATATATATATATATATACCCAACGGTTCTCCCCTCTTTCACTTTCCTCTAACTTTCTCTAACCTAAATTCAACCATAAACCACCTTTGTTCTTATCCTCCTTCACGCCTAAGCTTTCTCAAATGGCCAACCTTGATCATAGAAACCAACCTGATTTTTCCATGCAACTTCATACCTAAGCTTTCTCAAAGGCTTGTCGTTTTCTTTTTTTCTCAAATTACTTCACCTCCCTCACCATTGATCCTCCTCTTTATGAGGATCAACTTTTGGACTTTTGGAGGACCTGTCAAGAGGTGACCATGGTTGGGGAGAAGGCATTGTGTGCCACAGTGCAAGTGAGAATAATCTTCATCACCCCGACCATCATAAACACTCATCTTGACATCTTCAGCTAGATGATGTAGAATGTGATTTGTCTTTTGAGTAGACAGGCTATGAGGGAGATTTTTTTGTCAAGATCTTCAGGAAAGGTAAGGTCTCTTCTCATTGGAAGTAACTCCTCCATGTAGTCATACACAGGTGGTCCAACAAGCATAGAGGATGGGACCAGATTCCTGAGGATCTCTCTTTCATAGTTCATGAAATGGTTCAGGGGGTTAGGTTCCGGTACTCATAATTTGTGTATACTAATTTGCTTGCAAACATGGACTCCTTAGAATATTACATGTTTCATAGATATGTTCATCATATTCGTAAGTATGAATTTAGCTCATAGTTGAGGGGAACAGGTAAAATTCTTAAATTGGGACAGATGAAACCCGATATCTTCAAAACCACGAGGAAGCCAACTGTTAGCTTCTTAGGGGTAGAAACAACCCTTGTCCCAAAAATGTTGGAGCTCATTGGTCAAGGTGACAACGTAGCAGCACCAGCTAGTGTTGAACCCGCACTTTCTACTTTTTAACCATCCACATAGTCACAAATAACCATCACCTACTATAGAAATCCAAACAAACCCCTACACCAGCTACTCAGCTTGTGCACCCCCATATCACCAAACATACAAGAGGAAGTGGACACTAGAGCTCCCACTTTTTATGAGGATCAAACCACTCCCATCTCACCAATGATCAGTGCTGAGGTTCCTTATACTCAACATGATAAACTCAAAAACCCAACAACCTTAAGCCTTCACTCTAAGTCTCAAAACTCTAGTGAACAACTTTTATGGGAAAGTTTCCATCCCCAAACTCTTGATCTCAAGTAACCAATATCGAACCTTGAATTATATGGCGATGAAGACATGGGATTGAGTGAGTACCATAAGTCTCTCTTCTCCTCCCTTACTCAAAGAGAGATGAGTACTCCTGCCTCTCCCTTGTCTAGCCCATATCATTCACCCATTACTAAGGTGGATCTCCCTAAACTTATTCAGGGGGTCCATATCGAAGAGGCTCTCACTTCTTCAAGTGATTACATCATTAAGACCTGAACCATGGCAACTCAGCCCACTAACACTTCATTTTAAGTTTTTAGTATGTAGGGGACATCCAGCAGCCATGAACCCTATACTGGGGGTGAGGAAGAGGACTTTGATCCAATTATGTCATCCCCATGCTTCTTCTGATAAAGATAAGGGGAAATGAGACTAAATGTGCAAAAACTAGCAAAAACATGCACCTAGTTAGTCTATAAGGTTAGTCACTTGAATCTTAGGTGACTACCTTACAAAGAAGGGTAATGATCAGCAACTTAAGATTTCTTATCTCAAGGAAAAAATAGCTGAGAGACCTTTAAGGAGGGCTTAACTAGGAACAAAAGAACTTGTGGATGTAATAGACCTAACTCATAGCTCACCTATGCAAGAGGATGATGCTACCAAAAAAGGGAAGAAAATCAAACCAATCACAGAACCTAGGAGTTCTTCATAGGGTATGGATATTAAGGATTCACAACCCTCACTTGCAATTGTCCATGCCCAGCAACCTCCTCAAGTTCACATTGATGTGGACTCACTCATTCAAAGCCTATTTGAGGAGGGTATTCCAAGAGGTACGCCTACTCGATCTTATCACTTTGAGAACCCAATCATGGGATGGAGGTATGATGTTGATAGGAAGCTCGAATAATCTCAAAAACTCAGGGGAAACAAGAAATCTTCAACTTCGCCAACTTGAGGTTCTATGAGAGTACATATCTGAATGACCTTTCACTGAACAATACCAATGTAATGGTGAAACATCATTTAGTTCGTTAATAATTATGCAACATGTAGATGAACAAGGAATAACTTCGTATTTGGGTTTTAACCTAAAGGACATGTTATAATTGGCTGCAAATGAAAAACACAATATCATATTTGGCATCAATAAATTGAATTACTACTTTAAATTTAAATGAAGTGTTATTAATTTGTTTTTTTGTTCCTTGTCTTTTTTGTTATTAATGGGTGATTATAATAGCCATAAAACTCAAGAATGTACATATAAAAGGTCTTTTGTTTAGATAATATTGGTAATTGCACTTCATCTAGACTATAGGAATTTGAGTTGAACCCTAGTACAAAAAACAAAGATAATTATCACTAGAGAGAAGATAAGAGATGTAGCCCAACACGTAAATGTTGAGATGTCATTAATAGAAATATTAAACCCAATATAAGTCCACATTTTACAAGCATGTAAGAGATGTGCAAGCTAAGAGGATAGTCATCCACAGTGGGCATTGTAAACTTAGGACATTATAAACATGTTATTTGCAGTTGTAACACCATATTTATAAATGATATGAGATGTGCTACTTATTGCTTCTACTATTATCGATTTAATCCGGCCTAACAAGTCAATGGTTACAGAAGATGATATGTAGTAGAATATAATTAATTTTAAATATATTACAAAAGTCGAGGGATGATTGGTTTTCAACACTACAAAAGTACAAGTCAGCATTACGTTAACTTTCCTACTCAAGCATGGTTGTCGCACTAAACAAGAATTTGAATATGTGTTAATGGACTTCACATGAAACTTTGCAACTCTATTTGATGGTGTCTTAAATTTTGTAACAAAGATTTTCTTCGTAAATTCACTTTGAGACATCCAAATTTAATACGATGAACGCACATGCATGGTTTCATGGGATGTTAGGGAATATCAACTACACTCATATAAATTAGTGGAATTGACTAACAGATTGGCAAGGGAAATAGGCGAACGGTGATCACGGGCATACGTCGAGAATTCTTAAACTTGTTTCCATGATTTATAGATTTGACGTGCATTTTTTAGTCACTAGTAGCATTAGCGACATTAATGTTCTCCACTAATTTCCCTTGTGTGACATCCGTCACCTCAAGGTCCGTCAATTGACGTGGCTTGTGTTAATGTTTCCTTGAACGTTTATTCCTCATCTTTATAAACTATTCGTGTGGATATCATACTTGCTGTATTGTCCTTATTCTTGTGTTCTTATCGTTAACGTATGCTACGCTTAAAACTTTTACAAATTTTACCATCGTTATCATTAAATACATTTTTATCATCAATATAAGTAACCTATTAAAGTCATTTTCAACCGAAACAAATTTGGGAATTCGGGGATTTAAGTGTAGGGACTAAATGTGCCATTTTCCAAACTTGGGCTGGGTATATAAACCCCATTTTTCCAGCCCTAGCCCTCATTTACTTCATCTTCTTCTTCTTCATTCTCTTCTTCATTTTCATCTTCTTCCTTGCACCAAAACCGCCCCATTTGGACACGTTTTCGTCGTCTAGACTTCGACTACAACCGAGTCTACTCCATTCTTGTAGATAGACGACATTGGTCGTCCCTTTTCTTGCTTTTTCACTGCTGCCCATTTAGGGTTTCGGGTGTTCGGGTCCAACCCGAACACATGAAGTCGTGTGGTTGCGTGTGATGTCTTTCTGCGTGTTCTTCTTGTTTAAGTGTGTTTGTAGTGTGTTTTTGGAAGTCCATTTGGTGTAAAACCCGTGCATGGAGCAGCCGGAGGCTGCTCTGCGCTTCTGTAGTCACGAATCTGCCATTCTAGCTACTGGGTCTGTCATGCGACTGAGCCGTGCGACTGGGTGAGTCGTGCGACTGAGCCGTACGACTGTGTCATTCGGGCGACTGAGTTGTGCGACTGGGTATGTCGTGCGACTGAGTCATGCGACTGTGTCATTCGGGCGACTGATTTGTGTGACTGGGTATGTCGTGCGACTGAGTCGTGCGATCGAATGAATGCGTGTGATTGAGTCAACATAGATGACTGTATTCATGCGATTGAGTCTACGACCGAATGAATGTGTGCGATTATGCGTGTATCACACGACCGAAGGCCAATCGTATGAATGGAGGTTCAATCGTACGAATGAAGCTGATTCGTATGAATGAAGGTTGATTCGTGCGTATGGAGGTTGAGTCGTGCGATTGGGTGATGTGTGGTACGACTGGATGCTAAGTCGCACGAATGAATTGATTCGTGCGGATGGCGTGTTGAGTCGAGCGTCTGGTCCTGTCATGTGATTGAAGTTGCTATGTGTGAATTTCTTCTTTTTATGTCGTGTCATGTTAAGGTAACATCAACACAGTTGCCATTGCTAAACTACAAAGATTAAAGTCAACGCTATCAAGGCTACAAATACTATTCCAAATCAAATCAACCTAACATTTTACAATTATCAACA
Organism: Flaveria trinervia; assembly: GCA_025506515.1. NCBI lineage: Eukaryota > Viridiplantae > Streptophyta > Magnoliopsida > Asterales > Asteraceae > Flaveria > Flaveria trinervia. The sequence goes on along the minus strand of CM046452.1, from coordinate 27,990 downwards.
ACCGATTCATGACTACTAATATTTAACAAATACTTCTCTTATAACAATGGATCTTTTACACAATACCACCGGCAATGGCGATGGTTTCTAGTACTTGGATCTACATAAGATCTAATACGTGTGTCAGCTTGTGTGTGTTACACGCGACCGAACCGATACAACCCAAACCGACCGAATGTTACTATTTACTTTAAACATATCATTAATGCTCAGCAATAACTGTCAATAGGTGTTTGACCATTCATTACATACAACACTTGGGAAACTTTGATCATTCGTACTAACCACTTAACAAGTGAGTTTCGTGGCCCCTTTTTATACTTATACAACTTTTCAATCATTTACAAACTTGGGGGAAAAGTATGCTCACCCATTTTTATTATGCTGTACAACTTACATACAATTTACATACTTGGAATCAACGTGTTACTGTTTTGTGGTACTTATCTGATACATGTTTGAGTTTGTTGTGTGGTACTTTCTTTATAACCATTTAATTCCAGTGTGGGAACTGACAGATAAGTATGGTAGTACTACTGGGTTGACACCCCCACCCTTGTTTGTTGGTATACTAGTTAGTACCAACCATAGCCAGGAATGGGCCTTGGGTGAATATATTCCGGCAAGATTCTGTGTGTATGTCGTTAGGTTTGGTTTTAAAGCTCATGTCATGTGATTTTGCTTACTTATAACTGTATACATAGTATTCCACAACATTATTATACAACATCAATTACTTATTTACTATTTAAACCTGCGAGCTCACCAATAATTTTGTTGAACATTTGAGCATATCTTTTCAGGTGACAATGCTAATTGAAGATCTAGGTGTGCTGCCTTAGTGGAGACCCTATGATGCATTTTGAGACTAAACATACTTAACGAACATTGTCTTTTGGAAATCATTGTTGTAGTCTGACTTAAACAACATCATACTTTTGATACTTGTTCCCGGGTTGTGGGAATTACATACAATGTTATCTTCTTTGTTTATGTGAATCATTTATCATGTTATGCTTATGGCTATTTTGTCGTGAATATTGACTAAACACGACACAAGTCTCCTTTGTGTCGGGTGTCATATCATTTATTATATTGCATATTTATTGTTTACCATGTGTTATGACGATCCAGTCTCGTTACATCCCGTGTTTCCGCTTTTAGCGGGGGTGTGACACCTTGTATCAAAGCATTTAAGCTAGAATGTAGCTGAATTATGCATTTGCGGTATATATAAACAACTGTAAATATCATTGTTATATTACAGATGCTATTTATTATAATTCGATAATTATGGTGAAATCGTATTCATTTCGAAACCATGATGAATGAAAACAGATTATAAGGGCACACGACATAACACAAAAGGAAGCTGAACATGCATTTAGAGTCCAAAAAAGTAAATAACTACTACTTTAATAAGCTTCAAGAAGCACACATATGCTAGATTTAGATACACCATATATACACTTGTATCATATTACACAACATAATTTCGAAGAGAGAGGGGGCCGTGATATCACCCTTGCATGTTTAGCATCCTCCAAATGTGAATTATTAAGTAAATATGTTATTTTAGAGCTACAATATCTAGACACTGATTAGAGCCTTCAAACATATTTTGTGTAACACATCGCTTAAACCTAAGTTCTTCACATAAGTTAGTGGTTTTTTAGTATATGATTTTTATATTTATTTTTGTATACAATTATAATAAAATCTTACAAATTTTCTTTCAAAATTTAATTTGAAACAAATAAGTACAATTTGAAGATTTTGGAGAAACTATATTCTTATTTTTTAACAATTGAGGGAAATTATAGGGGTATCTACAGTTACTAATGTGGTTTTAATGGCTTTTAAAAACTATTTAAACCACTCACTCTGCTCTAAGTGAACATAATAAAAATATGTTGTTATGTGGTAAGTGAATATATTTTCTTTTAAAGTTCATACATTTAATTACGTATAAAACGTTATATCAATTTAAAAAGAATTGGAATCATAACATTGTTGGGAGGAATAAAATAAATGAAAAAAAATAAAAGAACATGTCACATCCAGGTGAAAGCGTGAAATGATTTAAATTTGACTAGCTTGTTCAAAATGCATTGATCAGAAAATAAACAAAAATCACGTAAAAATCATAATACATTAACATAATTCATACATAATACTAGTTCGGGTTACATTAACATTTGTCACGTCCCGGCGGAAGCGTGAAATACTTAGGGAGTGACTTGATTGTTCAGAACTCATTGTTAAATACTAATTAATAAACAACACATAATCATACATATTTCATAACATAATATTAAGGTTAGGATTACATAAAATCATAATAGTCAAAATTTGAAATTACATAATCCTATTACATCATAAAGTTTTAACAACTACATCTTCAGAGACGATGGAAGTGAGCATCCACCGACACACTGAAGTCATACAGGTTCATAGTTAGGTTCACACAAACTTTTCCTACAACTTCACCCCAGCCATTAAAAACATCAAAGGAGAACATTAGGTTGTTAGTCATGATGAATTCCTGAAAAAGCATACCAAAAATAGTCAACACAAAGTTGGTGAGCTTCACAGGTTTATTAAACAGATAATATTGATGCATTATATATATACAACCAAACTTACATAGTAATCAGATTATCCATATCTGTATATCATATTCACATAAATCAGATAACATAGCATTATAACACTCATTCTGTTAATGCAGGAGATATCTCCTAAGTAGCGCTACCAATGTTATTTAACGGTTCCACATCCGAACTAATGGTTGTAACATAAATTTCAGTAATATACATCAATTCATAAATTAGTATGCTTTTTCCCAAAAACTTAATAAAAACAAAATGGGCCATGAAACTCACCTTTACTCCAAGTAGTAACCTATAAACAAAAGAATTTTATAGTTTAGAAAACTTAACTATTTTCTTCAAAATTTTCAGTACCTCAATAGATTTTGAAATTTTTATAACAAATAGGTTTATTAATCTGGAATATCACGTTAATTTCTTATTTCCAAGAAATTTACAGATTATTTTCTATAATTGTTATAAAGTCATCATAAATTGCCAAAAAAAGTTTCCGTAGTCCATAAATTCCCAAAATTTTACAGAGGATTCATCATAATAATTAGAACTTCTTATAAATTTATCAAAGTCTAACACATAACAGATTAGTTTCTGTAATTTTTACAATAATTCCATTTCTTCACAAAAATAGCTATATAGCTCCAAAAATTATTAAATTTATATATTCTGTAGGTTTGGATTTATCAATTTATCCATGATTTTCTCAGATATTATTATGCTATTTAAGTATTTATTCTGATTTTTCTACTACAGAACATGTAAAAATTCATATTTCAATCATAACAAAGGAATAAATTCTGAAATAATTCCAGGGACCTTAGTACTCCAAAAGGATCATTTGATGAATTTATTAGAATTCTATAGAATTTATTTATATTTATTGCTTATTTCTAGATTATGTCTTTCTTTAAAAATTTGGAACAATGTTTGTTCCCACAATCTTTATATGCCTTTATGATGTAAAAATTCCTTGTAATATGTTCACATATAATGCTTTTGATTATATGTGTTATTTGAACACATATATCATACATATATCTATATGTTGACATATAAGTTTAGCTTAGGAATTTGATACCTCTGGTTGTTATTAACTTATGAAACTGAGAGATATGCTTGTTACAAGAACTAAGTACACGATGGTGGTGGTGATAGCTATAGGTGATGGTTTGTGATGTTGGTGTTTCAAAGATAAACTCGAGGGCCTTCGGTTGAGGTGGTGGTGTGTGGTGTTCGGGAGGTGAAGGATGGTGATGATGGTGGCTTACGGTTATGGTAGTGATGTGCGAAATCTTTGTGTGTTTCCATGATTCCTTCGGCCGAGCTGCCTCAAATAATGGAGTTAACCATCATTAGGTCTAGTGTTAGGGTGTGATGTGGATGTTATAGACTAGGTGAGTCGATCCTTAGGGTGCTAGGTGGCGATTTGTGGTTTATCTTAGTGGCAAGGTGGGTTTAGGTGTCACACAAAGAGAAAGGTGAGTCATTGATTTATTGATGGGTGTTTAAGATTATAAACCGGGTGTTTAAGGTTATAAACCAAGTGGTTTTTGATCTCTAATGGTTCTTTGGTTTGAGGTTTAGGTGTAGAGGATTTGTTTAAGTTTGTTTTGATGTCAAGTTCTCTTGGTGTTTTTGATGTTGTTTTGTTGATGTATTGGATCATATATGGTTCAATATTAAAGAATGTTGTTTTTGAATACATGCATACGTAAATCATATATGCATGCAATCATGCATACATGCAACGCATAGTATATACATATAAACACATATTACACACATGTATTTAACAAGAGATGGCATATGCATGAGTAAAACATATATAATATACATGTGTATATATTTCTTAGCAAAGATGGTACATGCACACGTAAAAAAAAAGTTTGCATGCGATCATGCGTACGTATACTTGTAACAATATACTTAGGTAAACATAATGAAAGCATGCATACGTTTATGCATGTAATAAAATATATATATTAACCTAGGTGTGGCTTAAATTATATAAATGAACTTAGTGTATAAAATTTCTTAATCTAGGGTTGTCACAACATTAGTATACAAAATTTAATATAACCCTATTGCAAAAACATATTAATATAACGGCTACATCTTCAAAGACGATGGAAGTGAGCATCCACCGATAGGCTAAGATCGTACAGATTAACTGTTAGATTTACACAGAATTTTCCCACAACTTCATCTCATCCATTATACACATCAAATGAGAACATAATGTTGTTAGACATGATTATTTCCTGAAAAAGCATACTCAAAACAATCAATATAAAGTTGGTGACATCATAGGTTTAACTTCAGAACAAAATTTCATATATTGATGCATCATAGATATGTTTACAACCAAACCTACTTATAAAAAGATGATTCATAACTGTCATAATATAAATCACAAAAATTGGATAATATAACATCACAACATTCATCCTGTTGGTGCAAGAAATATTTTCCTAAGTAGCGCTACCTGTATTATCTAACGGTTACATATCTGAATTAATGGTTGTAACATAAATGACAGTATATCTAAAAAATCTTATATATATAAATATATGTATATATATATATATATATTATATGCGATCATGCGTACGTATACTTGTAACAATATACTTAGGTAAACATAATGAAAGCATGCATACGTTTATGCATGTAATAAAATATATATATTAACCTAGGTGTGGCTTAAATTATATAAATGAACTTAGTGTATAAAATTTCTTAATCTAGGGTTGTCACATTCTCCCCCCGTAAAGATAATTTCGTCCCGAAGTTTATTTGGTTAGTAATGAACTTATCTGACCATTGACTTGGAATAGATGGGGGTATCTTCTTTTGATTTCATCTTCTCTTTCCCACGTATACTCAGGTCCTCTCTAGCATTCCACTTAACCTTTACCATAGAAATTTTGCTTCTTCTTAACTTTTTAACTTTCTTGTCTAATATAGTATTGGTTCTTCTGTGAAATGAAGCTTCTCGTCTATCTTTATTTCCTGAGCTGGAACTTTTAATGTTTCATCTGTTAAACATTTCTTTAGATTGGATACATGGAACGTGTTGTGTACTTCACTTAATTCTTGAGGTAGATCTAGTTTGTATGCAACAGGACCAATTTTGTCAATAACTTCAAATGGTCCAACATATCTTGGGTTCAACTTATTTCTCTTTTCAAATCGAAAGATTCCCTTGGTAGGTGATATTCTTAGATAGACTTTGTCTCCAATTTGAAATTCTAATGGCCTTCTTCTTTTATCAGCATAGCTTTTCTGTCGATCCCGTGCTGTCTTTAGTCTATTTTTGATTTCCTTGATTTTGTCAGATGTTTCTTGAATTAAATCATGACCTATAAGTTGCCTATCTCCTACTTCATTCCAACATAAGGGCGATCTGCATTTTCTTCCATACAAGGCTTCAAACGGGGCTGTTTTAATGCTGGAATGATAGCTATTATTATAAGAAAATTCTATCAAAGGTAGATGTATATCCCAGCTGCCTCCAAAGTCTAATGCACAAGCACGTAACATATCTTCCAGTGTTTGTATTGTCCTTTCACTTTGTCCATCTGTTTGTGGGTGGAAGGCTGTGCTAAGATTTATTCGGGTTCCTAAAGCTTTTTGTAGGGTTTGCCAAAATCTTGATATGAATCTACTGTCTCTATCAGATATAATGGAGATTGGTATTCCATGTCTGGATACGATTTCTCGTATGTAGATTCTGGACAATTTCTCTATCTTGTAATCTTCTCTAATTGGCAGAAAGTGTGCTGATTTGGTTAACCTATCTACTATAACCCAAATAGTGTCATAACCACTTGAAGTTCTTGGTAACTTGGTTACAAAGTCCATAGTAATTTGATCCCATTTCCATTCTGGAATTTCAGGTTGTTGTAGATATCCCGAAAGCTTTTGATGTTCTGCTTTGATTCTTGAACACGTGTTACATTTTTCTACAAACTCTCCAACTGATCTCTTCATACCAGGCCACCAGTAATGATTTTTCAAATCTTTATACATTTTGTTATTTCCTGGATGTACTGAGTATTTTGACTTATGTGCTTCTTCCAATATAACCTTTCTAAGTATGGTATCATTAGGTATCCAGATTCTTTCTTTAAATTTTAAGATTCCATGTGTATCTGCCTGTAAATCCTTTTCTTGTCCTTTTATTTCTACCTTACTTTTCTGTTGGGCTTCCCATATTTGTCTTAGTAGATCTGATTGTAGTTTCATTCTCATGGCTCGTACCCGTAACAGTTTAGCCCTATCTTTTCTACTTAAAGCATCTGCAACTACATTTGCCTTACCAGGGTGATATTTGATTTCACACTCATAATCACTTAGTAATTCTATCCATCTCCTTTGTCTCATGTTCAGCATTTTCTGCTCAAATATATGCTGTAAACTTTTGTGATCTGTGTATATTGTACATTTTGTCCCATATAGATAATGCCTCCAAATCTTAAGTGCAAAGATCACTGCCCCTAATTCTAAATCATGAGTAGTGTAGTTTTTCTCACTTCCCCTAAGTTGTCTAGAGGCATATGCAATGACTTTACTTCGTTGCATTAATACACATCCAAATCCTTGACGAGACGCATCACAATATACTACAAAATCATCAGTCCCTTCTGGTAATGACAAAATAGGTGCACTACACAGCTTACTTTTCAAAAGTTCAAATGCATTCTTTTGTTTTTCTCCCCAAACATATGGCTTGTCCTTTTGAGTTAATTCAGTCAAGGGTTGAGCTATCCTTGAAAAATTTTCTATAAACCTTCTGTAATATCTGCTAATCCTAGAAATTGACGTACTTCTGTTGGTGTCTTGGGATCTTCCCAATTCTTAACAGCTTCTATTTTTGCTGGATCTACCTGTATTCCTTCTTGATTGACTATGTGTCCAAGGAATTGTACTTCTCTTTTCCAAAATTCACATTTTGAGAATTTTGCGTATAATTTTTCTTTTCTTAACAACTCCAAGGTCAATCTTAGGTGTTGCTCATGATCCTCCCTACTCTTAGAATAGATTAAAATGTCGTCTATAAAGACTATGACAAACTTATCTAAATAGGGTTTACAGATCCTATTCATCAGATCCATAAATATGGCGGGAGCATTGGTTAATCCAAATGGCATTACCAGAAATTCATAATGTCCATACCTTGTTTTGAATGCTGTCTTAGGTATATCTTCATCCTGTATTCTTAGCTGATGATATCCTGATCTCAAGTCTATTTTTGAAAAGTAACTAGATCCTTGTAGTTGATCAAATAGATCGTCTATTTAGGTAAAGGATACCTATTCTTTATAGTTACTTTATTGAGTTCCCTATAGTCTATGCACATCCTAAATGTTCCATCCTTTTTCTTGACAAATAAAACTGGTGCTCCCCAGGGTGACACACTAGGTCGTATAAATCCTTTATCCAAAAGTTCCTGAAGTTGGCTCATTAGTTCCTTCATTTCAGTAGGTGCTAAACGGTAGGGTGCCTTAGCAATAGGGGTTGTTCCTGGAATCAATTCAATTTTGAATTCTACTTGACGTGGGGGTGGTAATCCAGGTAATTCATCAGGGAATACATCTGAATATTCATTGATAACTGATACGTCTTTCAGGTTTTCTTTTTATCTTAGTATCAATAATGTGAGTCAGATAAGCCAAACATTTATTCCTTAGACATTTTTGTGCATTCTTGCAAGAAATTATCTTTATAGTACCTCTAGGTTTTTCACCGTATACACAGTATTCTATTCTCTTTAACCAAAGGAATTTTGATTATTTTCTTACCACATATTATTTCAGCTTGATTTTTACTTAACCAATCCATTCCTACAACCACGTCAAATCCTCCTAAATCAATAGGAATCAAATCTATGTTGAAATAGTTTTCATCTAGATTCATTGTACAATTAGGAATGATTTCATAAGCTTCGATTATCTTACCATCCGCTAACTCTATCATATATTTTTGATCTAACTTTTCTGTGGTCAAGTTAAGTAATTGCCTAAATGTATTTGAAACAAAACTACGGGTTGCTCCAGTATCAAATAACACAGTAGCATACTGGTTGTTTACAGGGAACGTACCCGTGACAACTTCCGGTTCATGTCGCGCTTCTTCTGCGTGCATTATAATGCTCTTCCCCGAGGGTTGTTCTGATTAACTGGTGCTCTTCTTTCAGCTGTGGACATTCGTTTCGGCGATGATTTTCATTCCCACATTGATAGCAGATTGGTTTTGGATTTGCAGGGTTTTTGCAGTCTCGGGATATATGCCCCTTTTTCTTGCAGTTGTAACAGATTACCATCGCACAATGCCTTGATGGTATCTTTGGCAAGTGCTGCACCATGGCTGGTTTTCTGTCTGGGGTTTCTTTTCCGTGTCATTCCTAGGTAGTTCCGAGGGGGTTGTCTAACTACTCGTTTCTGAGGAGTTCCTCTAAATCTTCCCCTGTGTTATCATTATTCCACTTTCTCTTTTCTCCGGATCTGGGATTATTTAACGATCCATTTCTTATCATTTCATCTATCAAACTTCCTGATAAACTTACAGTATCTTGAAAAGTTTTGGGCCTAGCTGATTTTACTAATCCCCTTATTTGTGGCACTAGTCCCCAAATATATCTTCCTATTCTTTTTGATTCTGGGGTTACTAGGTGTGGTACTAATCTCGAGAGTTCATTATACCTGTCGGTATATTCCCGATATGCTGCTCCTTTCATCTCTAAAGCTAGAAACTCAGTTTCTAACTTTTCTATTTCATTATAGGGGCAGTATTTTTCTATAATCAAATTCCTGAATTCTTCCCAACTTAATTTATTCATAACGTGCCTACCTTTGATGGTCATTTCCAACTTCCACCAGGATTGTGCTTCTCCCTTTAGTGAGTGTGAAGCAAACAAGGTCCTGTTGTTATTGGCACATTTGCTGATTTCCAGAGTTGACTCCATTTCATCTAACCAGCGTAAGGCTGTACTGCTCCGCCTTTACCATCAAATTCTCGAGGTCTACAGGACATAAAAGCTTTGTAGGAGCATCCTCTTCTATTATAGCTTCCTCTTCTGGTTGTTCCTCATGGTATCATCCATGGGTATCTCATTACCTGGTGTTGTTGTTCCGAGATTTAGGTTTTGTTGGAGCTGAGTTACTAGTGTGGGTATGGCAGCTTCTAATTGTTGTGCTACTATCCGTGTGATCCTCTCATCTTCATTGGTGTTTGGGTTTATAGGGGTTTCTTCCCAAGTCTGGTTCTAGGTCGTCCTCTTCGCGCCGTTCTTCTTACGGGCTGTGTGTCTCTTCTTGGCGGCATGCTTTTCTATAATTAATTATAGTAAATATTAAGAAAATTTTAGATTCTTAACAACATCCTACTTAACACATAAAAAAGTAATAGCTTAAACATAAAAGATATTTTTCATTTAAGTTCTTATTTAAAGGTTTCACATCAAAAGTTAGCTTCTAATTTCCCTGCACCCATTTCCATATTCTTGAGAAGATGTTTCCTGTAGGTGCTTTCAATTCCTTAACATCTTTCTGAATATTCCTGATTTCTTGTTGAATTTTCTTGAGCTGTTTAAGGGTTGGTTGAGTGACTGTGTTTTGATCTTCATCCACCCTTTGTCTCTTAGCTTTACTTTTTTCGTTTCCGTGGGGGTTAGTTCTTGTATCTCCTTGCCTTCGTATTGCTTGGTCTTAAATTTGTTTCCGGGTCGTACCCTTTTCCTAGGAGTTTTAATGGTATATCCTCCTACCATTACAGGTGCACGACGGACATAAAATTTAGGTTCGGGATTATCTTCTCCTTTGGTTGAAAAAGGTTCTAGAATTTGCTGAGGTTTAGGTTCAGGCATAAGTCCTTCGTGATTATTATAATCCGAGTATTCGGATGAGTCAGTCTCACAAAATTTGTTATCGGTACTCATGGCTGCAAAACAAATCTTTTCATGATTTGAACCCAATAGTTAGTTATCTATTTTTATACATATTATAAGTTCTCTGCATGAAACATACTTTAATATACATGGAATCATAACACACAAAATCATATATATACACATAATTATACAGATATGAGCTTATGGTTATAGTCTAGGTATTTTATGGTACCTAATTCTCTATAACCATGGCTCTGATACCAACCTGTCACATCCCGGCGGAAGCATGAAATACTTAGGGAGTGACTTGATTGTTCAGAACTCATTGTAAATACTAATTAATAAACAACACATAATCATACATATTTCATAACATAATATTAAGGTTAGGATTACATAAAATCATAATAGTTAAAATTTGAAATTACATAATCCTATTACATCATAAAGTTTTAACAACTACATCTTCAGAGACGATGGAAGTGAGCATCCACCGACACACTGAAGTCATACAGGTACACAGTTAGGTTCACACAAACTTTTCCTACAACTTCACCCCAGCCATTAAAAACATCAAAGGAGAACATTAGGTTGTTAGTCATGATGAATTCCTGAAAAAGCATACCAAAAATAGTCAACACAAAGTTGGTGAGCTTCACAGGTTTATTAAACAGATAATATTGATGCATTATATATATACAACCAAACCTTACATAGTAATCAGATTATCCATATCTGTTATATCATATTCACATAAATCAGATAACATAGCATTATAACACTCATTCTGTTAATGCAGGAGATATCTCCTAAGTAGCGCTACCAATGTTATTTAACGGTTCCACATCCGAACTAATGGTTGTAACATAAATTTCAGTAATATACATCAATTCATAAATTAGTATGCTTTTTCCCAAAAACTTAATAAAAACAAAATGGGCCATGAAACTCACCTTTACTCCAAGTAGTAACCTATAAACAAAAGAATTTTATAGTTTAGAAAACTTAACTATTTTCTTCAAAATTTTCAGTACCTCAATAGATTTTGAAATTTTTATAACAAATAGGTTTATTAATCTGGAATATCACGTTAATTTCTTATTTCCAAGAAATTTACAGATTATTTTCTATAATGTTATAAAGTCATCATAAATTGTCAAAAATAGTTTCCGTAGTCCATAAATTCCCAAAATTTTACAGAGGATTCATCATAATAATTAGAAATTCTTATAAATTATCAAAGTCTAACACATAACAGATTAGTTTCTGTAATTTTTACAATAATCCCATTTCTTCACAAAAATAGCTATATAGCTCCAAAAATTATTAAATTTATATATTCTGTAGGTTTGGATTTATCAATTTATCCATGATTTTCTCAGATTTTATTATGCTATTTAAGTATTTATTCTGATTTTTCTACTACAGAACATGTAAAAATTCATATTTCAATCATAACAAAGGAATAAATTCTGAAATAATTCCAGGGACCTTAGTACTCCAAAAGGATCATTTGATGAATTATTAGAATTCTATAGAATTTATTTATATTTATTGCTTATTTCTAGATTATGTCTTTCTTTAAAAATTTGGAACAATGTTTGTTCCCACAATCTTTATATGCCTTTATGATGTAAAAATTCCTTGTAATATGTTCACATATAATGCTTTGATTATATGTGTTGTTTGAAACATATATCATACATATATCTATATGTTGACATATAAGTTTAGCTTAGGAATTTGATACCTTTGGTTGTTATTAACTTATGAAACCGAGAGATATGCTTGTTACAAGAACTAAGTACACGATGGTGGTGGTGATAGCTATAGGTGATGGTTTGTGATGTTGGTGTTTCAAAGATAAACTCGAGGGCCTTCGGTTGAGGTGGTGGTGTGTGGTGTTCGGGAGGTGAAGGATGGAGATGATGGTGGCTTACGGTTATGGTAGTGATGTGCGAAATCTTTGTGTGTTTCCATGATTCCTTCGGCCGAGCTGCCTCAAATAATGGAGTTAACCATCATTAGGTCTAGTGTTAGGGTGTGATGTGGATGTTATAGACTAGGTGAGTCGATCCTTAGGGTGCTAGGTGGCGATTTGTGGTTTATCTTAGTGGCAAGGTGGGTTTAGGTGTCACACAAAGAGAAAGGTGAGTCATTGATTTATTGATGGGTGTTTAGATTATAAACCGGGTGTTAAGGTTATAAACCGAGTGGTTTTTGATCTCTAATGGTTCTTTGGTTTGAGGTTTAGGTGTAGAGGATTGTTTAAGTTTGTTTTGATGTCAAGTTCTCTTGGTGTTTTTGATGTTGTTTTGTTGATGTATTTGGATCATATATGGTTCAATATTAAAGAATTGTTGTTTTTGAATACATGCATACGTAAATCATATATGCATGCAATCATGCATACGTGCAACGCATAGTATATACATATAAACACATATTACACACATGTATTTAACAAGAGATGGCATATGCATGAGTAAAACATATATAATATACATGTGTATATATTTCTTAGCAAAGATGGTACATGCACACGTAAAAAAAAAAAGTTTGCATGCGATCATGCGTACGTATACTTGTAACAATATACTTAGGTAAACATAATGAAAGCATGCATACGTTTATGCATGTAATAAAATATATATATTAACCTAGGTGTGGCTTAAATTATATAAATGAACTTAGTGTATAAAATTTCTTAATCTAGGGTTGTCACAAAATTAGTATACAAAATTTAATATAACCCTATTGCAAAAACATATTAATATAACGGCTACATCTTCAAAGACGATGGAAGTGAGCATCCACCGATAGGCTAAGATCGTACAGATTAACTGTTAGATTTACACAGAATTTTCCCACAACTTCATCTCATCCATTATACACATCAAATGAGAACGTAATGTTGTTAGACATGATTATTTCCTGAAAAAGCATACTCAAAACAATCAATATAAAGTTGGTGACATCATAGGTTTAACTTCAGAACAAAATTTCATATATTGATGCATCATAGATATGTTTACAACCAACCTACTTATAAAAAGATGATTCATAACTGTCATAATATAAATCACAAAAATTGGATAATATAACATCACAACATTCATCCTGTTGGTGCAAGAAATATTTTCCTAAGTAGCGCTACCTGTATTATCTAACGGTTACATATCTGAATTAATGGTTGTAACATAAATGACAGTATATCTAAAAAATCTTATATATATAAATATATGTATATATATGTATATATATATATATATATATATATATATATATATATAATATATATATATATGTTCAATCTCAAAATAATATGATTTCCCCCCTAAAACTTATGAATACAAAATTAGACTATGACTCTCACCTTTTATTTCAGTAGATAACCTATAAAAATATTTATAGATTAGAAATAAATATATTTTCTTTAAAATTTTTAGCACCTTAGATTACAAAAATCAAAACTAAAGTTATAGTTAACCATATGTAATGAAACTTTTATAGTAGAAACATACAAAAATATATTTTGATATGTTAAAGTTTCATACATCTACTAGTTATAGTTTGTTTTCTAGAATTTTTACAATACTTAAATAAACTACAAACATTACCTACTGGTTCTCAAGACTCACCAAAATTATCAGAACCTATATTCTAAAATCCATATTATGTTATAAATTCCTAGGAAACTAATTTACAATAGAAATATTTTTTTATGATTTTACTATTTTGACGATAATAAGTAAAAATAAAAAAACATCTCTAAAAATTCCCAATTTATTCAGACTGTCCTAAATAAGATATAACATTATGCGTAAATTTATGATGTTTTATTTTATAGCTTAAATATTTTTCCTGATTTTTGAATTGTAGATTTTTCTAAAATATGCAAGCCAGGTATAACTATAAATTTGATCATGAAATTTATTCTACGGGTCTAATAAAACAGAAGGATCATCATATAATTTTTCCAGCTTTTTACCAGGTTCAATTCTTCTAGTTGATAATTTTCTTTTAATAAATTATATAATTATTTTACCCATCATAATCATATCAAATTTTGCAAAATGTTATTTCTTAATATTTCTAACAAGTTCTCAGTCTTTATTCCCACAATCACAATCACGTAAGTATTTAATCTCATTCATCAAGAATATCTATGTTTTAACCCTTTTATTTTTATATTAAATCCTTGATTTTTATAAACCATTCAAACTTTTTGTTTTTGAATCCTTTTCATACGGATTTTTGATAAAACTCATGTGTTTATAAGTTTTTGCAAAGAAACTTGATGATTTAGCTAAAGGGTTAATCATATGTGTTAGTTAAACACATATATAATTTGTTAGTTATTGTAAGGCCTCGTTCCCAGAACGTTCACAGCTGGTCAATCATCACCCATAAATCATATAATTACATTAACTTTACTAAAATATTGCAGTGGGATCATTTTAAACAACCATTTCATTTCTCATGAATAATCAATTTTGCAAAATAATACAACATTCATTACAAAATATCGCTTCTTCGTATTACAATGCAAAAGCATTACCGCAACATAAAAAATGTCATCCAAAACAAGCCAAGTAGCCACCTTGTGCCATCCTCACCAATATTTACCTGTCAATTAGAATTACGTAAAAGGTAGCGTTGCTCAGTGAGTTCTAGTTTTACAAAAACATTATATTACATTTCATTCGTTAAAAATATTTTCTTTACAATCGCACATGATCACGCATCATACGTACATCAAGGTAATAGTTATTATCTTCCATCATCGTTCGTTTCGTACATATCACATGTATAGAGTAGTCACATACTCTAACTCCCCTGTGTGTGTGAATTCTCATGGGTTTAGCAAAAATCGCACGCTGCCTCATGGGTTAGCCAAAATCGCACGCTACATGACACAAAGTAAATACCACATCACACGTATTCGAGTATTCACCAAGACTAACTACTACTGTGTGTATGAACCCTTATCAGTTAGCCAAAATCGCACACTACATAACACACAGTTAATACCACACCGCATGTGTTGGAGCAGTCACCAAGACTAACTCCTACTGTGTGTATGAACCTTATGAGTTAACCAAGATCATACGCTTTTAAACACACAGTTGTTCCAACAACTCTCATGGAGTTGTGAACCTTCTTCAATTTGCTTGCAAGACTTTCATCCGTTCATTCATTATGTTCCATTTTAATTATCTTAAATCATTCACTTCGTTAAGATAACACTTTACATTCATTATCATATTCACAACACGTAAAGTCACGTCATTATACGTAAAGAGGAACATAAGGAAACACATCATACATAACATACATAATCATCATATATCACCATATGCATAAGCATAGCATCAATCACACATCATCATTCATTCCACATTGTACATCACCCATCACATCATCTATGACCTCAAAAAGTCAACTTACATTACCCCTGGCAACCTCCCAAGTCAAAGCATACATTTTACATTTTCCCCAAAAATCAAAAAATAATTCTATGTCTTAGGCGCATGGGCACTATGCAGGCGCATGGCCTTCTGGGCGCATGGGGAATACTTAGGCACATTGGGAACTTCTGGCCACATGGGCACTATTTGGGCGCATGGCCTATCACTTAGGTGTCTGGGCACATTTCTAGGCGCATGAGCACTATGTAGGTGCATGAGTGCCTGGGCGTATGAGCTTTCTAGGCGCATGGACACTTAGTCAAATTCAGCCTCTTTCTAGGCACTTGGCTACTATTTGGGTGCATGAATTTTTGGCGCATGGGAACACTTAGATAGTTATGAACCGTTGGGCACATAGGCCATTTTCAAGAGCATGGGCAACCAACATATACTATAACCATTCAAATTCAGTCCCAATCATCAAACTAACGTGTTCTAAGCTTATTTATAGCATTCTAGGCAACAAATCATGAACATAACATCATCATAACAACATACATATCACCGAAAATCAAACCCACCCGCATTCACACACATATAACATACAAGTACAACACCTATTTTTATAAAAATGTTTGAGCATGCATTTCCAGCCCCAAAATTAGTTAAAACAAGTAAAAAGAGGGTTTTAGAACTCACCTTACTTGATGGCATGCAGCTACTTACGATCAATGATTGTCATTGGCTGCTCTACATAATTAATCTGTTCATCTACCTCGTGTAAGGCCCCGTTCCTGGGATGCTCACAGTTGGTCAACCATCGCACATAAAACATATATTTATATTAACTATACCAAAACATTGCAGCAGAAACATTTAAACAATCATTTCATTTCATTATATTTGTTTTTGCAAAATAATACATCGTTGAAAAATTACAAAATAAACTTGTTGTATTACATCACAAAAACATTATACAAAATGGATGTCGTCCAAAATGAGCCAAGTAACCGCCTCGTGCCATCCTCAGCAACCATTACCTGTCAACTGGAAACACAAAAAAGTCAGCGTTGCTGAGTGAGTTCTAGTTTTACAATAAAATATACTTTATTTCTTTTCAAAACATTCTTTATATTCTTACGCGATCAAGCATCATACGTACACATAGATAATATCATTATTATCTTCGTCATTCGTTCGTTAACTTTCATTCATTCTTCATTCATCAATGTCATTCACTTTCATCATAATCTTTCTTAATTATCTTCCGTACGTTCGTTACTTCCGATGACATGTACAATACCTTGAACATTGTGCACAAAGCTCGTTACTGGGCTTGCGGTCTTTCATAGACCTCGAACATTATGCACGAAGCTGAGTCTAGTACCTAGGGCAAGTACACTCATCACTATTTTTTCTATTTCATTCCAGACCAATGCCATATGCTATATCCCGAACATTATGCACAAACTTAGTTACTGGGCCTGAGGTCTTTCATAGACCTCGAACATACGTACGCATGGGTAGTGTAAGTCACACTTAATTAACTAAATTCAGTCCCTAATCATCATTCAACATGTTCTAAGATTAAATCTTACATTCTAGGCAATAGAAACACATTCATAACATCATCCTAACTGTAAACACACTCAAATCAAACCCCACCCGCAAACACATACACATATACATACGGGTCAAAACCTATTTTTATAAAAAGTTTCATACATGTATTTCCAGCCTCAAATCAGTTTAAAACAAGTAAAAAGGGAGTTCTAGAACTCACCTTAGCAGCCTTTTGGGTATGACTTCTTCAATACCCGGATGCAAATTGAGTTCTACCACTTAGAAACCCATTACGAAACACACACAACCGAACACACAAACACAAATAAGCATACAACCGAGACCAAGGTCGGTTAAGAACACTCAAAAATCATAAATTGTTACCTTGAATTTGATTTCTTTTTCTTGTTCCTCCAAGACCTGAAATTTTCTTCTCTTTCTTTCTCTTTCTCTAAAACCCCGATTGAAAAGGTGTAAGCGTGCAACATTGGTGACCATGTTGCTTTATTCACCAACTTTTCAAAGTTTTTGTCCTTTTGACACTTTTAACCCTTAGCTTGGGGTAAATTGTATTTCTTTCTTTTTATTCACTTTATTCTTTCCTTTGTAACTTTAAAAATAATAGGGTGTTACACCCCGATAACTTCCAATGGTACAACCATATCCTTGTCAGCCAAACACTTCCGCAGATAAGATAAATGGAATGTTAGGTAAATTCCACTAAGCTCATTGGGTAACTCTAACTATAGGCCATTTCTCCACTCGGGTAATTTTCGGAAAGGCCCTATGTATCTCGGGCTCAAATTGCCCCGCTTCCTTAACCGAATGATACCCTTTCATAGTGAGATTTTCAACATGACTCTATCACCATCTGGAACTAATCGGTCTTCGTCTGTTATCAACATACAACTTCTGCCTATCATTAGTTTCTTTCATGAAGGCTTTCATCTTTTCGATCTTCTTAATCGTAGCTCGATCACCTCAATACTCCCTAATTCCTTCTGACCAATATCACCCTAACAAACGGGTGTTCTACATCTCCTACCGTATAGCATCTCATAAGGGGGCATACCAATACTGGCATGATAATCATTGTTATATGAGAACTCAACTAATGGTAAGTGGTCATCCCAACTTCCTCCGAAATCGTTGACACATGCCCAAAGCATATCTTCTAGCGTCTGAATCGTCCTCTCCGACTGACCATTCTTCTGAGGATGATAACTGTGTGTCCAAAATTTAGATGTAAATCGGGTGTAAACCACGTCCCCATCGCATCATCATTCCAAAATTTAGATGTAAACCGGGTGTCCCGATCAGACACAATAGACACCAGCACAAAATGATGAGTTACAACCTCCTAGATGAACAAATCCGCTAACCTCTTGGATGAATATGTCTCACGGATTGATAGGAAGTGAGCACTCTTTGTCAAACGATCAACTATCACCCATATGGCATCATACCCTCGTGTGGTACACGGTAGCTTCTTAATAAAGTCCATGGTGATATGCTCCCACTTCCACTTCGGTATATCCAACGGTTGGATCTTTCCGTACGGCTTCTAATGCTTGGCCTTCACTTGTAAACAAGTAAGGCACTTACATACTCCGCCACATCGCGTTTCATACCCATTCACCAATAATATTTCTTCATATCTTGATACATTTTTGTGGCACCGGGATGAATAGAGTATTGAGTCTTTGGAGCTTCATCCATGATCTTCACATGTACATCCCCATAATGAGAAATACAATCCGTCCGAATCGGGTTCTAACACTGAGCGTGTTTTCACCCAACTCCGTGACTAGACCTCTCATCCTCTCAAAGATAAGATGGTCTTCTTTCAACGCCTCATCTTGAAACTCCTTGACATGTTTCATCATATTAGAGGTCATAATCAACTAATAAGCTTTCACCCAAATCGGTTCGGGTTTCTCCTTTCGGCTAAGGGCATCTACCACCAAGTTGGCCTTGCCTGGATGGTAATGGATCTCGTGATGATAATCCTTTATGAGCTCCAACCATCACCGCTGCCTCATATTCAAGTCAATCTGCTCGAAGTATACTTCAAGCTCTTGTGGTCAGTGAATATGGTGCACTTCATCCCGTATAGGTAGTGCCTCAAAATCTTTAACACAAATACTACAACTGATAGCTTCAAGTCATGAGTAGGATGATTAACCTCGTCAACTTTCAACTGTCGGGATGCATAGGCTATAACCTTTCCTCGCTCCATCAATACATCCAACCCGAGTATTAAGAAGAATCTGAATAAACCACCGAATCCTCACTTCCCTCGGTAATGACAAGACAAAAGCCTGAGTCAACCTCGCCTTTAACACCTCAAAATCCTTCTCTTGATCTTGACCCTAAACAAACTTCATGTCCTTATGGGTCAACTTAGTCAATGGATAAGCTATATTGGAGAAGTCCTGGATGAATATTCTATAATAGCCCGCCAACCCTAAGAAACTACGGATCTCGGATCGCATCTTTGGAGACTTCCATTGCATCACTGCCTCCACCTTTGTCGGGTCTACCATAATCCCCTCAGGATTCACCACGTGACCAAAGAACTGAAGTTCACGCAACCAGAATACGCACTTGGAGAATTTGGCGTACAACTTCTCTTCCTTAATGTTTTCAACACCTTCTGAATATGACCGACATGCTCCTCCATGCTCTTCGAATAAATCAGGATGTCATCAGTGAACACAATCACTGATTTATCCAACGTTAGTCGACATACTCGATTCATCAAGTCCATAAAAGCAGTTGGCGCAATTGTTAAACCAAAAAACATGACAAGAAACTCGTAGTGTCCATAACACGTGTGAAAAGTTGTTTTAGGATATCTTGGTCCTTCACATTCAGCTAACGGTAGCCAGATCGAAGATCTATCCTTAAGAACCAACTGGCACCTTGGAGCTGATCAAACAAGTCATCGTTCCTCGATAATGGATACCGATTCTTCATCGTCAACTTGTTCACCTCCCGGTAGTCAATACACATCCACATACTATCGTCCTTCTTCTTCACAAATAAAACCGGAGCACCCCAAGGAGAGATACTCAGTCAAATGAACCCTTTATCGAGAAACTCTTGCAATTGCTCCATCAGTTATTTCATCTTGGTCGGAGCCAATCGTTACAGTGCCTTAGCTATAGGCTGGGCACCAAGTATCAAGTCGATTTGAAACTTGATCTCACGGTCCGGTGGCACAACTAGTAAATCTTCTAGGAACACGTTTGGGAAGTCACACACAACGGTACATCAGACAGTTGTTGTGTTGGCGTATCGACATCCTTCATGTAGGCCAAATAGGCACTACATCCAAGACTCTTGCACTTTCCCGCCACCACCATCAAAATCACCTTCGGGATAGTTGTAACTCGATCAACGTAAATCATTACCGAACTCCCGTTTGGAGCTATCAGTCTAACCATCTTCATGCAACGGCTAATATTCGCCTCGTATTCCAACAACCAATCCATTTCCACTCATCATACAGCCTCCTCGTCTATCAACCACCGAGCTAAACATGCTCGGTCGAGCGGCGATCATGTGCTTGCGGATGTCCGCCGCAAGCCCTAGATATACCTTTTGATCTTTCGTGATAGAGGTGTCACTTGATCCAGCACCATCCATACCATCTCATTGAATTTGTTGGTGTATTGTTGATGTATCATGGTTCCCCCTCCAATTGCAGGAACTCCCTCTCAACCTTGTCCATCTCCTGGTGTGGGCGAAACTCCTCAATCACTAGCTTCTTCAACTCTAGCCACCTTATTCTTCTAATAGCCCTGCTACCCTCGGCTTGGACAATATTATTCCACTAACACAAAGCCGAATCCACGAATGAATGGGTGGCAAACTACAGCTTTTGGTCTTCCCGACACTCGTTTATATCAAGTACAACCTCCATCTCCCTCACTCACCAGTGAGCAACAGTAGCAATGCCCTTACCATCAAAGGTAGGCGGTTTGCATCTTTGAAATGCCCTATAGTTACAGCCTCGTGCTGTCTTTGGCATAGGCTCTTCTTCCTCCTCCTCATCAGTAAAGACAACCGTCTCAATTTCGGGTTGTCCCCTGTTCACCCATCGGCCTATTCCTTTCCTTCCTTTCTCCTTGACTCATAAGCTTGATCACTTCAGTCACTACAAACGATAGAATCGTCTAGATGACCTAATGAACCTCCTCTAAAACAGCCTCCTTCACTGAGGCTCTTAAGTTAGCACTCTCATCCCCGGCCTCTGGTTGAATGGTCTCGGGCTCTTCTTGAACCACCTCTTCAGCTCTAGGCCTTCCTCTCGTGGCCCGTGGTCCCACACCATGTCCACCATGACCTCTACCATATGAAGCCTTTGACGATCTACAACCAGCCATCCTCTAACATGCTAAAAGATTCAAAGACTAACATGGTCATTCAAGGTAATAGCTCGGTTTATGTCAAGTATAGTAAGTCCCTAATTACAGTGGCCAGTTTTGATTAGCCACTTACTTTACTCTTCATACCCTAAGCATATCCTATCCTGATTACATCAGTATCTAAATCTACTAAAGGCACATAAATCACATAACATGCACACAAAATACCCGTCATCATTAAGAAAATACTTGATGGCACGTAGCTACTCGGACTAGAATCCCTTCCCTTTGTCCCATTTTCGGTTTAAGTTTAGGTTTCTTTTTAAAATTTACTTGTTTCACTAAAACTTTGGCTCTAATACCAACTTTAAGACCCCATTCCCAGGACGCTCACAGCTAGTCAATAATCGCGCATAAATCATATAGTTTACATAAACTTTACTAAAATGTTGTAGAGGTATCATTTAAACAACCATTTCATTTCTCATAAATAATCACTTTTGCAAAATAATACAACATTTATTACAAAATATCGTTTGTTCGCATTACAATGCAAAAACATTATCGCAACATAAAATGAATGCCATCTAAAACAAGCCAAGTAGCCATCTCGTGCCATCCTCAGCAACATTTACCTGCCAATTGGAAATATATAAAAGTCAGTGTTGCTAAGTGAGTTCTAGTTTTACAAAAAAACATTATATTACCTTTCATTCGTTAAAAATATTTTCTTTACTATCACACATGATCACACATCATACGTACATCAAGGTAGTAATTATTTTCTTCCATCATCGTTCGTTTCATACATATCGCACATATAGAGTAGTCACATAAACTAACTCCCCCTGTGTGTGTGAACACTCATGGGTTTAGCAAAAATTGCACGCTGCCTCATGGGTTAGCCAAAATCACATGCTATATGACACACAGTGAATACCACATCACACGTATTGGAGCAGTCATCAAGACTAACTCCTACTGTGTGTATGAACCCTTATGAGTTAGCCAAAATCACATGCTACATAACACATGGTTAATACCAAATCGCACGTGTTGGGGCAGTCACCAAGACTAACTCCTACGTGTGTATGTACCCTTATGAGTTAGCCAAGATCACACACTTTTAAACAAACAGTTGTTCCAACTGCTCTCATGGAGTTGAACCTTCTCCTATGTGCTTGTAAGACTTTCATTCGCTCATTCATTATGTTTTATTTTCATTATCTTAAATCTTTCATTTTGTTAAGATAATACTTTACGTTCATTATCATAATCACACCACGTAAAGTCATGTCATCATATGTAATAAGGAACATAAGGAAACACATAATACATAACATACATAATCCTCATACATCACAATCATGCATAAGCATAGCATCAATCATACATTATCATTCATGCTACATCATACATCACCCATCACATCATGTATGACCTAAAAAAGTCAACTTACATTACCCCGGGAACCTCTCAAGTCAAAGCCTACATTTTACATTTTTCCCAAAAATCAGAAAATAATTCTAAGTCTTAGGCGCATGGGCACTATGCAGGCGCATGGCCTTTTGGGCGCATGGGGAACACTTAGGCTCATAGGGAACTTCTGGACGCATGGGCACTATTTGGGTGCATGGCCCATCACTTAGGCGCCTGGGCACATTTCTATACGCATGGGCACTATGCAGGCGCATGAGTGCCTGGGCACATGGCTTTCTGGGCGCATGGACACTCGGTTAAAATCAGCCTATTTCTAGGTGTTTGGCTACTATTTGGGCGCATAAACTTTAGGCGCATCTGAACACTTAGGCAATTATGAACCGTTGGGTGCATGGGCCATTTTTCAGGCGCATAGGCAACCAATCTATTCTATAATCATTTTAGTTCAGTCCTAATTATCAAACTAACATGTTCTAAGCTTATTTCTAGCATTGTAGGCAACAAATCATGAACATAACATTATCATAACAACATATAGAGCCCAAAATCAAACCCACCCGCATTCACACACATATAACATACGGGTACAACACCCATTATTGTAAAAACATTTAAACATGCATTTCCAGCCCCAAAATTAGTTAAAACAATTAAAAAGGGGGTTCTAGAACTCACCTTAGTAGCCTTTAGGAATGACTTCCTTCCGAAAGAAAAGTTGATGTAACATGCTTATGCGCGGCCATGTTTACATTTTGTACAAATAATATAAAATTTTGTACCTTTTTATATTTAACCTCTCTACTTGGGTTAAACTATGTTTCTTTTGTTTTTCCTTCACTTTTACTCTTTCTTTATCGTTTTATAAAAAATATCAGGGTGTTACAGTTATAGATTTGAGGATCATACCTTATTGGATGAATGAAAACTTAAGAGAATTGTTTGGTTAGACTCTTGATGATCTGCTAGGGGTTCTTGTTTAAAGATTGATCATAATATAGGGAAGTAACTTGACCCATGTTGTTCTTGAGGTTGTTAGTGGTCAAGAGATGGTGATGAGGTGAGAACCAAAGGTATGAGGGTGATGATGGATTGAAAACCGAGAGAAGTAGAGGAGGTGGGAACCGAGTAGGATGGTTGCGGGTGTGATGGATTGTGGTTGTGGTGGGTTATGGTTGTGTTGACTCCATTGGCCGAGAGCTTCAGGTGATGAAGTTTATCATGATTTGGTCTAGCATATAAGTTGGGGTTGTAGGGATGCTTAGTCAAGTTATTAAGATATTTGGCATATTTTAGGAAGGGGTTAGTGTCAAGGGTTGGCTAGGTGGCAAGCTCTAAGGGTGATTAGTGTAAGGTTATTGCTAGGTGGCGAGTTTGGAGAGTGATGACTCATTTGGTCATTAATGCTAGGATTAGTTAATAGTTTATTCATTAAATAGATTAATTAGTATCTTAATGGACCGATACAAGGGGTTAGGTTGTGTTTTAGTTAGTGTTTAGGTGTTTAATGTTTGATTAGGTTTTGATATTAATTCATTCCATGTATTTATCATTCAAGTAACTAATCAAATAATCTTATAATTTGGTAACTAGACACATAAAAATAAATAATCACAAAATTCACATACAAGAAATACATGTACATATAAACTTTTATGCATGTATGCATGCATACTACCATGAAAAAATATATAATTTTTTTTTATATAAAGTTAACACATAAAATCGACTTAATAGTTTTAATAAGGTATATAAGTATATAGGTCTACATTATATATTTAGAGTAATTTTTAACAACGTTTAATTTACCTAACTTTGATATAGAATTGTCACAAAACATTCTAGAATTAATGTAATTATCTTAGATAGAATACCCTCGAACAACCGAGATATCAGTTCACAATGTAGAAAAAATATTCATGTTTGTACGTGCGTAAATAGGTACAAAATGTATATATGAGTACGTAAGTCCATGTGCGTGTGTGCATCTGGCAAACATGTGGTAGGTACACAGGGGGCCACCTACGATAATAAATTGTGAAAAATAAAATCTCATGAACAAGTTATAGTAGGTTGTAGGATGGCACATTCTAGCATCATTAGGGAATTAGGCGTAGGTTATGTAATTATAACTTAATTATTAATACAGCAGTAATCATATAAAAAATGTAGGTATATGGATACACATGTATGTGTGTATACTTTTATGAGAAAAGATACATATGCATATGTGTGTCTAATTATGTGTGTAGCCTTGGTGGTAGAGGCCGAAGCCTCTTCGAGGGGAGATCATAGCTTCCATCTCAGGCAAAAGGTGTAGACCGTTATTTTAGGAGTTTAGCCTTGGATATTTCTGGGTGTTTTCTTGTTTATCCAGAAGGGTTTGGTTTTTCAAAACAAAATGAAGTTGGTACATAAATGACTATCTATTAATTTTAAGGGAACTAACAATCAATATATTAGTGAAAAATTGAAAATTTATGAAAGATGATCACATGATATAGTTTTATATGAAAATGAAAGTGGGTTGTAAAATGGCACATGGCATAGGAGAATATGTAATGTTTCGAGCCTTCGGGTCATATACAATATTTAAAACATAGGTAATATGATTCACATTTCAAAATGAGTAAGTAACAAGTAAAATAACTATTTAAAATTTAAAATTTTGAAAAAAATTTATGTCATAAGATATCGTTTAAATAAACTTAAATATAATGATCTTATATTTAACCAGCTCCATTTTAATGGAACTTATTATTACCTTGTAGAGAAACACAAGGTCTCCCCAACAATATATTTTGAGGTTTGATAAGACATTATATATTAGAAGTTATAAAGAAAAACAAGATAAAATATCGAAATTAATTATAATATAATATTAATATTAATATTAATAAAATTCATATGTACATACACGAAGAAAAGAGGCCACCTGGCAACCATGTCAATTTGAATCTGACATCGTTGCATAAAGTAATTATCTTACTTGTTTTCGTACGAATAACAACTTTAAGGTTGAATTTATAATATAAGTATTTTTTAGGAAATTCAAAATTTAGAAAGAATCCGAGTTCTTAATATCCTTTTTTGTGTTGTTATTAGTTGTTTTTGGAGCTAGAATAGGAACACGAGTAGGGGAGACTTTACATCAAATTGATATAGATATTTTTTAGATACGTTCTCATTTAAGTTTATGTATAGTTATTATTATTAGAGTTAATTTCAGTTTTGTTCTCTAATATTTCGTTAAAGTAATTATTTTCTTTAAAAGATTAAAAACAATAATTTTACATGTTGTTTCAATATCACTCTAAAAATTTTAATTTATAGTAAACTTTTGAAGTTAAATTTAGGTTCTAAATCTTTTGAAGGATATTAGTTATTTTTGACAAACTTCAAGGAGTAAAATCTAATTTAACTCTACTTACAATAGTTATTACACCTGGATTTTTGTAAAAGAAAGAATATAAATGAAGAAAAAGAAGAAATGCAGTTTAACCCAAATAGAGGGGTTAAATGTGTCAAAAGAAAAAAATTATAAAAAGTTGGTTTAAAATGTGGTATGGCCGCCCACTCTATCGTTCACATCACCTTTTTGTTCGGTTAGAGAGAGAAAAATCAGAAGAGTTCGGATTTTTTGAAGAACAAGAAGGAGAAGTCGGATTCTAAGGTAAGAATTTAGTATTTTTGAATGTTCTTGGCCGGCCTATGCGTTGGTTATATGCTTATGTGTGTTTATGTGTTCTGGTGTGTGTTTATGTGTTCTGGTGTGTGTTTTTTTGCTGGGTTTCTAGGTGTTGAACTCATAGCAAATGGGTTTTAAAGGAAGTCATACCCAAAGGCTGCTAAAGTAAGTTCTAGAACCCTCTTTTTATTTGTTTTAAACTGATATGGGGCTGGAAATGCATGTATGTTCATTTTTATAAAAATGGGTTTACACCCGTATGTATGTGTATGAATATGTTTGCGGGTGGGGTTTGATTTTGGTGTTAATATGGTTATTATTATGTTATGAATGTGTTTCTATGGCCTAAAGGCTAGTGTTATGTTTAGAAGATATTAGATGATGGATTGGGGACTGAAATATGATGTTTAGTGTAAGTTGGCTGCTATACGCCAAAATAGTGGCCCATGCGCCCAATGGTTCATAACTGCCTAAGTGTTCCCTGCGCCAAAAGTGCATGCCCCCAAATAGTAGCCATGCGGCTAGAAATAGGCTGAATTTTACTAAGTGTTCCCATGCGCCCACGCACTCATATGCCCCTGCATTGAGCCCATGCGCCTAGAAATGTGCCCAGACGCCTAAGTGTTAGTCATGCTCCCGTATAGTGCCCATGGGCCTAGAACTTTCCCATGCGCCTAGGTATTTCCATGCGCCTGAAAGGCCATGCACCTGCATAGTGCCCATGCGCCTAAGACTTAAGATATTTTCTGAGATTTTGGGGAAAATGTAAAGTATAGGCTTTTTTGACTTAGGATGTTCCTGGGGTGAAATAAGTTGACTTTTGATGATGTGTGGGTTATGTTATGGCATGTATGATGATTTATGTATGATGATGATGCCTTACGGTTATGTATGTTTATGTATCTTATTATGTATGCTTATTTTTCCCTAGCTTTACGTGTTATAGTTGTGAATGTAAATAGAAAGTATTATGTAACGTAAAGCGAAAGATAAAGAAAAGCGAAACGTAATGAATGAA
>CM046451.1:82346509-82493385 GCA_025506515.1 Flaveria trinervia | reverse complement strand
ATATAAAGCAGCGGAATACACAACACGAATTAGACAAATTGTAGCAAGCAAACAATATATGTAAGCGTTAAGATCGCATACGGTTATAGGGAGAGAATATGAATTTCTGATTTCTAGGAATGTTTATAGATGTAGAATATTTCTAATCAAATCAATCAATCATTCCATTCAATTGCTCATATCTCTCACTCATTACAATGGGTTGTCACTCCTTATATAGAGTGCAACAGTCACTGCTGTTATCACGGAAAGTGACAACTGGCAGATCCAATACAGAAATAACTAAATCTTAACAAACTACTGAAATGTTCACAACTACTGAGAACATATCAGCAAGTTAAGTACAAAATATAAAACTACTGAAACTACAACGACTGAAGAACAAGCTCTTCAGTCGTTTTACAAAACTACTGAAACAAAGAAAATAAAACTACTGATATCACAACTACTGAAGAAGTACTCTTCAGCAGTTGTGACAAACTACTGAGGCTTCAGTACTTGATCTTCAGACTTTGACCTTCAGGCGTTTCATCAGCTGATGACTTCAGTAGATATCATCAGCTGATGTCTTCAGTCTTTGTCTTCAGACTTTGTACATCAGTTGTTGATCTTCAGCACTTGTGAACTCTTCAGCTGTTGTTCTTCAGTACTTTGGTTTCAGCTTCAGCACTTGTGTTCTTCAGCTGTTGTACTTCAGCACTTTGGTTCTTCAGGTTAAGGTCTTCAGCACTTGATCTTCAGCTGTTGAAGTCTTCAGCACTTGTCAAACTACTGATGAGGCTTTCAGCAGTTGTTGTGATACCGTGTGGGACTTAGAGATTTTCTGATCTTGGCTCATTGGTTCTTTTGGTCCACAATTTCGGGGTGTTACAGAGGATGTTATAGATGGTGTTAATGGTGACTTACAAGTCTTTTAAAAGGGGTTTATGATTGGAATTTGAAAAAATATAAGATTAGTAAAATAAATAGATATAAAAAAATTTACAATTTAAACTTTAATATATTAAAACCTTAATTTAATTGATCAACTTATTTTCTTATAAATCTTTAAAGACTTTATAAATCTCACAAAAAAATTGTAATTTGATTATTTATTTGATTGAATATTTAAAATATTATAAATAGTAATAACATTTCAAAATTTATAAAATTATTTTATAAATTATAAGATAATATTAAATTGGTAAGTGATACTTAATTATATTGAAATATAAAATATAAATAATGACAAAATAATGATTTGATTTACAAGATTGACTCAAATGAGTTTAGGGTTTGGGTTTCTACTTTGAAAATAGGTCAGATGTTACAGTCTCCCTCAATTTAGGAAATTTCGTCCCAAAATTAATCACGAACTGATTGATCTAAAGAAATATTTGGATTTTGTTTCATGTTCCAAAGTGATCTATGGGAAACATTTAAACTTAATTAGTTTGGCTACATTTGAGTTTTCATAATTTATGATTTTAGGGGTTACTTGACAAGTGGATAAATTAATCACTTTGATTGGACTTTTGGTTTGCAAGCTTTTGCATTTCAAATGATACGCGATGATAGATTGGTTTTTGTCACATATTAGTACAAGGAATAAAATCAATATGAAACTCGGATTGACGATAACGAAAATGATGTTTAAGACATTTTTTTATGGAAGAGAATCCAAATGACTTCTCAAAGCAGACACCTTAAGGAGGGTTCTTGGATAACCAATTCTTGTAAATATGAAACTCGGATTGACGATAACGAAAATGATGTTTAAGACACTTTTTTATGGAAGAGAAATCCAAATGAGCTTCTCAAAGCAGACACCTTAAGGAGGGTTCTTGGATAACAATTCTTGTATGACATTGAGATTTCCAAATTGTATTAGTGTAGATTGATAGAAAAATCATAACGGTTAAGATGAAGAATACACTTCAGGGTAATAGAATCAATTATGGTGGGTTTTTCAAAATGTGAACGGTTTTAATAGGAAAACATTCAAAATGATTATTAAGAGACTTGATGAGAATATGGTAATAAGCTATAAAATTTTAGAAACTAAAAATCAAGGATATGATGATTCAAAATAACAATGAAAAGTTCAAAGTGTAAATTAATCAGTTCACAAACCAAAAAGAATACGTTGACTTATAAAAGCATTTGGTCAACCATAACCTTAATGAAGACATACGTACCTATAAGCGGACACTCACCTCAAGGGTTCCCAAGTAAGGTAAAAGGATCCATTGGTTGATTTGGATTTATATGAATACCTTGCCAAGATTGAACAACTTGAGATACAGCATCCCACTCTTCCAACATTACATGTTTTCAGTTATGAGACACAAATTTTGACAAGACTTGAAAACCATAAATAACAATTCAATATTTGAAATTTGAAAACCATTAAACTTAGGCACACAATGTCTTAGAATATGATTTGAGAATCATGTGTGCATTGATAAGAATCAAATTATAAGAAAATCACATAAGGTATATAATCATATAATCATGCCTAAGCATATAAGACACATAAAATCTTATATAAGCATATACATGAGAGGACTCATGTGTAAGGGTACTTAGTTATAGCCTAGATCATTTCATTTCTAATAACCTAATTCCCTATAACCATGTCTCTCATACCAATCTGTCACACCCCGACTGACGGCGGAATCATCAAGGCAGATAAATATGAATCGATTGTTCATAGAATTCATTGAAATAATATCAGATGCCATTTTCATTGAATAGTCTAATCAAATAATTAATTACATTGCAATACAGATTCAAATAAAAATAATAAAATCTTTTATTAATCTAGGTCTAAGTCCTATGAGCATGAATAAGTCTAATAAACAACATTTACTTAAACATGTTAAAAATACGGTCAACATATGATGTTGATGAGTTCTAATGAATTTGTACATACATATATAAACAAATTTAGAGGCAATTCAAGCCATAATTAAGAGATAATGCAAGAATATATAGATAGCATAATGATACAATCAACCTTGACAAAAGTGTGGCCATAATGATATATACGATTAGCTAAGTGTACTTGGTTCATATGATGAGAAAGAATACGTCATCAGGAGCCGAATAACCTTAGCTTAGCACACATAGGTTTGTCAAGTCCATAGATCTATAACGCCGCTAGGCTAGCAATAGTTAATGATTGCTTTTACAAGATGACTATCACGATGATAAAATTTATAAGATAAATTGTACGTGCGTTACAAGTATAAAGATATTTTACAAGTATAGATTTATACGGTTAACATGCTTCACCCCAAAAGAAGTGAATAAAAAATGAAATGGGTATGGAAAACTCATATTGTATGATGATGGATGTAAGGTTCATAAGAAGCTTTTGATTTTCAATAATCAAGGGTGATGTCCTAAATGATCAAAAAACAATAATTTAAGGTTGAAATTCATTATAAGAATTAGAACATTTAAAGAATATCAAAGACGCAAGTTAGATTGAAAATTGATTATTGCACCAATTTTGGATTCTGGACAGAATGTTTGATACGTGTTTGAAAAGGTTTTAAAATATTAAACGGTTTTATAAAATTATAAAAATTTACAGTTAACTAGCTTAGAGTATCCCAGATAGCTTTCGTATAGAAATGTTTTTATGAACTGCAGGATCGTTGAAGGGTATAAGTTACAACACAACACCAAAGAGGAGATAAACTAAACTTAGATCAAACAGTAAACTGGATTAACCAAGTAGTGACACTAAGAACACAAGTAATATAGAGACAGAACACAAAGAACACAAGTATTTGGTTTTCAAGAATGCAGTATATTGCCAGCTCTATGTTCAATTACAAGTGTTACGAAAGCATATTCGAAAGATACAAGAACATGAGATACTTATACAACATCCTACAGCTGGTTATACTTTGAAAGCCAGCTGGATACAATTGACTAGACACACACAAAATCAATTGTAGAGTCAAAAGGCAGATTGCCTTTTGACTTGTGACTATGACATGCTATAGCTCACATCCTTATCTATTACAAAAAGGATAAAGTACATAAAGTAGAAAGTTACAGACTCAAGACCTCAATATACAGTTACCAAAAGCATGGACCTTTTCACCAAACTATGTTAGTTGGTGACATGCAGAGTTACAGCGGAAAGGTGTCCAGCTTTGTGGAACTGTACATCAGATAAAGCATGTTACTAAAAGTCTTCGGAAGAAATCTGTCTTCATGAACTTGAAGCTTTGGAAGACTTTGTCTCTGAGGCTTCAGAAGACTTCATCTTTGGCTTCAGAAGATGTTGGTCTTGGCTTTGGAAGATTTCACACTTAGAGTATTTTTGTTGCACATGTGAAACTTCCGAAGCATTCTACTTCATTGCACTTGTGCAGCATGCATGAAAGACTAAAGATGTTTAGGTTGCATCAGCCTCTTCATTAATCTCTACAAACTCCCCTAGGATGATGCTACCAAAACACTTAGAAAACTTCAGATATTAACAGTCCTCATTAGGATGATCACCATTCCTTTCTTCATAAGATGATCAGGATCCTTCGGCTATCAAAGTGTCTTCTCATGTCAAAGAGGTCATGAGAGGCAACTGAAACATATCTTGCCATGTATAAATGTCTTCAATGCCTTGATCTCTAATAACATGCCACCTTTCTGGATTTGTGGTGTATGTCCAAGACAAGATGGGTCTTCTTGATGCTAGAGGAGCTATTGAAGTTGGAGTTGATTGAGCATCCTTTGGCTGCACATCCTCAGGCTGTTCTGATTCATCCTAAGGTTCAGAAGGGGATGCAGGATTCTTCTTCTTCTTAGACTTTGGTTTGGAAGCCATCTCTTCTTTCTCTTTCCAAATTTTAATTGAGAAGACTGGCCTGCAGCACCAGATTGATCTTCACTGTCTTTCTCAGTTGGGACTTCCTCTCTCTCAGGTTCAGATGGAGAGGGAGGTTGACCCTGCTGTGGATCAGAAGATGAAGCTTGCTGAGCATTAGCAGGAGGTCCGGGTTGTGTTGTGTCTGTTTGTT
Organism: Flaveria trinervia; assembly: GCA_025506515.1. Taxonomy (NCBI): domain Eukaryota; kingdom Viridiplantae; phylum Streptophyta; class Magnoliopsida; order Asterales; family Asteraceae; genus Flaveria; species Flaveria trinervia. The sequence goes on along the minus strand of CM046451.1, from coordinate 82,488,367 downwards.
CAACCTTAACCTCCACTTCAGGTGGGGCCTGACTTGGAGTGGAGTGTAAGTCAGAGCTCTCCACTCTTAATCTTCTGCTTGATTACCCTGATGCTCATCCATAGTGGATAGAGAGATGGGTCAAGTCTCCTTCCGGAGAATCCATACAGCTTCAAGAAGCTAATCATCCTCTGCCTATCAGCAGGCTTCTTCATGCTCTTTTGGATGATGGCTCTTGATTTTGCAGCTTTCTTCTGTTTGTTTTTCTTTCCTTGACTAACTCAAGCTCAAGTTGTTTTAAGTACTCAAACTTAATATAGTCATAAGGTAAGGGAAGGAGTGAATCTGCCTGATAGAGGCCTGTGGCACTCAGGTAGTTAATCATCTTGATTATGTCTTCTTCTTCCTATCTACCTGAGGTTCTTATTAAACCACATCCTCTTGTTCAGGACTTTCTTGAACTGGTGAGAGGGTAGGCATACTTTTGTATAGTCTTGGAGACTCAGTAGAGGAACTTTCTCCCCTTAGCCTCCTTTTCCTCTCTCTCCTCCTCCTCAATCTCCTCAGATGTCATCTTTCTTTTCCCTTTGTCACTCTCATACCTTTGTGACTCAGGGTGGAGAGAGCTTTGGCCTTCATTGCTCGTTGCAGCATCTGAGCTCAGGCCAGAGAGAGTTTGAGAAGCACCTTCACCAGCAGTGTCTCAGAAGGAATATGGATCTTTTCAGCAGTTGGAGATGATGAGACAGGGCTCTCAGGTTCTGTCACTGGGCCTTCAGTCAAGGTTTCCCCTATGAAGCTAATCTTAGGGTCTGCCTCAATATCCAGTTGACCGATGACATTGCCTGATTGCCTTAGTCTCCTTCTTAGGCTGAACTCTGCAATGATCCTGTCTTGGATTCTTTTAGCCAGTCTGTCAGCTTGTCTTGATTGCTTGGGTTGACAGTGCATGTTGACTAGATCCAGACCTTCATAGTAGTCCAAGTTCTGAAAATTAAAGACTTCTTTCTGTCCTTGAACTTTTATGATGATGAGGGCCTTCCTGTTGTTGTCATACCTCCACCCAATGATGTGATTGAAGGATGGTGAAGGTGACATGGCCCTTGGTATCCCATCCTCAAACTGACTCTGTATGAAGGAGTCTATGTAGTCCACATCAATGTGAACTAGAGGAGGTTGCTGAGAATGCACAGTTGCAAGTGAGGATGGTGAGTCCTCAATGACCATTCTCTCAGAGGAACTCCCAGGTTCTGTGGTTGTAATGACTTTCTCCCCCTTTTTGGTAGCATCACCCACTTGCATAGGTAAGCTAGAGGATAGGTCAATCACATCCACAGATTCTTGTGTTCCTGGTTGAGCTCTCCTTAAGGGTCTCCCAACTAGTTTTTCCTTAAGATATGAAATCTCAAGTTGCTGATCATTGATCCTGTTTTGGAAGGTAGTCACCTGAGATTCAAGGTGACTGACCTTTGAGACTAAGTAAGTGCATGTTTTAGACAGTTTTTGCACTTTTAGTCTTAGACCCCCTCATCTTCATCAGAAGAATCACTGGGGGTGGAGAAGATTGGACCAGATTCCTTTCTCTCATAACCAGTTCTAAGTTCTTGGCTACTGGATTTCCTCTGCTCACTAGCAGTCTCAGTTGAGATGTCAGTGGGCTGAGTTGCCATGGTTGAGATCTTAATGATATAATCACTTTTAGAAGTGAGAGCCTCTTCCATATAGACATCTTGAACAGATTCAGGAGTGTTCACCTCAGTTGTAGGTGACTGATGTGGGATAGATGTAGGAGACTCAGGAGTACTCATCTCTCTTTGAGTAGAGGAAAGAAGAGAGATTCATTATACTCACTCAAACCTATATCTTCATCAGTATAGAACTCAAGGTTGGGAATGGGTTGGTTTAGATCTATAGGCTGGGGATGGTAACTGTCCCCTGAAGGGTGATCACTTGAGTGTTGAGACTCAAAGTGATGGCTTAAGGCAGTAGGGCTAATGAGCTCATCAGGCTGAGCATGAGGAACCTCAACACTGATTCTTGAAGAGATGGGAGTGGTCTGCTCCTGAGGAGAAGTGGGAGCTCCAGTGTCCACTTCTTCCTCTATGGGTGAGTATATGGGGGCCTCCATAGACTGAATAGTCTGAGCAGGGGTTTGTTTGGATTTTCTTTGGTAGGTGATGGAGATTTGAGGCTGTGTGGGTGGTTGGGAAGTAGCAGGTGTGGGTTCAACACTAGCTTGTGCTGCTAGGTTGTCACCTTGAGCAATGAGCTCTAATATTTTTGGGACTAGGGTTGTTTCTACCCCAGAGAATCCAACAGTGGACTTTCTCAGTATTTTAAAGATATCGGGCTTCATCTGTCCTAATTTAAGAATGTTACCTGTTTCCCTTAACTGTGAGCCCAGTTCACAGTTAAGAATGTACTGGACATATCTAGGAAACATGTAGTATTCTAAGGAGTCTAGATTCGCAAGTAAATTTGTTTCAATAAATAGAGAGTACCTGAACTTGACCCCTTGAAGCATTCCATGGACTATGAAGGAGAGATTTTCAGGAATCTGGTCCCATCCACCATGCTTGTTTGATAAGCTGTGGATGACCACATGGAGCAGGAATCTCCATTGGGATGAGACCTTCCCTTCCTGAAGGTCTTTACAAAGAAATCTCCCTCATACCCCATCTGCTCAAGGAATGATTGACAGCTTCCTTTGGGAAAACACCTCACCTTCTCATCATCCAGCTGAAGATGTCGGTTGATGATGGCCGGAGTGATGAAGATTGTTCCTCACTGTGGCAGACAGTGCGTTCTCCCCATCCATAATGACCTCTTGGCAGGTCTTCCAGAATTCAAGCAACTGATCCTCATAGAGTGGAGGATCAATTTAGGGAGGTGAAGTAGTTGGACAGAGATAAACGGCAAACCTCTGAGAAATGAGATCTTTATCAGAGCGTAATAGAGCAACTTTATTGTGTTGTCTGTGTAGCTGCATGGTAAAGTTGGGATCATTTTTGTGAGCAAGGTTGGCCATTTTGAAGTAGCTTAAGAGAAGAAAGAAGAAAGAAAGAAATTTCAGAGAGAAATTGGGGTTTTTAGTTTGGAGAAGAACAGATGATAGAAAGAGGGGGAAACCGTTGGTTTATATGTGAGAAGGATTTCAGATAAAGTTTAATGAAAGATGATAAACTTTAAATCCGATGTCGGTCCCACCTCTGAAAAAGTAGTTTACTTTTTGCTCAAAAAGTAGTTTCTTGGAAAACAAAAAGCTTCCGAAGGTTAATTATCTTTGGAAGTTTTAATTAAAAAGCTTCCGAAGCTAAAATGACTTCGGAAGAATTTCTGAGAGTTTTTAAAATTTTGCTTCGGAAGAAAAATTAAAATTGAGTGCTTTGTGTATAACTAACAAAGCTTCCGAGAGTTAATTTTGCTTCGGAAGTAAATGGTCCTTGAAAATGAGTAATTTCTGAGACAAGTATTTAAGCTTCGGAAGATAATTTGAAAACTCTTCCGAAGGTAAATTTCTTAGACAGTTATTTATTTTGAAGGCATGATTTACTTCCGAAGTTAAAAACATAACTTCGAAGTGTCATAATTTTCAAAAATCTAAGGAAGTCTTCAAAAAGAAATTTTCATCCCAAGAAAACATGAGCTTATGAAAGTGATGAACTAGACAACTTAGGACACACATAAATTTTAAAGAAATAAAAAGAATTAGTTTTTAACAAAGATCTACTCAAGGTTGATCATCCCAATAGCTGATATAAGATATTTAAATCTCTGTTCATCAAAAGCCTTTGTAAACAGATTAGCATATTGTTCATCTGTGTGAACCTTGACTAGTTTAGTTAATCCCTTTTCATAGTTATCTCTTATTAAATGATACCTGATATTGATGTGCTTTGTCCTTGAGTGCTGCATAGGGTTCTCTGTGATTGAGATAGCACTGTTGTTGTCTATGTGAATGGGAGTCTCCTTGAAGTTTAACCCATAGTCCAACATCTGATTTTGAATCCAAAGCACTTGAGCACATAGCACAGCTTCAGCATTGATGCAGACACAAGATTGTTTCTTGCATTGCCATGAGACAACCCTTCCACCAAGAAATGACATCCCCCAATGTAGACTTTGCAGTCATGTTGCAACCACCATAATCACTATCTGTATAGGCATACAGATTGAAGTCAGAATTCTTGGGATACCATAGGCCAAGTGTTGATGCATCTTTGAGGTATCTTCAAATCCTCTTGACAGTGATAAGGTGAGACATCTTAGGGTTGGCTGATATCTTGCACAAATACATGTAGCAACATGATTATCAGGCCTGCTAGTAGTAAGATATATAAGAGACCCAATCATAGCCCTATATAAATACTCATCTACACATTCCCCCTCAAGATCAGGACCAAGAGATGGTTTCTGGCTATGGGTGTCTTAGCAATCTTACAGTCAGTCATATGAATCTCTTGAGTATGTCCTAAACATACTTTGACTACTTATGAAGATGCCATCTTCAACTTGCTTCACTTGAAAAAAAATGAGCTCCCCCATGGCACTCATTTCAAATATGTCTTTCATAGCTTCTCAAAGTCTTTGCAGAGCTTTGGATTAGTTGAACCAAAGATGATGTCATCCACATATACTTGAACGAATATGTCTTTTCCTTGTCCTTTGATGAAGAGATTCCATCTATAGTACCCCTCCTGTATCCATGTTTACAGAGATACTCAGATAGTCTCATACCACTTCCTGGGTGCCTGATGCAGCCCATAGAGAGCTTTGTCATGCTTGCAGACATAATCAGGATGATCAAGATCTACAAAACCAGGTGGTTGTTTGACATAAACCTCTTCATCTATCACTCCATACAAAAAGGCACACTTCACATCAAGTTGAAAGACCTTCAAGTTCTTGGATGCAGCAAATGCCAGGAATATCCTAACAGCTTCTAATCTTGCCACTGGAGCAAAGACATCAGTGTAGTCAATCCCTTCTTCTTGTGTGTATCCTTGAACAACCAGTCTAGCTTTGTTCTTGATGATGATGCCTCTATCATCTTTCTTTTTCTAAACACCCATTTGGTTCCAATGGTAGTCTTCCCAGAAGGAAGAGGACAAAGGTTCCAAAATTCTGCCTTTTGAATTGAAGCAGCTTTGTTGCATAGCTTCAACCCAACTTCCATCCTTTAGAGCTTCATCAACTTTCTTTGGCTCTATCTGGGACAGAAACAAGAGTGAAGACAAACATTTGCTTCATGGGTTTGTCCTTTGTCTTTACCCTGAGACAACATCTCAATGATGTTTGTGGTAGGGTGAGACTTGTGGATCCTAAGCTGAGGGATCACAGCAAGTTGTTGAGAGAGATCTAAATTTGAAAATTTAGATCTGGCATAGATTTTTCACCCCCACATCACACACTTTTCAAGTGAAACTTGATCCAAGCATTGTGTGACATCATTGATGTTCTCATCTATGGTGTGGTTAGTGGCATCAAGAAATTCTTGGTCACTGTCACCATCACCATTGTTGTCTTCCCTAGTTGAGGTGTTCTTATCTGGTTGTAGAGCCTCTAAGCTGGATTTGAAGGCATACCAGATGTATCAGCTGAATTTGTCATTGTTGGGCTGACTTAAACCTCATTTGCAGAAGTGGTTCCAACTGGAGCTGAAGATATATGTCTTGAGGATCTTCCTAGCTCAAATCTTGGATCAGGATCATCTGTATTTAAGTTCTCTGCAGATCCTGAAACATTCTCACAAGATTTTTTAAAACAGTTGGTAACCAAATCAAGATCAAACAACCATCCGGACCAGAACCGTAACACAAAGTGTGTGTTCATTGAAAGTCACATTGGTTGACTCCTCAACTATTCTAGTTCTGAGATTGTACACTCTATAAGCCTTAGCTTGGGAAGAGTATCCAATAAAGTGTCCATCATCTGATTTCTCAGCAACTTGGCAATTTGAACTTTGGTATTCAAGATGGTGCAAGGACATCCAAATGACCTGAGAAAACCAATGAAAGGTCTCCTCTTGTGCCAAAGTTCATAAGGAGTTTTTCCATGAGTCTTAACTACTAAAACTCTGTTCTGCACATAGCAGGCAGTGTTGACTGCCTCTGCCCAGAAGGTGATGGGCTGTTTAGAGTCAGACAACATGGTTCTTGCAGCTTCAATCAGTGTCCTGTTTCTCCTCTCAGCAACACCATTTTGCTGAGGAGTCCTGGAGCACTAAATTGTCTTGTAATACCCTTTTCATCACAGAATGTATCAAGGATATGGTTCTTAAATTCGGTTCCTTGATCACATCTTATGATCTTGACCTTGTGATCAGATTGATTCTCAATCTTCAAGATGAAATTCTTTAGAGTCTCAGGAGTCTCATCCTTAGTTCTAAGGAAGAAAACCCAAGTGAATCTTGTAAAGTCATCTGTGATCACTAGACATATAGGTCCTTCCTAAACTCATTACACTGGTGGGGCCAAAGAGATCCATATGTAACAATGTAGGGGTGTAGTGATGGAGTTCTTTTCCTTAGGCTTGTGAGATACCTTATGTTGCTTCCCTTTCAGGCATGCAACACAGTGGTCATCACTTGTAAACTCTTTCTTTGGCATTCCAGTTACCAATCATGCTTAATTAACTTATTCATGTTCTTAAAGTTTTATGGCACATTCTTTTATGCCATAAAGACCATCACTATTGGCTTTAGACAGAAAGCATGAAACTTCTCCAGAGGGAGATGTTTCTTGCAAATCCATCTTGTACATGTTTCCTTTCCTGGGGCTCTAAGCAGGATATGCTCATGAGGAATGACCACACCAGGCTTAAGAACAATGCACTCATGCTTAATAAAGAGCATGTTATGACTCTGATCACAAAATTGAGATACACTCAGAAGATTGTATCCAAGCTCCTTAACAAAGTTTACCTTTTCTACGCTAAGCTTACCATTTGTGACCTGCCCCTTCCAGAAATGTAACCTCCTTCATCTCCTCCAAAAGCAACTGGTCCTCCATCAATCCTTTCAATGTTCTGGAGTTGTGACCTATTGCTTGTCATGTGCCTGGAACATCACTGTCTATGATCCAGACATTTGTGTCTGTCTTCAGCTGTCCCTGCACAAAAAAGAATGATTAGTTACATCTGGAAACCCAAGCCTTGCTTGTCTTGGGCTCATTTGTAGAAGGTAATTCAACAGTAATAGATCCTATGGTTGTACTAAGAGGATCTTGAGCTGTTGTTAATGGAGAAATCTCAGTCACTTGGTCTTTATTAGACATCCACATCACCTTTGGAGTCTTGGACTTGACCTTCAAAACTTTAGAAGCTTTTGGAGCTTCAGAAGTTTTGATGACTGAACCTTTGGAAGATTCTACAAACACTACAGCAGACTTCAGTGCTTCGGAAGAACTCCTTTCTTTCGAGACCAAATATTCTTCCAAAGAGATTTTCCACTTCTCTTCTGTTAGATTTGGAACTTCTGAAGGAAACAGGTTTTCCTTCCGAAACTTGAATCTTCTTAGAACTCTTTGAAGCCTTTGTTTTGGCCATATGGCAGTACCTTTAGGATTGAAGGGACAATCCTTGGCAATAAGAGTGGTGCTATCACACATAACACAATTCATCTTCTTCTTCACAAGAGCCTGTCTTGAGAGTAAGACTGTCTTTGGTCACTTCCCTTCTCCACCTTCATCTTTGCAGATGCTGAGACAGTCCTCTTGGGCTGAGAACTGTGCTTGGAGTTTGATGGTCCAGGCTGTGCAGCAGTGGTACACAGCATATCTTCTTCTTGCTACTGAGATGAGTGGAACAAGAACCAGAACTCTTAGCAGAGAGTTTTGGTTGATGTCTTCAGTCCCTACCACTTTAAACCCTGTAGAAATAAAACTTGTTTCTGCTTAGAGTCAAAAGTAGCCTTGATCTCTTGAGCCTTTCTTTTGCTCTTTCTGATCAAGTTCTTTCTCATGGACTTGGTCATCACAGTCTTCACTTTCTCCTCAGAAGGATATTGGCCCTTCTTGGAATCCTCCTCTTCACTCTTTGCAGAGGGATTCTTCATTATCTCTTCTTCATCCTCCTCCTCATAGATCTATGAGAGGAAGCTCATCTTCACAAGTTCCACACCTAGGAGATCTTACTGACAAGATTGTGTTGGAGGAGCTATCTCATTTGATCCCAGTCCCTTCCTGTTTTGATAGCACACTTTGTTGTGCAGGATGAGGATATCATGTTCTTGAAGGTCTCCTCTTCAAGAACACTCTTTTCTGCCCTGGCTTTGCTGATCACAAGCTCAGCCTGGCACTCAGTTAACTTGGTTATGAGATCTTTAATTTGAGTCCTAAAATCTGTGTGTTTATGTTTTAGAACTGAAATGGTTTTCTCTAAGTCCTCTATTTTCAACTTATAATCATTTTCAGACTTCTAAAATCAGATTTTAAAATGTTTAAGGACTCAACATCACTCAGTTCCAAGTTATAGGACCTGTACCTGTTAACTTTAGCAATGCATTCAGGAGTACAGAGATATTCCAATACCTTGGCTTCATCATGATCTGCCATCAGTGCTTGGTTTGGAGAAGCCTTCCACTGAAAGCTCTAGTCAAAGCCTCCTTCTTCAACAGCAACAGCAGCTTGCTGCTTTGACTTCTCATTATGGAGAGCTTTGTCAGTGTAGTTTGGTCTGGATTGTGTTTGGCCACTATTTGTTCTAGGTGCCTTACACTCTCTGGCAAAGTAGCCTATCAAGTTACAATTGTAACACTTGACTTTGACTTTGTCCAGTCCAAACTTTCCACTGGTTGCATTGCTTGGAAACTTCCTTCCAGTCCTCTTGTAGAACTTCTTGGCGCTGTGAGTGAGAAGAGCCATCTGCAGGACTATTTTCATATATTCCAGATCATCTGGATGGATACAATCCAGGCCTTCAAGAGTGAAAAGAGAGTTGCCACAGCTTTCATCAGAAGACACAAAAGCTTGAGAAGAGTTTGTCTCTTAGAATGGGCTTCCTTGAGTGTAGTTCTCCTTGGTGTCTCTGGGAAGGTGATGAAAGGACCCTTGGTGAGTTGTCAGGGTAGCATAAGAGATGATGTTTGGGTTCTATGCTATCCCTTTCAACCATGTAGGGCTGAACCCATCTGATTGTTGGAGTTTCCAGATGAACCTTGCATGTTCATCTCCATCTGGTAGCCACTGAGAATCCTATATAACTCTGTCAGAGTAAGAGTTTTGAGATTTTCGTTCTTTTGATCACCACACAGTAGTGTGTCCATTTCCTAGGAAGTGAGGACATGAACTTCCTTACATGTCTCTGTTTTCAAGAGAAACTCCTCCATCCACTAGGGTATCCACAATCTCAACATACCTGAAGTACTGCTGAGTCATGGTCTCACCTGTTTTGAAGGTGAAGTTTTCAAACTGCTGCTTTAGGAGACCCTTCTTGTTCTCCTTGGCTTCAAAAGAACCCTCTACATTAGTTTCAGTGCATCCCACAGCTGCTTGGCTGTTTTGCACTTCTTGAAACCTCTGTACACATAGTTTAGAAGGGCAGTTTGAAGAGCTATCATGGCTTTTCTTCTCTCTACTCTCTTCCTATCTTCACCAGAGAGTTAGCCACATTTGGGGATCATACCAGCACCAGTAGCAGAAGGTGTGCTAGGTATGAAAGGTCCATTCTCAATAGACTCCCACATTCTTGAATCAAGAGACCTGATGAAACCTTCCATTCTTAACACCAAGTGTCAAACTCATCAAGAATGATCAGTGGGGACTTGTTCATGGTTCCAGTTTCCATATCAGTTTTGGAAATGGCTGCCATTTGAAAAGTTTAGTATTTGTGTGTGTGAGGGATCTTAGATGGTGAGATCTTATATTAAGAGCCTGGAATGCTCTAATACAAATGCTGGATCATTGAAGGGTATAATTTACAACACAACAAACAAAGAGGAGATAAACTAAACTTAGATCAAACAGTAAACTGGATTAACCAAGTAGTGACACTAAGAACACAAGTAATATAAGAGACAGAACACAAAGAACACAAGTAATATAAGAGACAGAATACAAAGAACACAAGTATTTGGTTTTCAAGAATGTAGTATATTGCCTTCTCATGTTTCTTTACAAGTGTTACAAAATCATATTCGAAAGATACAAGAACATGAGATACTTATACAACATCCTACAGCCAGCTATACTTTGAAAGCTAGCTGGATACAATTGACTAGACACACACAAAATCAATTGTAGAGTCAAAAGGCAATTGCCTTTTGACTTGTGACTATGACATGCCATAGCTCATATCCTTATCTATTACTAAAAGATAAAGTACATAAAGTAGAAAGTTACAGACTCAAGACCTTAATGTACAGTTACCAAAAGCATGGACCTTTTCACCGAACCATGTTAGTTGGTGACTTGCAGAGTTGCAGCGGAAAGGTGTCCAGCTTTATGGAACAGTACATCAGATAAAGCATGTTACAAAAGTCTTCGGAAGAAATCTGTCTTCATGAACTGAAGCTCGGAAGACTTTGTCTTTGAGGCTTCGGAAGACTTCATCTTTGGCTTCGGAAGATGTTGGTCTTGGCTTCGGAAGATTTCACACTTAGAGTATTTCTGTTGCACATGTGAAACTTCCGAAGCATTCTACTTCAATGCACTTGTGCAACATGCAGGAAAGACTAAAGATGTTAGGTTGCATCAGCCTCTTCATTATCTCTACATAAACAGACTCAAAAATAACTCAAAACAACCAACAATATAGAAGGTTCTGTAATACGCACTTACTTGTAAATATCATTTTTGAGTCATCCGATTGAGTTTGGAGAAATATACATTAGCGTTAAAAAGGTAATTAGATAAACTTAATACTAGAGTCTGAATTTACTTAAGTTTAGTTTGTTATGACGGAGTTATGGTTAGTTGAAGTTAGACTATATTTTATTAACTTTAGTAAGACACTTATGTGCATTTTTAAATTGTTAAAGCATGCAACAGGTTAGAATAAATTCTAATATGCCAATATATATTATATTAGACTTCATATGAGTTATAAAAAATGTCCCAAGATTTTGGCATAACCATCATTTAGAAAAAAAATCTTATGGAATAACCGAATACGACAAAATAGCCATCCATGTGCAAATGAGATTCTTTGTTTACATTAGCGTGTTATTAGCTTGATTTAAAAATGTTAGTGATGTTAGAAGGTTAGTGAATGTTAAAAGGTTAATGATCAAATGATAATGATTAAAATAAAAAAAGATTTGATAAGAAAATAATAAAAGTAAGAACATGAGAATAATTGGATGTTAGGATGATTGAAAGAATATAGAAATACATATATAAAAACAATATAAGATTATCTTAGTATTAGAAAATTCTTGAAACTACTTGTAAAAGAAAATTATTAAAATTGATTATAACCAAATGATGATGAAAAGATTTGTGAGTGAGATTTTTAGAAAATGAGCAAATGAAAAAATGAGACTTAAAGCTTGCTTTTATAGTTGATATGTTAGGAGGGGTTACAGATGGTGTTAATATTTAGTTACAAGTCTTTTAAAAGCAGGTTATGATTGGAATTTAAAATAAATATAAGATTAAATAAATCAATAGATAAAAGAATAATTACAATTTAAACTTTTAATTTATTAAAACCTTAATTTCAATTTAATCAACTTATTTTCTTATAAAATCTGTATAGACTTTATAAATCTCACAAAAAATTTACAATTTGATTATTTATTTGATTGAATATTTAAAATCTTATAGATATTAATAACTTTTCAAATTTTATAAAATTTATTTTGTAAATCATAAGATAAAATTAAATTGATTAAGTAAAACATTTATATATTTTTAACATAAGAAAGTCAATCTAACTGTTAAATTGAAAATGAGTTGATTGTTACAATAAGAAAGTCAATCTAACTGTTATGAATGATAATGTTTTCATTGAAGGAAGTAAAGGTATATTTTGTATATATTGTAAAATCAGAACTCATTTAGCAACACTGATTATTTATACATATTCGGTCAAGTAATTACTAACGTTGAGGATAACATGGCAGTGAAGCTACTTGGCATTTAGACTAGCACCCTTGTTTAAATGAATGATATTCTACTTTACAATACAATTTTATTGTTTTCAAGTGAAGATAAATGTTTATTTTATGATATGAATGATGTAAGTTTTCCGTTGCAATGTTTAATTTCTATAAAGAATTATATAATGTTTTATGTTATGAATAAATAACTCCGAGAACTCCCGGAAATCCTGGGTTTAAGGTCTTACATGTGAATCTATCATGCCTATGCTTCAAGTTCATAGTTAATTTTTTTTTCTTTTTCTTTATTTCTCTCTTAATTTCTTTTTTTTTTTTTGAAAAACACCTAGAAATTTTGTAGGATAAATTTATATTCAGAAGGGTTAAAACTAACCCCACCTCAAGTTAATAGTTGCATACATTACCTATATATGAATAGACAACTTTGATGAACAATGGCGTTTTTTCTCTTTTAGCTGGTACAAATTTTTTAGCTTGCTGTACAGGTTATGATGCATAAGAGATGGCATTCATTTCGTCAGTCATTTAGTTTGTCTTTTCCAACATTTCAAGATATACATGTGAATACCGATAATATTTTAAGTTTTCTTTATTATGATAAAGTGTGAATATGCTATAAATCGTAATCCCTTGAAGATACTTAATTACATTAAAATATTAATTTACTATTTTATCTACTATCATCTAACAATGATTCTCAGTCGAATGGTCCAGGTAATGTACCTAATTCAACTAAAAATGAAAAAGTCCTGAATTCGAGTCTCACTATTAACAATTTTGACGAAAACGTTAACCGTTTCATGATATAACGAGTGATTTTAATTTTCCTTTATGCTTAATGAGCTTCTGTCGCAACATGATTGTTGTAAGAATCTAGTTTGTCTAAATAATCTCTTTTGCAAATAAGAAATTTTAGCCACATGAATATTAACTAAAAATACCAAGGAAATCAAAAATTAAATAGTCTAGTCTTCCAAACACGCAAAAAACACCCTCACACATATCACCCTTCTTTGAATACAAGTAAAGTAAGGATTGATGTCCATATGTTATTTGTGTCACATTCTACTTTACAATTTGTTTTCTTCTCTTTTCTTCTATCTATTATTTACTTTATTAGCTTTTCCTCATTTTTAGTAAATAATTAACTTTTTTATGGAAATTTGATGAAAAAATATGATTAGCGTAAATTAGAATCATTAAATATTAAAAATTAACTAGTCGATAAGAATTATTACTAAACTTTATAAAAAACATATAAGTTTTTAATAATGGTTTTTAATCGTAGAATGAAGGAGAAAAGTAACATATCCATAAGCATATAAAACACATAACAGAAGAAGAATCTAGGTTTCAAAATTTTAAATTTGTTTCAAATAATACGCTTTTATTAGAAACCATCCTCTCATATGTGTTAAACTATGAGAGTAACGAAAAAATAACACTATATAATAGTAGATAAACTTATGTATGCGTAAGGCACTCTAAAGTGTAAAGAAACTAAAAACTTAATCAATAAATAAAAAAGAAAAAGTTAATTCCAAAAATACGACATAAACCATATGCTATCTTACGAATTATACATAGTATCCCGTTACACTCGTTACGTGTGGAAGAAAAGAATTGAAAATCCTCCAGACTATTCTACAGCCGATACATTCAAGTCCAGCTCAAGGGTCTTCCTTGATTTACCCCTTGGAACTACTGATTCCTGCATGTACTCCCCCGATATTGCATTCCGGTCATCACCAACTTCTTCGTATTATCGACGCTTCCGGTATTCGAACTTGACACCGTTGAATGATACGATGACCCCGTTTCGTGACCGATGAGCCTCGTAGATGAGGGTGGTGTTTATGTTCACCGATGAGGAATCAGTTTCAAGATCAAGATCAATCTCGATCTCGATCTCGATCTCGTCCTGTGTTCAAAAACCAACAAATGCTTAATGATGTTGCAATCTAGATCCGATAATTATATTGAAATTTAAGACATCGATTTCGGATGATTGTATTTAATTAATTTGATATTATTTTCTAATGAAAACTCACACATCTAAATTAGTTACACCAACCCTTAACCGATATATGATGGTTAATTTTGTTCAAGATCTTTATCAAAATGATCAAAGGTAACTAATACTATTTCATCAAAACATACGGTTATAATTTTTGAACATACAACCATACATGATCCGGTCAATCTTAATCGTCCATTTCGTATATTTTCAGCCTACGAGCTACATGCTATTGACGACGTGTTGACTCGTTTTACTGGATTACACATGAGCATATGTAATACAGGACGACTTATTGATCTAAATCATGACTAGTGAAATTTCCGTGATGTAAATATTATTCAGGAAATCAATCTGAAGATTATAGCGAATAAATGTGAAATTTAAGCAAAGGGATACCCACCTCGTGAGAGTTGTGACGCTTCCTCTTTGGGAAAAAGTGTTGGGTGCTACAGGAGGCGGGTGGCGGTGGAACTAGACGACCCATATTATTATCAATCGCATCATCACATGATATACCATTAGTATTACCTCTAACTCCCTCTTCTTCTAAATCATCATCTTCCTGCTTGGAACTACACCTTCCACAGCTCGACGCCGTGGACGGCCAGAGCTTCCGGCCCGAGGCCGTCCACGGCGTCCGAGAGTGACACAAGTCACATAGAAGGCTCCTTGAATGTCTCGCTACTAGAAAGTTAGCCGAATGAACCTTTGCGTCGCAGGTCCAGCATAAGCTCGCCCTGTCCGAATCACAGTAGATCGTAGCCATGGATTTACAAAGCTCACATCTCCTCATCTTCGATTCCTTAAGCAACAAGACCATAATCTCTCTCTTTCTCTAAATATTGATATTGATATTAATATTATATTAATATTAATGTTAATATTAATATTAATGTTAATATTAATATTAATATTAATATAATATTAATATTGTTGGTTTGGAAGGTACTGCTGAAGAGAGAACACTTGACTTGCTCTCATATGATGAGACCACGATGCCTTTATATAATAAATAAATTACCGGAAATGTCACTTTAATAGGAATCACTAGTCCATTCGTTTTATAAAGTATATAAAACTCATTTTCAATCATATATGTTATAATTATTAATTTACTATTATTTAAACATAGTATTTTTTATGTATTTCTTTCTTTTTATATTTTTTTTATGAAATGACAGTACGTACGTTTAATTAAAAACATTAATACTATGTTTCGTATCTTGTTGATCTAATTTAATTAAAGGAACTGTTTAAGTTAATTACAATGATATGTATAGACTAACTGTTTAATTTTATACGCTCCAGACGTTAAAATTATAAACGTTTTATACACTATGCACTCTAAAATCATATTGAAGGCTAGGCATGATGTTTAATTTATTGTGGGATTTTAAAAAGAGTTCGAATATGTTTTCTACTATATTAGTTCCACCATTTTTTTATGATAATCACTAATAAAAATTTTATTGAACTAGTACAAAAACAACTATGCATAAACTTTCTAAAAGATTTTCTATGTAAAATGCTTAGATTTAGCATATAATTAGAATTGATGGTTGAGAAAATGTTTTTTGAAAAACACTAAACTAGACATTTAGAGTTGTAAAAAATTATTTTATACAACTAAAAATAGAAGAAAATGAAGGGGGAATGCTACGTTTCTTTTCAAGATTCTCGAGACAAGAAATGTCAAAGATGTCAACCACCAGAATTAGTGGTCATTAGTTGTGCGGTTGTTGTGCCACGTGTACGGTGGAGGAAGATCATAGAAGATTTTAATGTTCTCAGAAAATGCTTTTCTTGTGGCTTAGAATTGGAGTGAGGTTCATTCTGCCACTTTGAGATATTTTGGGGACTGCTGACGTAATGTGAAACGTGGACACGTGCTGGCGATTTAAAAGATTTTAGCAGCTCACGTGGATAACAATCCTCTTCACGTAGAGCTCCCAATAGTTTGCTGACGTGGCTACATATAGGATCCACAACATGTGGTTCTATAAGCTGCGAATAATCTTTCATATCTTGATTGAAATGAAAATAGATGATTTTTTATAAACTCATAGTAATTTAAATATATATTTTTGTTATTAGAACACTCCTCTTTCGTTTCCGTTTACTGTTTTAGTTTACGTTGCTTGTATTGTTTACGTAGGTTATACTGATGTGTATAGATCTCTTCTATGCCTGAGTAAAACAGATGATATTAACTAGTACTTTTTGTAATAGCTAAATGCTAAATGTCTTGCCAGTAAATATCAGACTATTAGATGATGCTTGTAATAGCTAAAAAGCTTAAAATACTAAATTTTATGATAAGTAAACTATACAATACACATTCAAGTAAGCTATTTGAAATATAGAGTGATTGTTTATTCCATGAACTTTTGGATCTACAAATTGCTACTAAAATTGTTTCCGTGTTGTAGATTATAGAAAGTGTTGTAAATTATATAAAATAATATATAAAATTTAATTAGTCCTAAAGAAGTTTCAATTATAACCAGTGCCCGTGCAACCAAGCTATTGAAACGATCATGACACAAATTGTATTAATTAAATATGAAATAAACTATAGTCATTAAAACGGTCGTAAAATCAGCCCAAATTTGGTTTTTCATCCAAGAAAAAACAAAAATATTTCAAGACCGATGGAATATATATATATATTATATATATATATATATATATATATATATATATTATATATAATATATTATATATATATATATATATATATTATATATATATATATATATATATATATATATATATATATTATAATATATATATATATATATTCAAAAATTATAAAATATTCTTTAGAAAATAATTAACATTAGAACAATTGTAAATAGTTTTACGATGTTGGATAAATTCCCTAATTAGAGTTGATGGTATCTCCCTACTCTCGATTATTCCTTGTGCACTGTTTGTATAGCATGCCATTATATAAATGACCAAAACTGTAGTGGCTATAAACTGGGCAATGGTTTGTGTGTTATTCTTCGTACACATGCTAATTATATACATGAATAATTGTTATGCCTATTTTATAAGATATAATTATAGAGAATTACTTATGAATTATAATTTGTGGTTGGCGACTTTTATACTGTTGTGAAACAAATGGTGCAAAAACATTTGATGTAACTTGCGGGGTCACCGTAGCCTGACGGTAGTTTGTCGTAAAGCTACGTTTAATTTGCCTATGGGAGCCCGTATTCTGTTTTTGGTGTTTTACCATCTTTTTATGGCCATAGAGTGCTACTTTGTTATGGAGACACGTACGCTATATAGTGAGGTGCCTAGGTCTACGGTGGTAAGAAAATGCTATATTCAAATATAAAATATATTCAATAATGTTTTGCGAATCCGACAACTAGTTTTAATGGTTACTAGTAAAATTGGATAGACTAGTCAAATCAAAACCAAATGATGTGTGTGTGTCTCTCTCTCTCTCTCTATATATATATATGAGCTTTTTATCAGCATCACAATGACAAACTCGGCTGTACATTTGGTATGTCTTTAATTTTAGTTTAGAGGCTCCACAACCAGATAAAGATGCTTTAATTGTAGAAGACAATGATGGTAGTGGTGAAAGTGATCAAGACTTTCTTGATGCTTATAACCACTCCATAGATGACAACATCAATAATGTCACACACTTCTTGGATCAAGTCTTTCTTCATAAGTGTGTTGATGTGGTGGGTGAAACTTCTATGCCAGATCTAAATTTATCTAATTTAGATCTTTCTCAGCAACTTGCTGTGATCCCTCAGCTAAGGATCCACAAGTCCCACCCCACCACAAACATCATTAGAGATGTTGTCACAAAGGTAAGAACAAGAGGACAAACCCATGAAGCAAATATTTGTCTCCACTCTTGTTTATTATCCCAGATAGAGCTAAAGAAAGTTGATGAGGCTCAGAAGGATGGAAGTTGGGTTGAAGCTATGCAAGAGGAGTTGCTTCAATTCAAAAGACAGAAGTTTGGAACCTTTGTCCTCTTTCTCGTGGGAAGACTACCATTGGTACCAAATGGGTGTTTAGGAATAAGAAGGATGATAGAGGCATTATCATCAAGAACAAAGCTAGACTAGCTGTTCAAGGATATACACAAGAAGAAGGAGTGACTATACAGATGTCTTTGCTCCGGTAGCAAGACTAGAAGCTGTTAGGATATTCCTGGTATTTGATGCATCCAAGAACTTCAAGGTCTTTGAACTTGATGTGAAGTGTGCTTTTCTTTATAGAGTGATTGATAAGGAGGTATATGTCAAACAGCCATCTGGCCTTGTAGATCCTGATCATCCTGATTATGTCTGCAAGCTTGACAAAGCTCTTTATGTGCTACATAAGGCACCCAGGAAGTGGTATGAGACACTATCAGAGTATCTTTGCAAACATGGATACATGAGAGGTACTATAGATGGAACTCTCTTCATTAAAGGATAGGGAATTGACATATTGCTAGTTCAAGTATATGTGGATGACATCATCTTTGGTTCAACTAATCCAGAGCTGTTGGACCAAAAGAACCAATGAGCCAAGATCAAAAAACCTCTAAGTCCCACATGGTATCACAACAACTGCTGAAAGCCTCATCAGCAGTTTGACAAGTGCTGAAGACTTCAACAGTTGAAGATCAAGTGCTGAAGACTTCAACAGCTGAAGAACTAAAGTGCTGAAGTACAACAGCTGAAGAACACAGTACTGAAGCTGAAAGACCGAAGTAATGAAGTACAACAGCTGAAGAGTTTACAAGTGCTGAAGATCAACAACTGATTGTAAAAAGTCTGAAGACAAAGACTGAAGACATCAGCTGATGATATCTACTGAAGTCATCAGCTGATGAAACATCTGAAGGTCAAAGTCTGAAGATCAAGTACTGAAGCCTCAGTAGTTTGTCACAACTGCTGAAGAGTACTTCTTCAGTAGTTGTGATATCAGTAGTTTTATATTCTAGTTTCAGTAGTTTTATGTTTCAGTAGTTTGTAAAACGACTGAAGAGCTTGTTCTTCAGTCGTTGTAGTTTCAGTAGTTTCGATCAGTAGTTTGATATTTTGTACTTAACACTCTGATATGTTCTCAGTAGTTGTGAACATTTCAGTAGTTTGTTAAGAGTTATTTTTGTATAGATCTGCCAGTTGTCACTTTCCGTGATAACAACAGTGTTGTTGCACTCTATATAAGAGTGACAACCTATTGTAATAGTGTGAATGACGTGAATGAATGAATGATTTGATTAGAAACATTCCATATCTATAAATATTCCTTGAATCAGAAATATATTCTCTCGCTATAACCGTATGTGCTCTTAATGCATACAAGCATCGACTTCTTGCTACAATTTGTCTAATTCCTATTCTTATTCCGCTGCCTTTAACTCTAATACATCAAACTTGTGATCGCTGATCCTGTCAAATGGTATCAGAGCAGGTAATCATTGATCGATCTAATAATTGATCATTAAAACTGCTATTCAAGATCTAAGTTTGATTGAATTAGTTTTGTTTTTGCAAGAACGGTTATAGAGATTGAATTTTTTGTATTCTGGTCATTCATCTGAGATCTTTTCTTGGTTTTCATTGAGTTTGTTGTGGTCTGTGTAAAATTTTTAAAAGCTTGAATTAAATTGTTTCTGAACTGAAAATGACTACTCCCTCCAATGATCCTCACAATACTGGTTCCTCAACCAAGCCACCAATGCTGGTTAGGAATGAGTATAACATATGGCAAAGACGAATGCTCCATCACTTGTCTGTTAACAGCGCAGGTTGTTGGACATCAGTGGTACATGGTCCACACAAGCCTATGGTGAATAACCCGGAAACCAATCAATGGTTTCCGAAGAGGAGGGAGCAATACTCAGATGAGGATAAGAAGTTGCTTGAAATTGATGCAAAAGCCCATGGAATTCTGGCCACGGCATTGCCAATGAAATCTATTCTGGGCTAATGCATCATGAAACTGCCCATGACCTCTGGAATGCCTTGAAAGAACAATTTGGAGGAACAGATGAGGTCTTGGCAAAATAGAGAAATCCTCGCCCAACAATATGAGACATTTTCTCATAGAAAGGGTGAGACACTGACTCAACAATATGAGCGGTTCTCTTGATCTTCTGAATTAAAAATGGTCAAACTTGAGTACACTAATATCCAGATGAATAACAGATTTCTCAGATCACTGCCTGAGAGATGGGACACATATACTATTGTCCTACGCTCTAGTGCAAGTTTGGACAAACTATCTCTCACCCAACTCCATGGGAAACTGCTCACGTTTGAGAGAGAGATAGAACAGAAGAGAAAGCTGTCTTCATCTGGAAAGCTCGCTGAAGACTTTGTACCAGGCAACACTGCCTTGGTGGGCGTGAGTCAGAATATGCTTCATCTGAATGCCAGTATGATGAGCATATTAATTCTCTTCAAGCACTTCTGATTCTGCATTTGTGAGTGTTGATGGTCAGTTTACTGGGTGTAATAATGACAATCTATGCTTCATTATGGATGATCTCAAGGGGATTGCTGATGATGACTTAGAAGAGATGGATATTTTGAGCCAAATGGCCCTGATAAATATCAGATCTCAGAAGTCTATAAAAGAACTGGAAGAAAATTCCAGGACTCTCTGGCAAAACCAAAGTTGGTTTTGACAAGAGCAAGTTGAGGTGTCACAAATGCCAAAGGCTTGGACACTTTGCAGAGAGAGTGTAGATCAACTGGATCTAACTCCACTGCACCCTTTGTGACTTTTCCTGGCAATAGTCAACAACACAGAGGGAAACATCCTGTCACTTCTAGTCATCATCCTCAACAACAATCTCCGGCATATTTTATCCTCAGGGTCAAATGCCATATCCGTACCCTTGTTATTACATGCCACAGTCAAATCAAGTTCAAGTTCCTATGGCACCACAACCTCATGCACTACCAGAACCTCAGCCATCCCAATCTCATCAACAAACTCAACTCAACAACACAGCTTTTTCACCCCAGGAGTTGTTGACTGGAGCAGTTTACCAGATGACATGTCTGGTCATGACCAACTGTTCTCAGGTGTTGGTCAACATGGTGGTGTCAGTCCTTTGGGAATCTAGCTCTTATGGCTTTGGAGTCTGCTGATACTTCATTTTCTAATGCCTCTACACCTCAGGTATCACAGGTATCCTCTGAGGCAAAAGCCAAATTATGTTCTGAACCATGCATAGCAGCATTTGCTTCCATTAGAGAAGCAAATGTAGCTCTAATTAATAAGAACATTGAGCTAGAACAAATAATTTCCAAAAACAAGCTGAGTTTGAGTCTGTGCTTAAAGATAAAAATGATGAGATTATAAACTGAATTGCCAAATAATTGATGATAAGGCTAGAGAAGAGGTACTTCTAGAGAAGTACAAAGATCTCAAAGAAACCCTTGCAGTTACCCAGGTAGAGTGTGATAGATGGGTACAATCATGCAGAGGTTTTGAAATGCTTCTTAGTAAGTAATCTGCTTCCAATGTGAAGTTTGGGAATTGGTTACAATCACACTGCTCCACCTACAGATTTTCCCAAGAGCAGAGGTAGAATTGATGGTGAGAGTGATAACCAATCCATCACATGTGATCTACTTCTGATACAGCACAATCAGAAGTAGCAGTCAGCATCAAGCCCTCTTTGAACTTATCACTGATGTTGATGGTTCAAATGCTGACACTCACATAATCAATGAGTTGATCAACTCAGGAGTTAATCCTGAAGGTCCTGAAAGGACTAGAGAGCAGGATTTAACACCTGAAGTTCAAACTTCAACTGCTGTCAGTACTGAAGAGAAGAAAACTGCCAGTAGAAAGAGTTTGAAGTCTACTAAAGAGGCAGTCAAGAAAGCAAACAATGCTTCCAAAGCATTGAAGAACAAGTCTTCAGTTGCTTCACCCTCTTTAGTTGATGATCAACCTAAGATGAAGAAGAACCATGTGAAGTATGTGGTTGTTCAATCATCTTACAGATGATTGTTGGTACAAAAGAGGTTCCAAACTCAACAAAAAGAAGAAATTAATGAGAAAATGGAAAAATGAAAACTGAGTTTGAGACCACATTTGTATCAGCAACATCAAATCCTGTACCCTTAAGTCCTCAAAGAAATCCAAAAAGGAAGGGGTTAAACAGGTGACAGCTGAGAATGCTCAGAAGAAGAAGGGGCAACATAGGAACTTATCAAACTCCACTGGCAATGTGTCTGATGAGCTGAAAGCTTTGTCACAAAATCAGACACAACTGGTTATGATGGTTCAACATCTGTTGGGTAGAGTTAACCAACTAGATGCTCCTATGTTGAACCCACAGAAAAGGAGGTCCAAGCCAAAGGACTCCTCTTCTACACCATCTTCTTCCTCTCAGGCTGTGTTTCAGATAAACCTGTTAGTTTACCATCTATTGATGAGACCAGGCCCAAAACCAAAAAGGTTTGGGTCTCTAAAACTAACTGATTGTTTATTATTGCAGGGTTCTTCAACATGCCAAAGTAGCATCTGGTATGTAGACAGTGGGGGATCTATGCACATGACTGGGAACAACTCTCTTCTTCATGACTACTCTCAAGGAAAGAAGGGATTTGTTTCTTTTGTCAATGATGCTAGGGGTACATCATTGGTAAGGGCTTTGTCTCCAATGGAGAAATCAAATTTGATGATGTTAATCATGTGGAAAATCTCAAGTACAATCTCTTGAGTGTCAGTCAAATGTGTGATAAAGGCCATGTTGCTCTTTTCACCAGTCAAAACTGTAGGATTCTGTCATCCAAAGTTTTGCACTTGATTGACAAGGTGTTGGATGATCACACTCTCTGAGAGCAACAGGACAGGAAGAGTATATGCCTTAGATCTTTCAAGAAAATAGATCTCAAAGGCAATCCTTGCCTATTTTCCAAATCCTCTTCTTAAGAATCTAAAACGTGGCACAGAAGGCTTGGTCATGTTAATCTCAAAAACATGAATCAGCTTACCCACAATAGTTTAGTTAGAGGCTTACCAATAAAGGAGTTCCACTGTGATGAAACCTGCACTGCTTGTTTAAAAGGAAAACAACACAAAGTCTCATTCCCTCCTATTGAAGTGCCTAAGTCCACTGCCTGCTTGCAATTACTGCATATGGATCTATTTGGTCCTGTGAGAGTAATGAGCATGGCAAAGAGAAATACTGTCTGGTAATTGTGGATGATTACTCCAGATTTGTATGGACTTTCTTTCTACATTCAAAAGATGAGGCTGCTCAGAAGATTATTCACTTTGTGTTGTATATTGAGAAGCAGTATTCCCTTCCAGTCAAGTGTATTAGGAGTGACAATGGAACTGAGTTCAGAAATCATACACTTGATGACTTCTATCTTTCAAGGGGATCAAAAGGCAGTTTAGCATCCCAAGGACTCCAGAACAAAATGGAGTAGTGGAGAGAAAGAACAGGACTCTCATTGAAGCTGCAAGGTCCATGCTGGCTGACTCAGGTTGCCACTGACCTTTTGGGCTGAAGCTGTCAACACAGCTTGCTATGTGCAAAATAGAGTTTTAGTAAATCAGAGGTTGATGAAGACTCCATATGAAGTTCTCCATCATTTGGCTCCTCTGATTTCATTTTTCAAAGCATTTGGGTGTCCCGTTTTATTCTAAACACAAAGGATCAACTCCATAAGTTTGATCCTAAGGTGGATGCAGGGTATTTTGTTGGTTATTCATCTACTTGCAAGGCATACAGAGTCTTCAACTGCAGAACAAAGATGGTTGAAGAAACTCTACATGTTAAGTTCAATGAATCTCCAAAGGACAAGATTCCACAAAGCCCTGTGGAGTTATTTGATTTGGACATACTGCAATATGTTCCCTATCAAACTCCTCCTGCTGTTGCTCCTGTCAACAGTTCACCACCTGGTGGTACTGCTGATGATGATGATGATTGCAGTACTCACCTCTTCAGTTTAGTGATCAGCTGCCTGATTCAGCTAGACCTGATGTTCCTGTAGCTCCAGTAGCACCATCCACAACAAATGCTGATGAGATCTCTTCGAATTCAACTTCCTTTGAACTACCATCCACTGATTGGTTTCAAGGAAATGATTCACCATCACCATCTGTTACTGCTGAGCCTGCTACAAACACTTGCAAATCTCATTGTGTATCAAGATCTGAAGATCACCCTATGTCTCAAATCATTGGTGATATCACTGCTGGAGTATCAACAAGAAGTCAATTGTCAAATTTCTGCTTCTATGCTCTCTTCATCAGTCAGCAAGAGCCAAAGAATTATCACATTGCTTTAAAGGACAATGGATGGGTTGATGCCATGCAGCTTGAGCTTCTTCAGTTCAAGAAACAGCAAGTGTGGGAACTGGTTCCTCTACCTCCAGGTAAGTGTGCAATAGGCACTAAATGGGTGTTTAGGAACAAAACTGATGAAAATGGGCTTATTGTTAAGAACAAGGCCAGACTGGTTGTTCAGGGTTTGCACAAGAAGAAGGTATTGATTATGATGAAACCTTTGCCCCTGTAGCCAGACTGGAAGCAATTCGATTGTTTTTAGCTTATGCTGCTTATCAAAACCTTAAAGTTTTTCAAATGGATGTCAAAAGTGCATTTTTGTATGGAAAAATTAAAGAAGAGGGTTATGTACGTCAACCTCCAGGCTTTGAGGACAATAAACATCCTAATTGGGTGTATAAGCTTGATAAGGCTCTTTATGGGTTAAAACAAGCTCCTAGAGCCTGGTATGAGACATTATCAAACTTTCTTCTGGAAAATAATTTCACTAGAGGCTCCATAGATAAGACTTTATTCATTAAGAAAGCTGGGCAGCATAATCTACTTGTTCAAATTATGTAGATGATATCATTTTTCATCCTCTGATCCAAAGTTGTGTGATGCCTTTACAAAGTTGATGCAACAGAAGTTTGAAATGAGTGCCATGGGAGAATTACAGTTCTTTCTGGGGTTGCAAATCAACAAAAGGCTGATGGAATTTTCATTCATCAGTCCAAATACACAAAAGATCTTTTGCAAAAGTTTGATTTACAAAACTGTAAGCCCTGTTCTACCCCCATGTGCAGCACCACACAACTGGATACATATCAGAAAGGTAAAGTGTTGATGAAACACTTTACAGATGCATGATTGGGTCCTTGATGTATTTAACAGCTTCTAGACCAGATATATGTTTGCTACATGTGTTTGTGCTAGATTTCAGGCTGCACCTAAAGAGTCTCATCTGATTGCAGTCAAGAGGATCTTTAGATATCTGCAAGGCACTCCATCTCTAGGTTTATGGTATTCTACTGGACATTCTGGTAAATTAGTTGCTTTTTCTGACAGTGACTATGCAGGGTGTAAGTTGACCAGGAAATCAACTTCTGGTGGATGTCAATTCCTAGGCAACTGCTTGATTTCTTGGCAGAGCAAGAAACAGACCTCAGTTGCTACATCAACTGCTGAAGCAGAGTACATTGCTGCTGCAAGTTGTACATCTCAGGTACTCTGTCTTCAAAACCAACTTTTGGATTATGGCATTACAGAGACTAAGACTCCATTGTTAATGGATAGTGCTTCAGCTCTTGCATTGTCAAAAATCCAGTCCAGCACTCTAGGACCAAACATATAGAGATCAGACATCATTTTATAAGGGATTGTTTTGAAAAAGGTCTGATTGATCCTAAGTTTGTGCCTAGTGCTGATGAGCTTGCAGACATTTTTACTAAGCCTTTGGATAGTTCAACTTTCCAAAACCTGGTGTTAAGGCTTGGTATGCTGCAGCTAGAATAAGTGACAACTACTGATGATCTTAATAATAAGTACTGATGATCATTAGTAACTATGTCACATATAAGTACTGATGAGCTCTTTTACCCTCAACAGTTTTTATAACTACTAAAGGCTAAATGTCTCACAAGTACTGAAGTACTTCATCTGTTCTAAACTACTGATGTAGTTACAATACTGATGCAGCTACAACTACTGCAATCAGTAAAAACAGATAAGTACTGATGTCCTATGAAACAACTGAAATCAGCCAAAAAGGCTGATGAATGTGTTGAGGACAGTATGAAACAGCTGACAAGCTAAGAATTGACGAAAACAGCTGAAGAGAACTTTCTCTTCAGTCGTTTCTACAACTGCTGTTTCATTCTAAACAACTGAAGCAAACCATGTCTTCAGTAGTTTTATAACTACTGATGACTAATACCAAGTCTTCAGTTGTTTACAACAGCTGATGACAAAACCATTGTCCTCAGTAGTTTCATAACTACTGATGACAAACACCAAGTCCTCAGTTGTTTCAATCATCTGAAGTCAAACCACGGTCTTCAGTAGTTTTCTAACTTCTGATGCCTAACACCACGACTTCAGCTGTTTCAACGTCTGAAAGGATAATACCATGTCAACGGTCGTTTAAAACTACTGATGACTAACACCACATCCTTCAGTCGTTTTATTACCCGCACCCTATATATACCCCTGACCTAATCCTTCAATGCTTCATCTTCTTCAAACCTAACGTTCCTCTCCAAAACTTCCCCTCTCAATGGCGTCCATGCAAATTAAACCGTGACACAACTGTGTTGCCTACCTCACTAAATCGCCTATCTGGACTAAGTTCGATACTGCTATCGATCTTATGGTTCAGTCCCAATACAATACGGCATTTCTTCTGAATCCCATACTACATGCCGAATCCCTTCAACAATTTTGGATGAACGTTACTATTACCACTGGGGAGAACAACAACACACCATCTCTCAGTCGGTCATCAACAACAAAGAAGTAGTCATCACTCCTGCAATAATCCGCCAAATTCTTCATCTGAATGATGCTAGTTCTCCTGCTGGATATCCGAAGGGCACCACAGATCTATCCTTTGCCCAACATGGATATCAAGGCGATCTCAGTGCCTCCACTATCATGAAGAAACACTTTAATGACGCTGAGCGCCTAATTTTTCACATGGTGAATGTATGTTTGGCCCCTAAGACGTCGTCTTGGGATCAAATGTCGACAAAATGGCAGCAGGTAATGTATTCTATTCTTGAGCAACAACCACTAAACTTTTCAGAAATAATATTTTCGGAGCTCAAGGATATGGCTCAAAAACTAACTGCCAACGTTGGATACTATATCCACAGTTCATAATGGCCATCATTACAAACCAGCTTAATGCTGAGGGACTTGTTGGCTTGGGAGTCCCTGCTACGGCTGTTCTGCCGGAAGTATACTCCCGGCACAACTCTGACCAGACACTAAAAATGGCTGCCAAGCTGCGAAAACCACGCAGCTGGAACCCACAGCCACCACCTCCAAATCAAAAGTCCCCACCAAACCCACCAAAAAGAAACCCAAAACGGCTACTCAGGGAATTGAGTCCCCTGAGGATGCCCCTACACACAAACGCAGGATATATCACTACTCCAAACCCCCTAGTGGATACAATGACTCTTCCAGCCATAGCCGCTCAGGCCTCCTCTCAACAGGAGCCTGCAGCAACCACACAAGGGGTACCTACATATCTGGGATCTTCCTCACTTGAGGGATTGCCATTGAAGAGCACCTACCTCCCCAGGTGCACACTGCTTCTATCCCTTCACCCCAAACAACCGCCTCTCACAGCCCAACTTTAATAGTTGCACAAGTGCTGACTCAACTGCACTCCTCACCCCCTCCCCAGAAACCACTTACTACTGGGAATACCTCTACAATTGAGGGGGAGGAACACAGTGCACTTGAGAACCCACAG
Source organism: Flaveria trinervia (assembly GCA_025506515.1). Lineage (NCBI taxonomy): Eukaryota > Viridiplantae > Streptophyta > Magnoliopsida > Asterales > Asteraceae > Flaveria > Flaveria trinervia. The sequence goes on along the minus strand of CM046451.1, from coordinate 82,460,551 downwards.
CACAGGGGTTACCACTTCTATCTCCTGGTGTAGACAAGGAGCTTAGAATATCTAGTGAGGCTGCCACCTCCTCTGACTCAGCACATGATCAGAATGAGGCTGGTAACATTGCTAAGACCTCACTAGAGGCAACAGCTGATGATGGACACTGTCTGAGGCTGGAAGTCCCCAGTACCAAGCACAAGGGGCACATGCACCAACTGGTCTACACCCAGTGCATGTAAATCCTGCTCTAAGCAGGAGGTCAGATGATTCAGTTTCGGCTGATGATGACCTGGGCTTTTTCTACGATGTTCTTGCCCAGAACACAATCCTTGAAGAGAAAGTCAGTAGGCTGCAAACCCTACTTGATCAACTCTCCCAAGGAGAAAGACCATCTGCCTCTACCCCCACAGATGGCACCTTCACTTGAAGGTTCCCCAAACACTGAGCCACTCCAAACTCAACCAGCTGCCTCTGATTTAGGCCTATTTTCAGGAACAGAACCCTCCTGAGCAAATAGGTGCTGTACTTCAAAATTCCCTCCCTCTCATCACACCATAATCACTGATATTGTGACTAAAGCCATTGATGAGAGGCTTTCCTCAACTTTACAGCCCTTGATTGATGCTGCTATAGAAAAGACTCTTTCTGCGGTACAAACCCCTTCCTCCAATGCATCCGAAAAGGGGGAGAGTACTGCAGTGAAAGAAAAGAAGAGGAAAAGAACAGAGGAAAAGAAGGAAGAGAAGCAAGCCCAAGAGGAGGAGAAAAAAAAGCAACCTCTGCTCACTTACAAGCGAAAGAAAAGTGCTGATGATCATACTGCTGAAGACAAATCCTTGGAGGAGCTGGTAAAAGAAGCTGACATGCACACAGCCGATCCATGGATAAAATAATTGAACAACTCTTCAGGCAGGGGTTTGACACAGCCACACTGGATAGTGAGATCAGAAGGTTGGAAGTGCAAGAGATACAAACCCGATGGGCAGGGTATGATGCTCTTGAAAAAGAGAGATTGGAAATAATGATCTGCTTTATTGCAAAATACTTAGGAAGATCGTTAATGGAGATTCGCGCGTGGACCAGGGACAGCATTCTGGCTATAGCCACCAGAATCTGTCTGTCTGAGCAATTCAACAAAGGGATTATTGTGGAAGCCCTTGATGAGGCTGGGGCTGGTAAAAGGTTAGAGATGGCTAAACTCACAAAGGCGAAACTAACTACAAAGATGCTGGATCAACCTTCCCTTCCACCCACTCAAACAGAGCCTATCCCTCAAATCTCCCAACCAATCTCTAAGCCAAAATCCAAACATCCTCATTCTTCAAAACCAATTCCTTCACCAACCCAACCATCATCCAGTGATGCACCCAGAAGGAGGAGAAGGGTGCTGAGGATGGAAGAAGAAGAAGAAGAAGAGGAGGATGAAGATGATAGTCTGCCACTCTCTGCTGTTCTAAAGCTACCAAAACCCCGAAGTCAACTCATGATCACACCTGACTCTCAAAGGGAAATGGTCAGAGTCAAGATAGAAGAGAAGAACAGCAGAAGAAACAGCACGATGAGCAACTGTTGAAGATGGTTGACAAGGAATTTCCTCAGTCATCATCTATTCAAGCCATGAAAGGGCATGCTCAAAGGCTGTACACTCTCAGGCACACTTTTCAGTATCAGAAGGAGAGAGTGAGAGTATGGCCAGACCCCAAGGTGAGTTCTAGAATCCATAAAAGAACTATTCCACACAGATACAATGGCCAGGTACGAAAAACAATAGATTCTACCATCATGTTGGCCATTGTAGTCTCACCTTGGGAAATCATTGATGAATTCAAGAAAGCTCACCAAGCAAAGAAGACCCCTCAAGCTTTACTAGAAAACAAGATGATTAAGAAGGGGTGTTATATAAAAAGCTTGAAGACATCCAGAAGAATGAGCTCCAGTTACTCCTTGAAGGCAACCATCCTGATGAATTTGTATATAGGGAGGTAACTACGGTGGAGCTGAAAAATGGCAGGACCATGAAGTACTTATCAGAGTACTATGGTCCAGAGTTCTTCTTCGAAGGAGGAGTAGAAGAACTCTCTCAGGAGGAACAAGTTGTTCTCCTTGAGGCCTATGTTCGAGAGTCATACAGACTCATTATGGGGAAGTAAATCTCATGAATGGGATAACAACTCTGTGTCCAGTTCCCAAAACAGAGTTCCCATTCATACCCTACCAAACAAATATCTGAGATTTCTTCCCAGTCCGGAGCTTACATGGGTCATCTTCTCTACTGATCAAGAAGGAAAAAGACCAACATTTTGCAAACAATAAGTGGGATAATAAATAATTTAGAGGTTTTGGCTGCATTGGTTCAGGGGGAGTTTGTTGGACCAAAAGAACCAATGAGCCAAGATCAGAAAACCTCTAAGTCCCACATGGTATCACAACAACTGCTGAAAGCCTCATCAGCAGTTTGACAAGTGCTGAAGACTTCAACAGTTGAAGATCAAGTGCTGAAGACTTCAACAGCTGAAGAACTAAAGTGCTGAAGTACAACAGCTGAAGAACACAAGTACTGAAGCTGAAAGACCAAGTACTGAAGTACAACAGCTGAAGAGTTTACAAGTGCTGAAGATCAACAACTGATGTACAAAGTCTGAAGACAAAGACTGAAGACATCAGCTGATGATATCTACTGAAGTCATCAGCTGATGAAACATCTGAAGGTCAAAGTCTGAAGATCAAGTACTGAAGCCTCAGTAGTTTGTCACAACTGCTGAAGAGTACTTCTTCAGTAGTTGTGATATCAGTAGTTTTATATATCTAGTTTCAGTAGTTTTGTAAAACGACTGAAGAGCTTGTTCTTCAGTCGTTGTAGTTTCAGTAGTTTCCAATCAGTAGTTTTATATTTTGTACTTAACACTCTGATATGTTCTCAGTAGTTGTGAACATTTCAGTAGTTTGTTAAGAGTTAGTTATTTTTGTATTAGATCTGCCAGTTGTCACTTTCCGTGATAACAGCAGTGTTTGTTGCACTCTATATAAGGAGTGACAACCTATTGTAATAGTGTGAATGACGTGAATGAATGAATGATTTGATTAGAAACATTCCATATCTATAAACATTCCTTGAATCAGAAATATATTCTCTCGCTATAACCGTATGTGCTCTTAATGCATACAAGCATCGACTTCTTGCTACAATTTGTCTAATTCCTATTCTTATTCCACTGCCTTTAACTCTAATACATCAAACTTGTGATCGCTGATCCTGTCAAGAGCTCTGTAAAGACTTTGAGAAGCTCATGAAGGACAGATTTGAAATAAGTGCCATGGGGGAACTCAATTTCTTTCTGAAAATTCAAGTGAAGCAAGTTGAAGATGGCATCTTCATTAGTCAGTCAAAGTATGTTCAGGACATACTCAAGAGGTTCAACATGACTGATTGCAAGATCTCTAAGACACCCATAACTAGAAACCACTCCTTTGGACCTGATCTTGAGGGGAGTGTGTAGATGAACACTTATACAAGGCTATGATTGGGTCTCTTATGTATCTTACTACTAGCAGGCCTGATATTATGTTTGCCACTTGCATCCGTGCAAGATATCAAGCCAACCCTAAGATGTCTCATCTTATCATTGTCAAAAGGATTCTAAGATACCTTAAGGGTGCTTCAACACTTGGTTTATGGTATCCTAAGAATCCTGACTTCAATCTGTATGCTTACACAAATAGTGATTATGGTGGTTACAACATGACTGCAAAGTCTACATCTGGGGGATGTTAGTTTCTGGGTGGAAGGGTTGTCTCATGGCGATGCAAGAAACAGTTCCGTGTCTTTGCATCAACTGCTAAAGCTAAATACATTGCTGCTGCAAGTTGTTGTGCTCAAGTGCTTTGGATTCAAAATCAGATGCTAGACTATGGGTTCAACTTCAATGAGACTCCCATTCACATAGACAACAATAGTGCTATCTCAATCACAGAAAATCATGTGCAACACTCAAGGACCAAACGCATCAACATCAGGTATCATTAATAAGAGATAATTATGAAAAGGGATTACTTAAACTAGTCAAAGTTCACACAGGTGAACAATATGCTGATATGTTTACAAAGGCTTTTGATAAATAGAGATTTAAATATCTTGTATCAGCTATTGGGATAATCAACTTTGAGTAGGTTTTTCTTAAAACTAATTCTTATTATTTCTTAAAACGTGTGTGTCCTAAGTTGTCTAGTTTATCACTTTCATAAGCTCTTGTTTTTCTTTGGATGAAAATCTTTTTGAAGACTTTCCTTAGATTTATGAAAATTTTGATCCTTCGGAAGTTATGTTTTTCACTTCGGAAGAATTTATGCTTTTAAAACAAATAACTGCCCGAGTAATTTACCTTCGGAAGAAATTTCTAAAATATCTTCCGAAGCTTAAAATTTTTTGGCACTTATATGTTTTCAAAGACCTTTTTCTTCCGAAGCAAATTAACTCTCGGAAGTTTTGTTCTTGAACAAAATTTTCAAGTCTTGTTTTTCTTCCGAAGTCAAAATCTTCACAACTCTTAGGAAATTCTTCCAAAGTCATTTTAGCTTCTGAAGCTTTTTCATTAAAACTTCCGAAGATAATTTACCTTCGGAAGCTTTTTGACTTCAAAACAAAATACTTTTTGAGCAAAAGTAAACTACTTTTTCAGAGGTGGGACCGACATCCGGATTTCAAAGTTTATCCTCTTTCATTAAACTTTGTTTGAAATCCTTTTCACATATAAACCCCACGGTTTTCCTCTCTTTCTATCATCTGCTTCTTCCTCCAAACCTAAAACCCCAAAATTTCTCTCTGAAAGTACTTTCTCTCATCTTTCTTCATCCTTAAGCTACCTCACAATTGCCAACCCTGTTCACAAAAATGACCCGAACTTTTCCATGCAGTTACACAGGCAACATAACCAGGTTGCTTTGTTAAGCTCTGAGAAAGATACTCATTTCTCAGAGGTTTGCTGGTTCTTAGCTTTGTCCAACTACTTCACCTCCCTAACCATTTATCCTTCACTCTATGTGGATCATCTGCTCGAATTCTGGAAGACCTGCCAAGAGGTCGTAATGGATGGGGAGAAGGCATTGTCTGCCACAGTGCAGGAGAGAACAGTCTTCATCACTCCGGCAATCATCAACTTGCATCTTCAGTTGGATGATGAAGAAGGTGAGGTGTTCTTCCCAAAAGAAGTTGTCAATCATTCTTTTGAGCAGATGGGATATGAGGGAGATTGCCCTGTCAAGACCTTTAGGAAAGGGAAGGTCTCATCCCAGTAGAGATTCCTGCTCCATGTGGTTACTCTCAGCTTATCAAACAAGCATGGTGGATGAGACCAGATTCCTGAAGATCTTTCTTTCATTATCCATGGAATGATTCACAGGGTCAAGTTCAAGTATTCTCAATTTGTTTATACTAATTTACTTGGCAACTTAGACTCCTTAGAATATTACATGTTTCCTAGATATGTCCTATACATTTTTAACTGTGAACTAGGCTCACAGTTAAGGGGAATAGGTAACATTCTTAAACTGGGATAGATGAAGCCCGACATCTTTAAAATACTAAGAAAGCCAACTGTTGGAATCTCTAGGGTAGAAACAGCCCTGGTCCTAAAAATATTAGAGCTCATTGCTGAAGGTGACAATCTAGCAACACCTGCTAGTGTTGAACCCACACCTACTACATCCCAACCACCTACACAGCCACAAATCACCCTCACCTACCAAAGAAAATCCAAACAAACCCCTACTTAGACTATTCAGTCCGTGGAGGCCCCCATACACTCACCAATACAAGAAGAAGTGGACACTAGAGCTCCCACTTCTTCTGAGGAGTAGACCACTCCCATCTTTTCAAGGATTAGTGCTAAGGTTCCTCATGCTTAACCTGATGAGCTCATTAGCCACCTCTCCCAAACTGCCTTAAGCCATCACTCTAAGTCTCAACACTCGGGTGATCAACCTTCAAAGGATAGTTACCATCCCCAGCCTTTAGATCTCAATCAACCTATCCCCAACCTTGACTTCTATACTGATGAAGACTTAGGTTTCAGTGAGTACCATGATTCTCTCTTCTTTTCCCCTACTCAAAGAGAGATGAGTGCTCCTAAGTCTCCTACTTCTAGCCCACATCAGTCACCTACTAGTGAGATGGACACTTCTGAACTTGTTCAGGATGTCCATATGGAAGAGGCTCTCACTTTTAAAAGTGATTCCATCATTAAGACCTCAACCATGGCAACTCAGCCCACTGACATCTCAACTGAGATTTCCAGTGAGCAGAGGAAATCCAGCAGCCAAGAACCTAAAGCTGGTGGTGAGAGTGAGGACTTTGGTCAAATCATCTCATCCCCTAATTATTCTTTTGATGAAGATGAGGGGAATTTAAGACTAAAGGTGCAAAAACTGTCTCAAACATGCACCTATTTAGTCTCCAAGGTCAGTCACCTTGAATCTCAAGTGACTACCTTGCAGAACAGGATCAATGATCAACAATTTCAGATTTCTTATCTTAAGGAACAACTAGCTAGGAGACCTTTAAGAAGAGCTCAACCAGGAACACAAGAACCTATGGATGTGATTGACCTAACTCCTGGCTCACCTATACAAGTGGGTGATGCTACGAAAAAGGGGGAGAAAGTCATTACAGCTACAGAACCTAGGAGTTCTTCAAAGAGAATGAACACTGAGGACTCACCATCCTCACTTGCAATTGTGCATTCTCAGCAACCTCAAATTCACATTCATGTGGACTACATAGACTCCTTCATACAAAGTCTTTTTGAGGAAGGGATACCAAGGGCCATGTCATCTCTACCATCTTCCAATCACATCATTGGGTAGAGGTATAACAACAGGAGAGCCCTAATCATCATAAAGGTTCAAGGGCAGCAAGAGATCTTCAATTTTCAAACCCTGAACTATTATGACAGTCTAGATTTAGTCAACATGCCACTTGTCAATCCAAGCCAATCATGACAAGCTGACAAGTTGGCCCAAAGAATCCAAGACCAGATCATTGCAGAGTTCAGCCTTAGAAGAAGACTGTGGGAATCAGGCAATGTAATTGGTCAACTAGATGTTAAGGCAAACCCTAAGATTAGCTTTATAGGGGAAACCTTGACTGAAGGCCCAGCGACAGAACCTGAGAGCCTAGTCTTATCACTAGCAACTGCTACAGAGATCAATGCCCTTTTTGAGACACCTGCTGGTGAAGGTGATTCTCAACCTCTCTTTAGCCAGAGCTTAGAAGCTGCATCAAGCAATGAAGGCCAAAGCTCTCTCGACCCTGAGTCACAAAGGTCTATGTGTGACAAAGGGAAAAGAAAAAATTACATCTGAGAAGATTGAGGAAGAGAAGAGAGAGAGAGAGAGGAAAAGGAAGTTGAGGGGAGAAAGTTCCTCTTCTAGGTCTGCAAGACTCATGGAGACTGCAATCAGGGCTGCCCCCAAACCAGATACTTAGAATGATGAGTTAAGGACAGTCAGGATAAACTATCTGCAGACAAGGAACTGCGACATAGACAATGTCATCTCTCTCCCCTTGGAGGAGTTAAATGAAATGGTTGACCTAGAAAGGTCAAGGGAAAAGAAGGAGGCAGAAGATGCAGAGCTTCTAGTATAAATCAAAGAAGACAGAAGAAAGAAAAGATTGTATAAGCATGTGCCTACCCTCTCCCTAGTTCAAGAAAGCCCTACATATGAGGACGTGGTTCAACAAGAACCTCAGGTAGATAAAGAAGAAAAAAGGAGATTAACTACCTGAGTGCCACAGGCCTCTATCAAGCAGAAGCACTTCTTCCCTTGTCTTATGACTATGTTGAGTTTGAGTATCTCAAATAACTTGAACTTGAGATAGTCAGAGAAAGGAAGACAAGTAAAAGAAAGCTGAGGGAAGAAGCGGCTAAGTCAAGAGCCATCATCCATAAAAGCATGAAGAAATCTGTTGACATGCAGAGGATGATGAGCTTCTTGAAGCTGTATGGATTCTTCGGAAGGAGACTTGGCCCCATGTCTCTATCCACTATGGATGAGCATATTAGGGTGATCAAGCAGAAGATCAAGAGTGGAGAGCTGGTTGACTTACATTCCCCTCCAAGTCAAGCCCAACCTGAAGTGGAGGTTAAGGTTGAACAACCAGAGACATCACAACCTGGACCTCCTATTGAATCTCAGCAGGCTTCATCTTCTGATCCATAGTAGGGTCAGACTCACTCTCAATCTGAACCTGTGAGAGTAGAAGACCCAACTGAGAAAGATAATGAAGAGCAATCTGGTACTACAGGTCAGTCTTCTCAGTTAAAAGTTGTAAAGAGAAAGAAAAGGATGGCTTCTAAACCAAAGCCAAAGAAGAAGAAGAAGACTGCATCCTTTTCTAAACCTTAGGATGAGTTAGAACATCCTAAGGATGTGCAGCCAGAGGATGCTCAATCATCTCCCATTCCAATAGCTCCTCTTGCATCAGAAAGACCCATCCTGTCCTGGACATACACTAAAAATCCAGAAAGGTGGCATGTCATCATAGATCATGGCACTGAGAATGTTTACACTTGGCAAGACATGTTTCAGTTGCCTCTGCATGATCTCTTTGACATGAGAAGATACTTTGATTGTTTGAAGGATCCTGATCATCTTATGAAGAAAGGGCTGGTTATCATCCTGATGAGGACTGTTGATATCTGAAGTCTTCAAGAGTTTTGGTAGCATCAGCCTAGGGGGAGTTTGTAGAGAATATGTATAGAGACTAAAGCAACCAAAGCCTTTCTGCATGCATGCTGCACAAGTACTGAAGAAGAATGATTCGGAAGTTTCACACAGGCAATAGAAATATTCTAAGTGTGAAATCTTCCGAAGCCAAGACCAATATCTTCTGAAGCCAAAGATGAAGTCTTCGGAAGCTTCAAAGACAAATTCTTCCGAAGCTCTACTCCGGAAGACAGATTTCTTCCGAAGACTTTTAGTAACATGCTTTATCTGATGTACTTTTCTATAAAGGTGGACTCCTTTCTGCTGCATCTCTGTAAAGTCACCAACTTACATGAGTTGGTGAAAAGGTCCATGCTTTTGGTAACTGTACATTGAGGTTTTGAGTCTGTAACTTTCTACTTCATGTACTTTATCCTTTTTGTAATAGATAAGGATGTGAGATGGCATGTCATAGTCATAAAGTCAATAAGGCAATCTGCCTTTTTGACTCTACAATTGATTTGTTTTGAGTCTAGTCAATTGTATCCAGCTGGCTTTTGTAGTATGGCCGGCTTTAGGATGTAGTATAAGTATCTCATGTTCTTGTAACTTTATTGATATGCTTTGTAACACTTGTAATAAAACATAGAAAAAGCAATATACTGTATTCTTGAAAACCATATACTTGTGCTCTTGTGTTTTGTCTCTTACATTTTTTGTCTTTTTAGTGTCTTACTTGTGGTTAATCCAGTTCACTGTTTAATTAAATTTTACTTGTGGTTATATATATATACACACACATATACGTACATACATACATACGTACGTACATACGTACGTACCTGCGTACGTACCTGCGTACGTACCTGCGTACGTACCTGCGTACGTACCTGCGTACGTACCTGCGTACGTACCTACGTACGTACCTGCGTACGTACCTACGTACGTACCTGCGTACGTACCTACGTACGTACCTGCGTACGTACCTACGTACGTACCTGCGTACGTACCTACGTACGTACCTGCGTACGTACATACGTACGTACCTGCGTACGTACATACGTACGTACATACGTACGTACATACGTACATACATACGTACATACATACGTACGTACATACATACATACATACATACATACATACATACATACATACATACATACATACATACATACATACATACTACATACATACATGCAGTATCGTTGAAGGGTGTAAGTTACAACACAACAACACAAAGAGGAGATTAACTAAACTTTAATCAAACAGTAAACTAGATTAACCAAGTTGAGATGCTAAAAACACTAGTAATGCAAGAGAGACAAAACACAAAGAACACAAGTGTATGGTTTTCAAGAATGCAGTATATTGCTTTCTCTATGTTCTATTACAAGTGTTACAAAGCATATTCGAAAGATACAAGAACATGAGATACTTATACTACATCCTACAGCTGGCTATACTTTGAAAGCCAACTGGATACAATTGACTAGACACAAACAAAAGGCAGATTGCCTTTTGACTAGTGACTATGACATGCCATAGCTCACATCCTTATCTATTACAAAAAGGATAAAGTACATAAAGTAGAAAGTTACAGACTCAAGACCTCAATGTACAGTTACCAAAAGCATGGACCTTTTCACCAACTCATGTAAGTTGGTAACTTGCAGAGATGCAGCGGAAAGGTGTCCAGCTTTATGGAACAGTACATCAGATAAAGCATGTTACTAAAAGTGTTTGGAGGAAATCTGTCTTCATGAACTTGAAGCTTCATAAGACTTTGTCTCTGAGGCTTCGGAAGACTTCATGTTTGGCTTCAGAAGATATTGGTCTTGGCTTCGGAAGATTTCACACTTAGAGTAGTTTTTGTTTCATGTGTGAAACTTCCTAAGCTTCTTCTTTAATGTACTTGTGTAGCATGTAGGATAAACTTAAGATGTTTAGGTTGCATCAGCCTCTTCATTAATCTTTACAAACTCCCCCTACGCTGATGCTACCAAAACACTTAGAAGACTTCAGATTCAACAGTCCTCATTAGGATGATCACTAATCCTTTCTTCATAAGGTGATCAGGATCCTTCAGACTGTCAAAGTGTCTTCTCATATCAAAGAGGTCATGCAGAGGCAACTAAAACATATCTTGCCATGTGTAGGTGTCTTCAATGCCTTGATCTCTAATGACATGCCATCTTTCTGGATTTGTGGTGTTTGTCCAAGACAAGATGGGTCTTCCTGATGCTAGAGGAGTTGTTTGAATTGGAGTTGATGTAGCATCCTCTGGCTACATATCTCAAGATGTTCTGACTCATCCTTGGATTTAAAAGAGGGTGCAGTCTTCTTCTTCTTTGGCTTTGGTTTAGAAGCCATTCTCTTCTTTCTCTTACCATATTTTAACTGAGAAGACTGGCCTGCAGCACCAGATTGATCTTCATTGTCTTTCTCAGTTAGGACTTCCTCTCTCTCAGGCTCAGAAGGAGAGGGAGGTTGACCCTGCTGTGGATCAGAAGATAAAGCTTGCTGAGTTTCAGCAGGAGGTCCAGGTTGTGTTGTCTCTGGTTGTTCAACCTTAGCCTCCACTTTAGGTGGGGCTTGACTTGGAGTGGAGTGTAAGTCAATGAGCTCTCCACTTTTGATCTTTTGCTTGATCACCCTAATATGCTCATCCATAGTGGATAGAGACATGGGGCCAAGTCTCCTTCTAGAGAATCCATATAGCTTCAAGAAGCTCATCATCCTCTGCCTATCAGCAGACTTCTTCATGCTCTTCTGGATGATGGCTTTTGATTTTGCAGCTTCTTTCCTTAGTTTCTTCTTAGTTGTCTTTCTGTCCTTGATTATCTCAAGTTCAAGCTATGTTAAGTACTCAAACTCAACATAATCATAGGACAAGGGAAGAAGTGCATCTGCCTGATAAAAGCCTGTGGCACTCAGGTAGTTGATCATCTTGATCCTTTCTTCTTCTTTGTCTGCCTGAGGTCCTTGTTGAACCACATCTTCTTGTGCAGGACTTTCCTGAACTGGGGAGAGGGTAGGAATATCCTTGTACAGTCTTTTTCTTCTTCTCTCTTCTTTGACTTGCACTAGGAGTTCTCCATCTTCTGCCTCCTTCTTCTCCCTTGACCTTTCCAGGTCAACCAGTTCATTCAACTCATCTAATGGGAGAGAAATGACATTATCTATGGCATAGTTCCTAGTCTGCAAATAGTTTATCCTGACCGCCCTTAAATCATCATTCTGAGTATCTGGTCTGGGGGCAGCCCTGATAGCAGACTCTATGAGTCTTGAAGACTCAGTAGAGGAACTTTCTCCCCTTAGCCTCCTTTTCCTCTCTCTCTCTCTCTCTCCTCCTCGTCAATCTCCTCAGTTGTCATTTTTCTTTTCCCTTTGTCACTCACAGACCTTTGTGACTTAGGGTGGAGAGAGCTTTGTCCTTCGTTGCTTGTTGCAATATCTGAGCTCAGGCCAGAGAGAGGTTGAGAAGCACCTTCACCAGCAGGTGTCTCAGAAGGAGTGTGGATCTCTGCAGAAGTTGATGATGATAAGACAGGGCTCTCAGGTTCTGCCATTGGGCCTTCATTCAAGGATTCCCCTATGAAGCTAATCTTAGGGTCTTCCTCAACATCCAGTTGACCGATGGCATTGCCTGATTGCCTAAGTCTCCTTCTTAAGCTGAACTCTGTAGTGATCCTGTCTTGGATTCTTTTAGCCAGTCTGTCAGCTTGTCTTGATTGGCTTGGGTTAACAAGTGGCATGTTGACTAGATCCAGACCTTCATAGTAGTCCAAGGTCTGAAAATTAAAGACTTCTTGTTGCCCTTGAACTCTTATAATGATTAAGGCTTTCCTGATGTTGTCATACCTCCACCCAATGATGTGATTGGAAGATGGTGAAGGTGACATAGCCCTTGGTATCCCATCCTCAAACAGACTTTGTATGAAGGAGTCTGTGTAGTCCACATCAATGTGAACTTGAGGAGGTTGTTGAAAATGCACTGTTGCAAGTGAGGATGGTGAGTCCTTAATGTCCATTCTCTCTGAAGAACTCCCAGGTTCGGTGATTGTAATGACTTTCTCCCCCTTTTTGGTAGCATCACCCACTTGCATAGGTGAGCTGGAGGATAGGTCAATCACATCCACAGGTTCTTGTGTTCCTGGTTGAGCTCTTCTTAAGGGTCTCCCAGCTAGTTTTTCCTTAAGATATGAAATCTCAAGTTCTGATCATTGATCCTGTTATGTAAGGTAGTCACCTGAGATTCAAGGTGACTGACCTTTGAGACTAAGTAAGTGCATGTTTTTGCAGTTTTGCACTAGTAGTCTCAGATTCCCCTTATCTTCATCAGAAGATTCATTTGGGGATGAGATGATTGGACCAGAGTCCTCTCTCTCACCACCAGCTTGAGGTTCTTCTCTGTTGGTTTTCCTCTGCTCACTGGCAGTCTCAGTTGAGATATTAGTGGGCTGAGTTGCCATGGTTGAGGTCTTAATTATGTAATCACTTTCAGAAGTGAGAGCCTTTTCCATATGGACATTCTGAACAGGTTTAGGAGTGTCCACCTCAGTTGTAGATGACGGATGTGGGATAGATGTAGTAGACTCAGGAGTACTCATCTCTCTTTGAGTAGGGAAAAAGAAGAGAAACTCATTATACTCACTAAAACCTAGATCTTCATCAGTATAGAAGTCAAGGTTGGGAATTGGTTGGTTGAGATTTATAGGCTGGGGATGGTAACTGTCCCCTGAAGGTTGATCACTTAAGTGTTGAGACTCAGAGTGATGGCTTAAGGCAGTTGGGCTAATGAGCTCATCAGGCTGAGCATGAGGAACCTCAGCACTGATTCTTGAAGAGATGGGAGTGGTCTGCTCGTCAGGAGAAGTGGGAGCTCTAGTGTCCACTTCTTCCTGTATGGGTGAGTATATGGGGGTCTCCACAGATTGAATAGCCTGAGCAGGGGTTCATCTGGATTTTCTTTGGTAAGTGATGGTGATTTGAGGCTATGAGAGTGGTTGGGAAAAAACAGGTGTGGGCTCAACACTAGCTTGTGCTGCTAGGTTGTCACCTTGAGCAATGAGCCTAACATTTTTGGGACTAGGGCTGTTTCTACCCCAGAGAATCCAACAGTGGGCTTTCTCACAATCCTAAAGATGCCGGGCCTCATCTGTCCCAATTTAGAATGTTACTTGTTTCTTTCACCTATGAGCCCAGTTCACAGTTAAGAATGTACTGGACATATCTAGGAAACATTTAATACTCTAAGGAGTCTAAATTAGCAAGTAAGTTTGTATAAACAAATTGAGAATACCTGAATTTGACCCCCTGAACCATTCCGTGGATTATGAAGGAGAGATCCTCAGGAATCTGGTCCCATCCACCATGCTTGTTTGATAAGCTATGGATGACTACATGGAGCAGGAATCTCCATTGGGATGAGACCTTCCCTTTCCTAAAGGTCTTTATAGAGAAATCTCCCTCATATCCCATCTGCTCAAAGGAATGATTGACAGCTTCCTTTGAGAAAAACACCTCACCTTCTTCATCATCCAGCTGAAGATGTCTATTGATGATGGCCGGAGTGATGAAGATTGTTCTCCCCTGCACTGTGGCAGATAGTGCCTTCTCCCCGTCCATAATGAGCTCTTGGCAGGTTTTCTAGAATTCAAGCAACCGATCCTCATAGAGTGGAGGATCAATGATTAGGGAGGTGAAGTAGTTTGATAGAGTTAGAAAACGGCAAACCTTTGAGAAATGACGATCTTTCCCAGAGCTTAACAGAGCAACCTAATTGTGTTATCTGTGTAGCTGCATGGTAAAGTTGGGATCATTTTTGTGAGCAAGGTTGGCCATTTTGAAGTAGCTTAAGGATGAATAAAGAAGTGAGAAAGAAATTTCAAAGAGAAATTTGAGGTTTTAGGTTTGGAGGAAGAGCAGATGATAGAAAGAGGGGGAAACCGTTGGGTTTATATGTGAAAAGGATTTCAGATAAAGTTTAATGAAAGAGTATAAACTTTGAAATCCGGATGTCGGTCCCACATATGAAAAAGTAGTTTACTTTTGCTCAAAAAGTAGTTTTCTTGGAAGTCAAAAAGCTTCCGAAGGTTAATTATCTTCGGAAATTTTAATTAAAAAGCTTCCGAAGCTAAAATGACTTCGGAAGAATTTCCTGAGAGTTTTGAGAATTTTGCTTCGGAAGAGAAATTAAAACTTGAGTGATTTGTATATAAACCAATAAAGCTTCCGAGAGTTAATTTTGTTTCGGAAGTAAATGGTCATTGAAAATAAGTAAGTGTCTGAGACAAGTATTTAAGCTTCGGAAGATAAATCTGAAAGCTCTTCCGAAGGTAAATTTCTTAGACAATTATTTATTTTGAAGGCATGATTTGCTTTCGAAGTTAAAAGCATAACTTCCGAAGTATCAGAAATTTTCAAAAGTCTAAGGAAAGTCTTCAAAAAGAAATCTTCATCCAAAGAAAACATGAGCTTATGAAAGTGATGAACTAGACAACTTAGGACACACATATTTTTTAAAGAAATAATAAGAATTAGTTTTAAGAAAAGCTTACTCAAAGTTTATCATCCCAATAGCTTATATTAGATATTTAAATCTCTGTTCATCAAAAACCGTTGTAAACAGATCAACATATTGTTCATCTGTGTGAACTTTGACTAGTTTAATTAATCCCTTTTCATAGTTATCTCTTATTAAATGATACCTGATATTGATGTGCTTTGTCCTTGAGTGCTGCACAGGGTTCTCTGTGATTGAGAGAGCACTGTTGTTGTCTATGTGAATGGGAGTCTCCTTGAAGTTTAACCTATAGTCCAGCATTGATTTTGAATCCAAAGTACTTGAGCACAGCAGCTTGCAGCAGCAATGTATTCAGCTTCAGCAGTTGATGCAGAGACACAGGATTGCTTCTTGCATTGCCATGAGACAACCCTTCCACCAAGAAATTGACATCCCCCAGATGTAGACTTTGCAGTCATATTGCAACCACCATAATCACTATCTGTATAGGCATACAGATTGAAGTCAGATTCTTGGGATACCATAAACCAAGTGTTGATGCACCTTTGAGGCATCTTAGAATCCTCTTGACAATGATAAGGTGAGACATATTAGGGTTGGCTTGATATCTTGCACAGATGCATGTAACAAACATGATATTAGGCCTGCTAGCAGTAGATACATAAGAGACCCAATCATAGCCCTGTATAAGTGCTCATCTACACACTCCCCCTCAAGATCAGGACCAAGGGAGTGGTTTCTAGCTATGGGTGTCTTAGCAATCTTACAGTCAGTCATATTGAACCTCTTGAGTATGTCCTGAACATACTTTGATTGACTTATGAAGATGCCATCTTCAACTTGCTTCACTTGAATTCCCAGAAAGAAATTGAGTTCCCCCATGGCACTCATTTCAAATCTGTCTTTCATTAGCTTCTCAAAGTCTTTGCAGAGCTTTGGATTAGTTGAAACAAAGATGATGTCATCCACATACACTTGAACTAGCAATATGTCTATTCCCTATCCTTTAATGAAGAGAGTTCCATCTATAGTACCTCTCTTGTATCCATGTTTACAAAGATACATAGATAGTGTCTCATACCATTTCTTGGGTGCCTGATACAACCCATAGAGAGCTTTGTCAAGCTTGCAGACATAATCAGGATGATCAGGATCTACAAAACCAGGTGGCTGTTTGACATAAACCTCTTCATCTATCACTCCAGATAAAAAGGCACACTTCACATCAAGTTGAAAGACCTTGAAGTTCTTGGATTTAGCAAATGCCAGGAATATCCTAACAACTTCTAATCTTGCCACTGGAGCAAAGACATCAATGTAGTCAATCCCTTCTTCTTGTGTGTATCCTTGAACAACCAGTCTAGCTTTGTTCTTGATTATGATGCCTCTATCATCCTTCTTGTTCCTAAACACCCATTTGGTTCCAATGGTAGTCTTCCTAGAAGGACGAGGACAAAGGTTCCAAACTTTCTGCCTTTTGAATTGAAGCAGCCCTTGTTGCATAGCTTCAACCCAACTTCCATCCTTTAGAGCTTCATCAACTTTCTTTGGCTCTATCTGGGATAGAAAACAAGAGTGAAGACAAACATTTGCTTCATGGGTTTGTCCTCTTGTCTTTACCCCTGAGACAACATCTCCAATGATGTTTGTGGTAGGGTGAGACTTGTGGATCCTAAGCACACTTTTCAAGTGAAACTTGATCCAAGCAGTGTGTGACATCATTGATGTTCTCATCAATGGTGTGGTTAGTAGCATCAAGAAATTCTTGATCATTGTCACCACCACCATTGTTGTCTTCCATAATTGAGGTGTTCTTATCTGGTTGTAGAGCCTCTGAGCTGGAATTTGAAGGCATACCAAATATATCAGCTGAGTTTGTCATTGTTGTGATGATAGAAACCTCATTTGCAGAAGTGGTTCCAACTGGAGCTGAAGATGTATGACTTGAGGATCATCCTAGCTCAAATCTTGGATCAGGATCACCTGTATTTAAATTTTTTGTCGATCCTGAAACATTCTTATAAGATTTGTTAAAACAGTTGGTAACCAAATCAAGATCAAATAACCAATCCAGACCAGGACCAACAACACAGGGTGTGTGTTCATTGAAAGTCACATTGGCTGACTCCTCAACAATTCTAGTTCTAAAATTGTACACTCTATAAGCCTTAGCTTGGGTAGAGTATCCAATAAAGTGTCCATCATCTGATTTCTCAGCAAACTTGGCAATTTGATCTTTGGTATTCAAGATGGTGCAAGGACATCCAAATGATCAGAGAAAACCAATGAAAGGTTTCCTCTTGTGCCAAAGTTCATAAGGAGTCTTGCCATGAGTCTTAACTACTAAAACTCTATTCTGCACATAGAAAACAATGTTGACTGCCTCTGCCCAGAAGGTGATGGGCAGTTTAGAGTCAGACAACATGGTTATTGCAGCTTCAATCAGTGTCTTGTTTCTCCTCTCAACAACACCATTTTGCTGAGGAATCCTGGGAGCACTGAATTGTCTTGTAATACCCTTTTCATCACAAAAAGTATCAAGGATTTGGTTCTTAAATTCAGTTCCTTGATCACATCTTATGACTTTGACCTTGTGATCAGACTGATTCTTAATCTTTAAGATGAAATTCTTCAAAATCGCAGGAGTCTCGTCCTTAGTTCTAAGGAAGAAAACCCAAATGAATTTTGTAAAGTCATCTGTGATCACTAGACAGTATAAGGTCCTTCCTAAACTCATTACACTAGTGGGGCCAAAGAGATCCATATGTAACAAGTGTAGGGGTGTCGTGATGGAGTTGTTTTCCTTAGGCTTGTGAGATACCTTATGTTGCTTCCCTTTCAGACATACAACACAATGGTCATCACTTGTAAACTCTTTCTTTGGCATTCCAGTTACCAAATCATGCTTAATTAATTTATTATGTTCTTAAAGTTTACATGGCACATTCTTTTATGCCATAGGAAAGACTCATCACTATTGGCTTTAGACAGAAAGCATGAAGCTTCTCCAGAGGGAGAGGTTTCTTGCAAATCCATCTTGTACATGTTTCCTTTCCTGGGGGCTCTAAGCAGAATATGCTCATGAGGAATGACCACACCAGGCTTAAGAACAATGCACTCATGCTCAGTAAAGAGCATGTTATGACTCTGATCACAAAATTGAGATACACTCAGAAGATTGTATCCAAGCTCCTTAACAAAGTTTACCTTTTCTATGCTGAGCTTACCATTTGTGACCTTGCCCCTTCCAGAAATGTAACCACCTTCATCTCCTCCAAAAGCAACTGGTCCTCCATCAATCCTTTCAATGTTCTGGAGTTGTGACCTATTGCTTGTCATGTGCCTGGAACAGCCACTGTCTATGATCCAGACATTTGTGTCTGTCTTCAGCTGTCCCTGCACAAAGAGAATGATTAGTTACATTTGGAAACCTAAGCCTTGCTTGTCTTGGGTTCATTTGCAGAAGGTAATTCAACAGTAATAGATCCTATGGTTGTTCTAAGTGGATCTTGAGCTGTTGTTGATGGAGAATTCTCAATCACTTGGTCTTTCTTAGACATCCATACCACCTTTGGAGTCTTGGACTTGACCTTCAAAACTTCGGAAGCTTTTGGAACTTCGGATGTTTTGATGACTGAACCTTCGGAAGATTTTGCAGACACTGCAATAGACTTCAGTGCTTTGGAAGAACTCCTTTCTTCCGAGACCAATTTCTCTTCCGAGGGTAATTTTCTACTTCCCTTCTTCTTAGACATGGAGCTTCTGAAGGAAACAAATTTTCCTTCCGAAGCTTGAATCTTCTTAGAACTCTTTGAAGCCTTTGTTTTGGTCATATGGATAGTACCTTTAGGATTGAAGGGACAATCCTTGGCAATGTGAGTGGTACTTTCACACATGACACAATTCATCTTCTTCTTCACAAGAGCCTTTTCCTTGGAATAGGACTGTCTTTGGTCACATCCCTTCTCCATCTTCATCTTTGCAGATGATGAGACAATCCTCTTGGGCTGAGGACTGTGCTTGGAGTTTGATGGTCCAGGCTGTGGAACAGCGGTACACAGCAGATCAATCTTCTTCTTACTGCTGAGATGAGTTGAACAAGAACCAGAACTCTTAGCAGAAGAATTTTGGTTGATGTCTTCAGTCCCTACCACTTTAAACCCTACAGAGATAAAAACTTGTTTCTGCTTAAAGTCAAAAGTAGTCTTGATCTCTTGAGCCTTCCTTTCCTTTCTTTTGCTCTTTCTGATCAAGTTCTTTCTCATGGACTTGGTCATCACAGTCTTCTTTTTCTCCTCAGAAGGATAGTGGCCCTTCTTGGAATCCTCCTCTTCACTCTTCTCAGAGGAATTCTTCACTATCTCTTCTTCATCCTCTTCACTCATAGGATCTATGAGAGGAAGCTCATCTTCACAAGTTTCACACCTAGGAGATCTTACTGACAAAATTGTGTATGAAGGAGCTATCTCATTGGATCCCAGTTCCTGCCTGTTTTGATAGCACACTTTGTTTTGCAGGGATGAGGATATCATGTTCATGAAGGTCTCTTCTTCAATAACACTCTTTTCTGTCCTGGCTTTGCTGATCACAAGCTCAACCTGGCACTCAGTTAACTTGGTTATGAGATCTTTGATTTGAGTCTTAAAATCTGTGTGTTCATGTTTTAGAACTGAAATGATTTTCTCTAAGTCCTCTATCTTCAGTTTATAATCATTTTCAGACTTTCTAAAATTAGATTTTAAAATGTTTAAGGACTCAAGGTTAGATCTTAGTTCCAAGTTGTAGGACCTATATCTGTTAACTTTAGCAATGCATTCAGGAGTACAGAGATGTTCTAATACCTTGGCTTCATCATGATCTGCCATTAGTGCTTAGTTGCAAGAGAGACAGAACACAAAAAATACAAGTGTATGGTTTTCAAGAATGCAGTATATTGCTTCTTTATGTTCTATTACAAGTGTTACAAAGCATATTCGAAAGATACAAGAACATGAGATACTTATACTACATCCTACAGCCGGCTATCCTTTGAAAGCCACCTGGATACAATTGACTAGACACAAACAAAACCATATGTAGAGTCAAAAGGCAGATTGCCTTTTGACTAGTGACTATAACATGCTACAGCTCACATCCTTATCTATTACAAAAAGGATAAAGTACATAAAGTAGAAAGTTACAGACTCAAGACCTCGATGTACAGTTATCAAAAGCATGGACCTTTTCACCAACTCATGTAAGTTGGTAACTTGCAGAGATGAAGCAGAAATGTGTCCAGCTTTATGAAACAATACATCAGATAAAGCATGTTACTAAAAGTCTTCGGAAGAAATCTGTCTTCATGAACTTGAAGCTTCGGAAGACTATGTCTCTGAGGCTTCGGAAGACTTCATATTTGGCTCCGGAAGATATTGGTCTTGGCTTCGGAAGATTTTGGTCTTGGCATCGGAAGATTTCACACTAGAGTATATTCTGTTTCATTTGTGAAACTTCCTAAGCTTATTCTTTAATGTACTTGTGCAGCATGCAGGATAGACTTAAGATGTTTAGGTTGCATCAGCCTCTAAACACACACATACATACACACACACACACACACACGTACATACACACACATACATACACACACACATACATACACACACACATACATACACACATACATACACACACATACATACACAAACACATACATACACACACACACACATATATACACACACATATACATACACACACATACATACACACATACATACATACACACATACATACATACATACACACATACATACATACACACATACATACATACACACACACATACATACACACATACACACAGACAAACATACACACAGACACACAGACACACAGACACACAGACACACATACACACATACACATACACACATACACCACATACATACACACATACACACATACACCATACACACATACACACATACAACATACACACATACACACATACACACATACACACATACCACATACACACATACACACATACACACATACACACACACACACGTACACACGTACACACGTACACACGTACACACGTACACACGTACACACGTACACACGTACACACGTACACACGTACACACGTACACACGTACACACGTACACACGAACACACGTACACACGTACACAGGTACACACGTACACACGTACACACATACACACATAGACAAATACACACATACACACATACACACATACACACATACGCACATACACACATACACAAATACACAAATACACACATACACACATACACACATACACACATACACACATACACACATACACACATACACACATACACACATACACACATACACACGTACACACATACACACATACACACATACACAGATTCACACATACACACATACACACATACACACATACACACATACACACATACATATACACACATACACACATACGCACATACACACATACACACATACACACATACACACACACAGATACACACATACACACATACACAAATACACACATACACACATACACACTTACACACATACACACATACACACATACACACATACACACATACACACATACACAAATACACACATACACACATACACACATACACACATACACACATACACACATACACACATACACACATACACACATACACACATACACACATACACACATACACACATACACACATACACACAAACACATACACACATACACACATACACACATACACACATACACAGATACACACATACACGCATACAGACATACACACATACACACATACACACATTCACATATACACACATACACACATACACACATACACATACACACATACACACATACACACATACACACATACACATATACACACATACACACATACACAAATATACACATACACACATACACACATACACACATACACACATACACACATACACACATACACACATACACACATACACACATACACACACACACAGACACATACACACACACAGACACATACACACACAGACACATACACACAAAGACACATACACACATACACACACACAGACACATACACACACACACAGACACATACACACACAGACACATACACACAAAGACACATACACACATACACACATACACACGTACACACGTACACACATACACAATACACACATACACACATACACACATACACACACACACACATAAACACATACACACATACACACATACACACATACACACTTACACATACACATACACACATACACACATACACACATACATACATACACACATACACACATACATATATACACACATACACACTTACACACATACATATATACACACATACACACATACACACATACACACTTACACATACACATACACACATACACACATACACACATACATACATACACACATACATACACATACATACATACATACATACATACATACATACATACACATACACACACCACACACATACATACACAACATACATACATACATACATACATACACATACATACATACATACATACATACATACATACATACATACATACATACATACATACATACATACATACATACATACATACATACATACATACTACATACATACATACATACATACATACATACATACATACATACATACATCATACATACATACATACATACAACATACATACATACATACATACATACATACATACATACAACTACATACATACATACATACATACATACATACTACATACATACATACATACATACATACATACACATATACACACATACACACATACACATATACACACACACACACATACATACATACATATATACACACATACACACATACACACATTCACACATACACATACACACATTCACACATACACACATACCACACATACACACATACACACATACACACATACACACATACACACATACACACATACACACATATACACACACACAGACACACATACACACATACACACATACACACAAACACACATACACATGTATACACGTACATACGTACACACGTAGATACGCACATGCATATATATGTATATACGTGGATATGCACATACGTACATACGCACATACGCAAATATGCACATACGCACATACGCACATACACACATAGGCACATTCGCACATACGCACATACGCACATACGTACATACGCACATACGTACATACGCACATACGTACATACGCACATACGTACATACGCACATACGTACATACGCACATACGTACATACGCACATACGTACATACGCACATACGTACATACGCACATACGTACATACGCACATACGTACATACGCACATACGTACATACGCACACACGTACATACGCACATTCGTACATACGCACATACGTATATACGCACATACGCATATAAAAACATACGCACATACGCACATACGCACATACGCACATACGCACATACGTACATACGCACATACGTACATACTTGTACGTACATACGTACATACGTGTACGTACCTACGTACAAACGTACATACGTACATACTTATATACGTACATAGGTACATACGTACATACGTGCTTACGTGCATACGTACATACGTACATATTTATATACGTACATACATACATACATGCGTACATATGTGGTAAATCATTGCAAATAAAACATAAGACTTACATTTAATCATTCATAAAACATGGCAGTGGAAACATAAAAATAACTTTTTATATCATTACAAATGCTTTTGCAAGTTAATACCAGCATTCATTTCAAAACGTCATTCGTTCGCATTACAATGCAAAAACATTAACAAAAGAATGCCATCCAAAAGAGCTGAGTAGCCACCTCGTGCCATCCTCAGCAATCATTACCTGCCAACTGGAAACACATCAAAGTCAGTGTTGCTGAGTGAGTTATAGTTTTATAAAACAAAACATGCTTTTCTTTCATTAAAACCGTTCTTTTTCTTTCATGTGATCGTAACTCCATTCTATAGGCCACCTCTCCAACTCGAGCAATGATTCGGAAAGGACCTATGTACCTTGGGCTCAAGCGGCCCTGCTTTCGGAGACGAATGATACCCTTCCAAGGTGAGACCTTCAACATAACCCGATCACCCACCTAGAACTCAATCGGTCTGCGTCGTTTGTTGGCGTAAGACTTCTGTCTATCTTTGGCTGCCTTCATGATGGCTTTGATCATCTCAAGAATCTTAGTTGTAGCCTCGATCACCTCGACGCTCCCCAACAAACGGGTGTTCTACATATCCTACCGTATAGCATCTCATATGGTGGAATACCAATGCTGGCATGATAGCTGTTGTTGTATGAGAATTCAGCTAAAGGTAAGTGGTCATCCTAACTTCCTCCAAAATCAATCACACATGCCTAAAGCATGTCTTCCAATGTCTGAATGGTCCTTTCTGACTGAACATCAGTTTGAGGATGATAAGTCGTGCTAATATGTAACCTCGTCCCCAATATTCGGAGGTAAACCAGGTGTCACGATCGGACACAATAGACACCGGCACACCATGACGAGTTACAATTTCCTTGATGAATAGATCCGCCAACCTCTCAGATGAATATGTCTCGTGGATTGGTAGAAAGTGAGCACTCTTTGTCAAACGGTCAACTATCACCCATATGGCATCGTACCCTTTCAGGGTACGCGGCAGCTTCGTAATGAAATCCATGGTGATGTGCTCCCACTTCCATTCTGGTATATCCAAGGGTTGGATCTTCCCACATGGCTTTTGATGCTCGGCCTTCACTTGAAGACAAGTAAGGCACTTACTCACATACTCCACCACGTCGCTTTTCATACCCGACCACCAATAATCTTTCTTCATGTCTTGATACATCTTTGTGGCACTTGGATGAATGGAGTATCAACTCTTGTGAGCTTCATCTAAAATTTTAACCCGTAGATCCCCAAAACTAGGAATCCATGTTCTCCTGAATCGAGTTCTAACACCAAGCGTGTTTTCACCAAATTCTACTACCGGAACTCTCATTCCCTTAGAATTAAGATGATCCTCTTTCAGTGCCTCATCTTGGAACTCTTTGACTTGCTTCATCACATCAGAAGTCATGTTCAGCTGATATGCTTTCACCCGAATCCGCTCGGGCATCTCTTTCCGACAAAGGGCATCAGCCACCACGTTGGCCTTGCCCGAATGGTAATGGATCTCACAATCATAGTCTTTTATGAGCTCCAACCATCTTCTCTGCCTCATGTTCAGGTCCTTCTGCTCAAAGAAGTACTTCAAGCTTTTGTGGTCAGTGAATATGGTGCACTTCGTCCCGTAAAGGCAGTGCCTCTAAATCTTTAACGCAAAGACCACGACTGCTAGCTCCAAGTCATGAGTAGGATAATTAACCTCATGAACCTTCAACAGTCAGGATGCATAAGCTATAACCTTCCCTCTTTGCATTAATGCACAACCCAATCCCGAATAGAAAGCATCAGAATAAAACACCAGGTCTTTGCTTCCACCGGGTAATGACAGAACCAGAGCTTGAGTCAATCTTCACTTCAATTCCTCAAACGCGTTCTCTTGTGCTTGACCCCATACAAACTTTACATATTTTCGGGTTAACTTAGTCAGTGGAGAAGCAATCTTAGAGAAGTCTTGGATAAACCTCCTATAGTAGCCCACCAAACCCAAGAAGCTACGAATCTTGGATGGCGTCTTAGGAGACTTCCATTGCATCACTGCCTCCACCTTAGCCGGGTCCACCATAGTTCCGTCGGGATTTACACATTGACCCAAGAATTGAACTTCGCACAACCAGAACACGCACTTGGAGAACTTAGCGTACAACTTCTCCTTTCTCAACGTCTGCAGAACCTCCTAAATGTAACCGGCGTGTTCAATCTCGCTCTTCGAATAAATCAGGATATCGTCAATAAACACAATCACTGATTTATCCAACTTAGGCCAACACACACAGTTCATCAGATCCATAAAAGCAGCTGGCGCATTGGTCAAACCAAAAGACATTACAAGAAACTCGTAGTGACCATAGCGCGTGCGAAAAGCTGTTTTAGGGATATCCTTCTCCTTCACTTTCAACTGATGGTAGCTAGATCGAAGATCTATCATTGAAAACCAACTGGCACCTTGCAGCTGATCGAACAAATCGTCTATTCTTGGTAAGGGGTATCGGTTCTTCACCGTCAGCTTGTTCAATCACGGTAGTCAATGCACATCCTCATGCTACCGTCTTTCTTCTTCACATTCAGGACCATAGCACCCCAAGGAGATACTCAGTTTAATGAACCCCTTATCAAACAGCTCTTGCAACTACTCCATCAATTCCTTCATCCCCGTCGGAGCCAACCGATATGGTGCCTTGGCAACAGGTTGGGAACCAGGTATCAGATCAATCTGGAACTCGATCTCCCTGTTAGGTGGCACTCCTGGTAGGTCTTCTGGGAACACGTCCGGAAAGTCACACACAACCGGTACATTAGACAGTTGGGGTGTGGGCGTATCCACATCCTTTACATAAGCGAAGTAGGCGCTACATCCACGCCTCATACACTTTCCCGCCACCGCCATTGAGATTACCTTCGGGATCATCGTGACCCGATCCCCATAAACAGTTACCGAACTCCCATCAGGCGTTGTTAAACGAATCATCTTCTTGCGACACACAATGTTCGCCTCGGAGCCCGCCAACCAATCTATCCCAAGGACCAAATCGACACCACCTAAGGTCATCACAAACGGTCTAACAGGAAACTTATAACACTCTAGCTCCACGTCATAGTTCTCTATCATCTCAAAGATCTTGGTAGACTTACCTATGGCAGTTTCTACATCGAAGGGCGCATCAACACGTCTACTACTAACAGCCAGCTTAGCATAGAAAGTAGAAGAAATAAATCTTTTACTGGCACCCAAATCAAATAACACAGAAGCTAAAGTTTGGTTCACTAGAAACGTACCGGACACAACATCAGGGTCCGTCCTAGCTTCCTCCTATGTCATAGTGAATGCCTTGGCGCTCGCCCTCGGCCCTTCACCTCCCCTCTTCTTCGCCCCGGAACTCTCAGCCTTCGGCTTCTTATAATCCCCGCTCATGGGACCCTCTTCACCACAGTTATAGCACCAGACCATACGACAGTCCTTTGCCATGTGCCCCGCCTTCTCATATTTGAAGCACAAGTTCGACCCAAGCCTGCACTCCCCACTATGCTCCCTTCCACACTTGCCACACATCTTCGACCCCGCAATTGATGTGACCACATGATGGTCATCCACCCGTGCCTTCTTGTTACCTGTTGAGGCATCACCCCGACCAAACCCCTTCCCCTTCCAGTTTCGATCACCTCCACTCTTCCTGTTACCTTCAGCCACCACCACCACAGCCCTCTCATCATACAATCTCCCTGCTAAATCCACCACCGACCTAAACGTGCTCCATCGGGCGGCAATTATGTGCCTGCGAATATCGGCTGGCAAACCCTGAATATACCTCTTGATCTTTCGAGACAGAGGTGTCACCTGATCCGGCACAAGACGTGTCATATCGTTGAACTTTGTGGTGTACTGCTGGTGTGTCTTGGTTCCCGCTTCCAGTTGCAAGAACTCCCTTTTGACCTTGTCCATTTCTCTATGAGGATAGAACTCCGCAATCACCAACTTCTTCAGTCCAGACCATCTCATCCTTGGCCTGCTACCCTCGGCTTGGACTATATTGTCCCACCAGCACAGAGCTCAGGTTGTTCCCGTCCTCCCGAGGACCTGTTTCTCTCCTTTCTTTCCCCTTCTCGTACAACCTTGATAACTTCAGTCACTACAGACGTTAAGATCCTCTGCATGACTTGATGAACTTCTTCAACCACTGCTTCTTTCACCGAGGCCCTTAGGTTTGCACTCTCATCACCACCCTCTGGATGAGGGGTCTCTGGTTCCTCATGAACCACCTTTCCATTCTGGGTCTTCCTCTCTTGGGTCGCGGCTCAGCACTAAGCCCATCACGACCACCTCCACAAGAGGCTTTCGAAGATCTACCACCAGCCATTTACACGCACACTGAAAGATTCAAACACCAACACGGTCATTCAAGAGAACAACTCAGTTTATGTCAAGTATAGTAAGTATCTAATTACAGTGGTCAGTTGTGATTAGCCACTTACTTTACTCTTCACACCCCGAGCATCACCTATCCTGACTACATCAGTATTTAAATCCACAAACAACACATAACATATCACATGCGCACATAATACCGGTTAACTTACGAAAATACCTGATGGCACGCAGCTACTCAGATTGGCATCCCTTCCCTTTTCGTCCCATTCTCAGTTTAAGTTAAGGTTTATTTTGAAAATTTACCCATTTCACTTAAACTTTGGCTCTGATACCAACTTGTAAGGCCCCGTTCCTAGGACGCTTATAACTGGTAAATCATTGCACATAAAACATAGGACTTACATTTAATCATTCATAAAATATGGCAGTGGAAACATAAAAATAACTTTTCATATCATTACAAATGCTTTTGCAAGTTAATACAAGCGTTCATTTCGAAACATCATTCGTTCGTATTAGAATGCAAAAACATTAACTAAAGAATGCCATCCAAAACAACAATCATTACCTGCCAACTGGAAACACATGAAAGTCAGCGTTGCTAAGTGAGTTCTAGTTTTATAAAATAAAATATACTTTTCTTTCATTAAAACCATTCTCTTTCTTTCATGCGATCATACATCATATGTACACATAGATAATAATTATTATCTTCATCGTTCGTTAACTTCCGTTTATTCATTCATTCCTTCTTTCATTCGTTCGTTCATCATTACATCTTTTCCTTTCATCATCACCATGAACTTTACCCTTCATTCTCGTGGTACTGGACCTAAGCCTATAAAAGACCTACATCGGTGGTGCCCTGCACCAAATGGTCACAGTACCTAAGGTAAAGTTCAGGTATACCAGTGTCTTATGCTATGCCCTTCATTCTCGTGGTACTGGACCTAAACCTATAAAAGACCTTCATTGGTGGTGCTCGGCACCAAATGGTCACAGTACCTAAGGCACATAACAATGGTTCATACGTATGGTCAATCACAAAGAAAGACCCCGATGTGCATCCTCCCGGGGTAGCGAACCCGCACACCATTGGGCTAACACCTTAATGGTGTGTCCCGACATAGAATGCTTGCAAGACTTTCATTACTTCATCGTTCATTAATGCATGCATTCTTACTTCATGTTCCTATTTCATTATCTTTCACTTTACGTTACATAATACTTCATTTCATTCACTAACATAACACGTAAAGCCACATGAAAGATAAACATACATCATGACAAGGAACATAACATACACATGCATCAACATCATACAGGGCAACATCATACATACGTAACATGCATATTCATGCAACAACATCATCATGCCCAACATGCTCTCTAAGGCCTTAACCATCATCTTACATGCTCTTACGGGAACCTTTACGTCAAAACTTACATTTGCACTTTCCCCCGAAAGTCAGAAGTTAAACTACGCTTCTCCTCGGGTGTAACAACCCTATTCAGGCGTATGGACACCCTTCAGACTCATGGCCGCCATGCGATTGAACATCATGCGAATGAACCAATGCGGATGGACACTCATGCGAATGAACAGCCAACCGTACGAATGGACTTAATGCGGATGGACCTCGTGCGAATGGAACTAATGCCAATGAGAACTTATGCGACTGGACCCTCAATCACATGACTCCCCATGCGATTGGCCCCAATCATGCGAATGAACTCTTAATCGTGCGAATGGACCCCAATTGCACCTCATTCCGCCGTATGGCCTTTATTCGGTCGCCTAGCCCTAGCTGATTTAGAATGCAGTTCATCCCGAACCCAATCCGCCATTTTCGACCGCCAAGCTCATCCAAACTCATTCTAAGCCCAAATCAACCATCATAAACCTTGGGGATGCACACCACAACACTATTCAAGCTCACACAAGCTCACAAACAAGGCTCAAATGAATTATACACACACATACACATACACAAATGGGTAAAAATGCACACACGCAAAAACCCGATTTTAGATGTGTTCCAGCCCCAAATCATTCAAAAACATGTAAAAGAGGGGTCCTAGAAGTCACAAAAGCGACCAGAATGAGAAGAGCTTCGATTTGACCCGCTTCTCAACGATTTTGGGTCACACGAACCACCCGAACCAACTTTTCTCCCTTTTTCTCTTCTTTCTCTCTTCTCCTCTTTCTTTGGCCGAAAATGTGGGTGTGGGGAGAGGGTAATGGCTGCCCTCTCCCTTTATATACCCCCACTTACCCAACTTTCTCTCGTTAGTTAATTTGGTCCCTCGACTTCGGACTTTATTTCTTTTTCTTCCTTCGTTGGCTTCAAAATAAATAAATAACCGGGTGTTACAAGTCCACCCCCCTTAAATAGGTTTTGTCCCTGAAACCTATTATTCCTCGAACAAACATGGATAATGCTGTCTTATTTCTTCGTCAGTCTCCCACATTGACTAGGATCCCTTCCTGTGCTTCCACTGTACACGCACTAGAGGAACCACTTTATTTCTCAGTCTTTTCTCTTTTCGATCGATGATTGCGACTGGTTGCTCCATATAATTGAGCCGTTTGTCTACTTTGATATCTTCCAATGGAACAATCATATCTTCGTCTACCAAGCACTTTCTCAGATGAGATACATGGAATGTCGGGTGAATTCCACTTAACTCATCTGGTAACTCCAATCTATAGGCCACATCTCCAACTCGAGCAATGATTCGGAAAGGACCTATGTACCTTGGGCTTAACTTGCCCTGCTTTCGGAAACGAATGATACCCTTCCAAGGTGAGACCTTCAACATAACCCGATCACCCACCTAGAACTCAATCGGTTTGCGTCGTTTGTCGGCGTATGACTTCTGTCTATCTTTGGCTGCCTTAATGAAGGCTTTGATCTTCTCAAGCATCTTAGTCATAGCCTCGATCACCTCGACGCTCCACAACTCCTTCTGGCCAATATCACCCCAACAAACGGGTGTTCTGCATCTCCTACCGTATAGCATCTCATATGGTGGCATACCAATGCTGGCATGATAGCTGTGTTGTATGAGAATTCAGCTAACGGTAAGTGGTCATCCCAACTTCCCCCAAAATCAATCATACATGCCCGAAGCATGTCTTCCAATGTCTGAGTGGTCCTTTCTGACTGACCATCAGTTTGGGGATGATAAGTCGTGCTAATATGTAACCTCGTCCCCATGGCGTTTTGGAATTTCTCCCAGAATTTGGAGGTAACCGGGTGTCACGATCAGAACACAATAGACACCAGCACACCATGACGAGTTACAATTTCCTTGATGAATAGATCCGCCAACCTCTCAGATGAATATGTCTCGTGGATCGGTAGAAAGTGAGCACTCTTCGTCAAATGGTCAACTATCACCCATATGGCATCGTACCCTTTCAGGGTACGCGACAGCTTCGTAATGAAATCCATGGTGATGTGGTCCCACTTCCATTCAGGTATATCCAAGGGTTGGATCTTCCATATGGCTTTTGATGCTCGGGCTTCACTTGTAGACAAGTAAGGCACTTACTCACATACTCCACCACGTCGCTTTTCTTACCCGGCCACCAATAATCTTTCTTCATGTCTTGATACATCTTTGTGGCACTTGGATGAATGGAGTATCAAGTCTTGTGAGCTTCATCTAAAATCTTCACCCGTAGATCCACAAAACGAGGAATCCACGTTCTCCCGAATTGAGTTCTAACACCAAGCGTGTTTTCACCAAATTCTGCGACCAGACCTCTCATTCTCTTAGAGTTAAGATGATCCTCTTTCAGTGCCTCATCTTGGAACTCTTTGACTTGCTTCATCACAGCAGAAGTCATGATCAGCTGATATGCTTTCACCCGAATCGGCTCAGGCTTCTCTTTCCGATAAAGGGCATCAACAACCACGTTGGCCTTGCCCGAATGGTAATGGATCTGACAATCATAGTCTTTTATGAGCTCCAACCATAATTTTTGCCTCATGTTCAGGTCTTTCTGCTCAAAGAAGTACTTCAAGCTTTTGTGGTCAGTAAATATGGTGCAGTTCGTCCCGTAGAGGTAGTGCCTCTAAATTTTTAACGCAAAGACCACGGCTACTAGCTCCAAGTCATGGGTAGGATAATTGACCTCATGAACCTTCAACAGTCGGATGCATAAGCTATAAACATCCCTCTTTGCAATAATACCCAACCCAACCCCGGATAGGAAGCATCAGAATAAACCACCAGGTCTTCGCTTCCGTCAGGTAATGACAGAACAGGAGCTTGAGTCAATCTTGACTTCAATTCCTCGAACGCCTTCTCTTGAGCTTGACCCCATACAAACTTTACATCTTTTCGGGTCAACTTAGTCAGTGGAGAAGCAATCTTAGAGAAGTCTTGGATAAACCTCCTATAGTAGCCCGCCAAACCCAAGAAGCTACGAATCTCGGATGGCGTCTTAGGAGACTTCCATTGCATCACTGCCTCCATCTTAGCTGGGTCCACCATAGTCCCGTCAGGATTCACCACATGACTCAAGATTGAACTACGCACAACCAGAATCCGCACTTGGAGAACTTAGTGTACAACTTCTCCTTTCTTAACCTCTCCAAAACCTCCTGAATGTGACCGGCGTGCTCAATCTCACTCTTCGAATAAATCAGGATATCATCAATAAACAAAATCACTGATTTATCCAACATAGGCTACCACACAGGGTTCATCAGATCCATAAAAGCAGTTGGCGCATTGGTCAAACCAAAAGACATTACAAGAAACTCGTAGTGACCATAGCGCATGCAAAAGCTGTTTTAGGGATATCCTTCTCTTTCACTTTCAACTGATGGTAGCTAGATCGAAGATCTACCCTTGAAATCCAACTGGCACCTTGCAGCTTATCGAACAAATTATCTATTCTTGGTAAGGGGTATCGGTTCTTCACCGTCAGCTTGTCAACTCACGATAGTCAATGCACATCCTCATGCTACCGTCTTTCTTCTTCACATTCAGGACCGAGCATCCCAAGGAGATACTCAGTTTAATGAACCCCTTATCAAGCAGCTCTTGCAACTGCTCCATCAATTCCTTCATCTCCGTCGGAGCCAACCGATATGGTGCCTTGGCAACAGGTTGAGAACCAGGTATCAGATCAATCTAGAACTCGATCTCCCTGTCAGGTGGCACTCATGGTAGGTCTTTTGGGAACACGTCCGGAAAGTCACACACAACCGGTACATCAGACAGTTGGGGCGTGGGCGTATCCACATCCTTTACATAAGCGAAGTAGGCGCTACATCCACGCCTCATACACTTTCCCGCCACCGCCATTGAGATTACCTTCGGGATCATCGTGACCCGATCCCCATAAACAGTTACCGAACTCCCATCAGGCGTTGTCAAACGAATCATCTTCTTGCGACACACAATGTTCGCCTTGAAGCCCACCAACCAATCTATCCCAAGGACCAAATCGACACCACCTAAGGTCATCACAAACGGTCTAACAGGAAACTTATAACACTCTAGCTCTACGTCATAGTTCCTATCATCTCAAGATCTTGGTAGACTTACCTATGGCAGTTTCTACATCGAAGGGCGCATCAACACGTCTACTACTAACGCCAGCTTAGCATAGAAAGTAGAAGAAATAAATCGTTTACTGGCACCCAAATCAAATAACACAGAAGCTAAAGTTTGGTTCACTAGAAACGTACCGGACACAACATCAAGGTCCGTCCTACCTTCCTCCTGTGTCATAGTGAATGCCCTGGCGCTCACCCTCGGCCCTTCACGTCCCGTCTTCTTCACCCCGGAACTCTCAGCCCTCGGCTTCTTACGATTCCTGCCCATGTGACCCTCTTCATCACAGTTATAGCACCGGACCATACGACAGTCCTTTGCCATGTGCCCCGCCTTCGCACATTTGAGGCACAAGTTCGACCCAAACCTGCACTCCCCACTATGCTCCCTTCCACACTTGCCACACCTTTTCGACCCCGCACTTGATGTGACCCAACGGCGGTCATCCACCCGTGCCTTCTTGTTACCCGTCGAGGCATCACCCCGACAAAACCTCTTCCCCTGCCAGTTTCGATCACCTCCAGTCTTCCTGCCATCTTCAGCCACCACCACCACAGCCCTCTCATCATACAATCTCCCTGCTAAATCCACCGCCGACCTAAACGTGCTCGGTCGGGTGGCAATCATGTGCCTGCGAATATCCTCTGGCAAACCTTGAATATACCTCTTGATCTTTTGAGACGGAGGTGTCACCTGATCCAGCACCAGACGTGCCATATCGTTGACTTTGTGTGTACTGCTGGTGTGTCGTGGTTCCTGCCTCAAGTTGTAAGAACTCCCTTTCGACCTTGTCCATTTCTCTATGAGGATAGAATTACTCAATCACCAACTTCTTCAGCTCAAACCATCTCATCCTCCCGATGGCCCTGCTACCCTCGGCTTGGACTATATTTTCCCACCAGCACAGAGCTCCGGTTGTTCCCGTCCGCCTGAGGACCTGTTTCTCTCCTTTCTTTCCCCTTCTCGTACATCCTTGATAACTTCAGTCACTACAGACGTTAAGATCGCCTGCATAACTTGATGAACTTCTTCAACCATTGCCTCTTTCACACCGAGGCCCTTAGGTTTGCACTCTCATCACCACCCTCCGATGAGGGGTCTCGGGTTCCTCATGAACCACCTTTTCCATTCTAGGTCTTCCTCTTGGGTCACGACTCAGCACCAAGCCCATCACGACCACCTCCACGAGATGCTTTCGAAGATCTACCACCAACCATTCACACGCACATTGAAAGATTCAAACACCAACACGGTCATTCAGAGAACAACTCAGTTTATGTCAAATATAGTAGTATCTAATTACAGTGGTCAGTTGTGATTAGCCACTTACTTTACTCTTCACACCTCGAGCATCACCTATCCTGACTACATCAATATTTAATCCACAAACAAAAATAACATATCACATGCGCACATAATACCGGTTACTTACGAAAATACCTGATGGCACGCAGCTACTCAGATTGGCATCCCTTCCTTTTTCATCCCATTCTCAATTTAAGTTATGGTTTATTTTGAAAATTTACCCATTTCACTTAACTTTGGCTCTGATACCAACTTGTACGGCCCGTTCCCGGGACGCTTACAACTGGTAAATCATTGCACATAAACATAGGACTTACATTGAATCATTCATAAAATATGATAGCGGAAACATAAAAATAACTTTTCATATCATTACAAATGCTTTTGCAAGTTCATACAAGCGTTCATTCCAAAAACATAACAAAAGTGTTAGGATCAGTGATCTAAGTTTGATGAATTAGAGTTGATTGCAACAGAAATTCAAACAATGAATTAGACAATTTAGCAAGAACTCAATTGATATTCAATAGAAAGCACACGGTTGTAGAGAGAAAGAATTTGCAAAGGAATGTTTCATTCAAATACTTTCGTGGTGGCTGAATGTCACACGTTACAATTAGTCAACATTCCTTATATAAGAATGTGACGTCTGCTGATGTCATTTGATAGTGACATCTAACTGAATTATACAAACAACTGAAACTATGCAAACTACTGAGAATGTTCTCAACAACTGATCATATCTCAGAGATGCTAAGTATAAAAACATAAAACTACTGAACTAAAACTACTAAAACTATAAACTACTGAAAAGTAAATTACAAGTACTGAAAAGGAAAACCATCACAACTACTGAAGTTAATAACTTCAGCTGTGTGACAACTACTGATCACTCTGGTCTTCAGTCTTTGTCTTCAGTCTTTGTTCTTCAGACTTTTACTTCAGACGTTGTCTTCAGCTTATAGCTTCAGACTTTGACTTTTACTTCAGACGTCGTCTTCAGCTTATAGCTTCAGACTTTGTCTTCATACTTCACTTTCAGACTTTGTCTTCATACTTACTTTCAGACTTTGTGTCTTCAGTAGAAATCTTCGGATCTTGTCTTCAGACTTTGTCTTCAGACCTTGTATCAGCTGATGTCTTCAGCTGTTGTGATCTTCTTCGCAGTTTGTAATGTTTGTGGGACTTAGAGGTTTTTCTGATCAGGCTCATTGGTTCTTTTGGTCCAACAAGCTCCCCCTAAACCAATGCAGCCAAAACCTCTAAGTTTATTGATAATCCCACTTATTCTTTGGCAGGAACACCCTCTTGATCAGCTTCAGAGGTAATCATGTAAGCACAGGCCGAAAAAAGGTTTCTGATCTTTTGATTGGCTAAGTATGGAAGGGAACTCTGTCTGGGGAGACTGGACACAGAGTCTTGTCCCAACCATGAAACCTAATTCCCATTAATGAGTCTGTCAGACTCTCTTGCATAGGCCTCAAGGAGAACAACTTGTTCCTCCTTGGTGAGTTCTTCTGCTTCTCCCTCAAAGAAGAACTCTGGGCCATAATATTCAGACAGATATCTTACTGTCTTCCCATTTTTTTAACTCAACAGTTGTGATCTCTCTGTATGCGAATTCATCTGGATGAGAGCCTTCTAGCAACAACTGGAGTTCACTCTTTTGAAGATCTTCAAGTCTCTTGTATAACAACCCCTTCTTAATCATTATGTTCTCAAGTATAGATTGAGGGGTTGTTTTGAGTTGTGTGCTGTCTTGAATTCTTCTATAATCTCCTAGAGTGAGACTACCATGGCTAACATAATTGCAACATTCAAAGTCTTTTTCACTTGGCCATGATATCTACTTGGTATGTTCTTCTTGTGAATTCTGGAACTTACCCTGGGGTCTGGCCAAATCCTCACTCTTTCACTTTGATGTTGGAATGTATGCCTAAGAGTGTACAGCCTTAGAGCTTGTTTCTTCATTTCTTGAATGGATGAGGACTAAGGGAAGTCCTTCTCAAACAATTTGAGAATTGTTCATCATGCTGCTTCTGCTGTTCTGCTTCTTCAATCTTCACTTTCACCATTTGCATTTGCAACTCAGGTGTGATCATCTGTTGACTTCTAGGCTCAGGTGTTTAAGTTTGAGAACAGTAGAGATTGCCAGACTGTCTTCATTATCATCCTCTTCTTCTTCTTCTTCTACCCTCAACACCCTTGTCCTCTTTCTGGGTGCATCACTGGGTGTGGTTTGAGGTGGTCTTTGAGGTAATGGAATTGGTTTTGTGGGTTGAGTTGTGAGGGTTTTGGTTTAGGGATAGGGTTGGCAGGTTTTTGGAGTTGATTGTTTATAAGTTGGAGTTAGGGAAGGCTGATCTAGCATTTTGTGGTAAGTTTGGCTTTGGAGAGCTTGGCCATATTAGTTCTCTTCCCAACACCTACCTTATCCAATGCTTCTATAATTAACCCCTTATTGAATGCTTCAGAAGAACAGATTTTTGTGGTTATTGCCAGAATACTGTCTCTGGTCCATGATTTGATCTCAATTATGATCTTCCCAAGTATTTTGCAATAAATCTGATCATTATCTCCAACCTTTCCCTATCTATCACACTGTAGCTAGCCCATCTTTCTTGTATTTCCTTAACTTCCAGCTTTCTGATCTCAGTGTCTAAAGTGGCTGTATCAAAGCCCTGTCTAAAGAGTTGGTCTATTATTCTGTCCATAGATCTACTGTGAGCTTCATCAGCTTGACATGGTTGCCCAAAAAAGGACAACCCCACCAAGTCTCAATGCCACTAGATATTGGCCAATGTCACGGGTCACTAGGCTTCACTTCCGTATCCTTTACTAACCTTTTATTCAAAACTGATACGGATATTACCTCTCTTCATGGCAATGAATTTGATCCACAACACCCTCTAACGGATCACAGAGCCTAGACGGACCTCTTATCTCTAGCCCACATCAGTTAAAACCAAGGTAAGTCCCACGGATGTGGAGGGACTCATGTAGCTTCAGCCGCCATTACTGAAGAAACTCATTGGATCCTCAGGCTAGTTGTACCATCTCTGAGACTGAATCTATGACAACCATGCCTTCTAATGACCCTAAAAGAGACATTCTTTGGCAAGGGAAACCAGGGTGCCAAGAAACCACATTTGGTGGTGAGGATGAACATATAAGGTATGTGTTAGGATTAGTGATCTAAGTTTGATCAATTAGAGTAGATTGCATCGGAATTCGAACAATGAATTAGACAATTTAGCAAGAACTCAATTGATATTCAATAGAAAAGCACACGATTATAGAGAGAGAATTATGCCAAAGGAATATTTCATTCAAATGCTTTCGTGGTGGCTGAATGTCACACGCTTCAATTAGGTCAACATTCCTTATATAAGGAAAGTGACGTCTGCTAATGTCATTTGATAGTGACATCTAGCAGAATTATACAAACAACTAAAACTATATAAACTACTAAGAATGTTCTCAACAACTGTCACATCTCAGAGAATGCTAAGTACAAGAACATAAAACTACTGAACTAAAACTACTGAAACTATAAACTACTGAAAAGGTAAATTACAAGTACTGAAAAGGAAAACCATCACAACTACTGAAGTTAATAACTTCAGCTGTTGTGACAACTACTGATCACTCTGGTCTTCAGTCTTTGTTCTTCAGACTTTTACTTCAAACGTTGTCTTCAGCTGATAGCTTCAGACTTTGTCTTCAGTACTTTACTTTCAGACTTTGTCTTTAGTAGAAATCTTCAGATCTTGTCTTCAGACTTTGTCTTCAGACCTTGTAATCAGCTGATGTCTTCAGCTCTTGTGATTTTCTTCAGTAGTTGTAATGTTTGTGGGACTTAGTTTTTCTGATCAGGCTCATTGGTTCTTTTGGTCAACAAACTCCCCCTGAACCAATGCAGCCAAAACCTCTAAGTTTATTGATGATCCCACTTATTCTTTGGCTGGAACACCCTCTTGATCAGCTTCAGAGGTAATCATGTAAGCACAAGCCGAAAAAGGTTTTTGATCTTTTGATTGGCTAAGTATGGAAGGGAACTCTGTCTTGGGAAAACTGGACACAGAGTCTTGTCCTAACCATGAAACCTAATTCCCATTGATGAGTCTGTAAGACTCTCTTGCATAGGCCTCAAGGAGAACAACTTGTTCCTCCTTGGTGAGTTCTTCTGCTTTTCCCTCAAAGAAGAACTCTGGGCCATAATATTCATACAGATATCTTACTGTCTTCCCATTCTTTAACTCAACAGTTGTGATCTCTCTGTATGTGAATTCATCTGGATGAGAGCCTTCTAGCAACAACTGGAGTTCACTCTTTTGAAGATCTTCAAGTCTCTTGTATAACAACCCCTTCTTGATCATTTTGTTTTCAAGTATAGATTGATGGGTTGTCTTTGAGTTGTGTGCTCTCTTGAATTCTTCTATAATCTCCAGGGTGAGACTACCATAGCCAACATAATTGCAGCATTCAAAGTCTTTTTCACTTGGCCATGATATCTACTTGGTATGTCTTCTTGTGAATTCTGGAACTTACCCTGGGGTCTGGCCAAATCCTCACTCTTTCTCTTTGATGTTGGAATGTATGCCTAAGAGTGTACAGCCTCAGAGCTTGTTTCTTCATTTCTTGAATGGATGAGGAGGGAAGTCCTTGTCAACCATTTTGAGAAATTGTTCATCATGCTGCTTCTGCTGTTCTGCTTCTTCAATCTTCACTTTCACCATTTGCATTTGCAAGTCAGGTGTGATCATCTGTTGACTTCTGGCTCAGGTGTTTTAAGTTTGAGAACAGCAGAGATTGGCAGACTGTCTTCATTATCATCCTCTTCTTCTTCTTCTTCTACCCTCAACACCCTTCTCCTCCTTCTGGGTGCATCACTGGGTGTGGTTTGAGGTGGTTTTTGAGGTAATGGAATTGGTTTTGGTGGGTTGAGTTGTGAGTGGTTTTGGTTTAAGGATAGGGTTGGCAGTTTTGGAGTTGGTTGTTTATGAGTTGGAGTTAGGGAAGGCTGATCTAGCATTTTTGTGGTAAGTTTGGCTTTGGAGAGCTTGGCCATATTAGTTCTCTTCCCAACACCTGCCTCATCCAATGCTTCTATAATTAACCCTTATTGAATGCTTCAGAAGAATAGATTCTGGTGGTTATTGCTAGAATACTGTCTCTGGTCCATGATTTGATCTCAATCAATGATCTTCCCAAGTATTTTGCAATAAATCTGATCATTATCTCCAACCTTTCCCTATCCATCACACTGTAGCTAGCCCATCTTTCTGTATTTCCTTAACTTCCAGCTTTCTGATCTCAGTGTCTAAAGTGGCTGTATCAAAGCCCTGTCTAAAGAGTTGGTCTATTATTCTGTCCATACATCTCCTGTGAGCTTCATCAGCTTCTTTAACCAGATTTTCTAAGGATTTCTCTCCAACAGGCTCTTGTGTTTCAACACTTTTCTTTCTTTTATAAGTGATCAGTTGTTTCTCTTTCTCTAGCTCCTTTTCTTTTTCTTGTTTTTCTCATCGACCACTCTCTTTCTCTTTCTTTCTTTTACTGCCTTAGACTCCTCCTTTTTGGGTGCATTGGGTTCAGGGGTTTGAATGGCAGAAAGAGACTTTTGCACAACATCATCAACAAGTGTTTGGAGATTTGAGGAGATCCTCTCATCATTGGCTTTATGTACTATCTCTGTGATAATGGGAGTGATGAGAGGTAAGGAGTTTTGAAAGGTTGCAACCATCTGCTCAGAGGGGTTCTGTCCTGAGAGGTGGTGCCAAAAGCAGTGGCTGGTGGCTTAGTTAAGTGTATTGGCTATGTGTTGAACATTATAACCCCTGTGTTGTGGGTTATCAGCAGCATTTTGGTCCTCCCCCTCAATTGTTGAGTATTCACAGTGTTAATTGGTTTCTGGGGAGGGGGTGAGGAATGCAGCTGACTCAGCACTTTAGCAACTATAATGGTTGGGCTTTGAGGGGCGGTTGCAGTTGGAGATTGGTCAGAAGCAAATTGCACCCGGGGTGAGAGGTGCTCTTCAATGGTAACCTTCTCAACTGAGAAAGGTTCCAGTAATGTGGTATCCCCAGATTTGGTTGCAACAGGATCCTGTGGAGAGATACCTGTGCGGTTTTCAGCTGTTGAGTCTCTGACATAATTGGGGCGTTAGAACCAGTATGTGTTTCCTGTATTGGTGGTACAGGGGCATCCACAGGGGACTCATCTCCCTGAGTAGCCTTTTTGGGCTTTTGAGGTTTTGGTTTGGTGGGGACTTTGGATCTGGAGGTGGAGGCTGTGGTTCCCTCTGCTTGGGTTTAAGCAGCCGGCAGCCCCTTTGAGAGTGGGGTCAGAGTTATGTCTGGAGTATACCTTAGCTAAAACAGCTGGAGCAGGGACTCCAAGACCAACAAGGCCGTCAGATTTTAATTGATTTAAAATTATGGCCATCAAAAACCTGGGATATAGTAGCCATCTGTTCTCACAGGTTTCTGAGCCAGATCCTTTAGTTCCATAAACATTATCTCAGAAAAATTTAGATTTTGTCGTTCAAAGATAGAGTACAATACCTGTTACCATCTTGAGGACATCTGATCCCATGAAGATGTCTTTGGAGCAAGACAGACATTTACCATGTGGAAGATAAGTCTTTCAGCATCATGGAAGTGCTTTTTGAGAATGGTTGTAGCACTTAAGTCTCCTTTATACCCGTTGTTGATGAAAGACATATCAGTGGTGCCTTTCGGGTATTCTATAATACAGGTGCATCATGCAAATTTAGGGTTTTGCGAATGATGTCAGGGGTGATTACCACCTGTTTCTGGTTAACCAACGACTGGAGAGTGATTTGGCTATCATTTTCACCAGTTGTGACAGAGACCTTGGTCTAGAATTGGTGTAAGGAATCGGGGTATATGGTAGGATTCAAAAGAAAGGCGGTTTGGTATTGGGAATCCACCATAAGATCGATGGCATTATCAAATTTATTCCAGAAGGCCGATTTCGAGAGGTAGGCAACACAGTTGTGTCTAGGTTTGAGTTTCATCATGTCGCCATTGTTGAGAGAGAAAAGATAGAAAATGGCTAATGAAACGTTCGGCTATAAGTGCAGGTATTTATAGGTTAAGAAAATGCTGAAAAGAAAATGACTGAAAGTGTTGGTGTTGTCAGCAGTTGTATGAAAACAACTGAAGACTTGGTTTTAACTATCAGACATTTGAAAAAAACTGAAGACTTGGTTTTAGTCATCAGTAGTTATGAAACTACTGAAAACCTTGGTTTTGTCTTAAGGTGTAGAAAACAACTGAGAACTTGGTGTTAGTCATCAGTAGTTGTGAAACTACTAAAGACATGGTTTTGTCATCAGTTGTTTAAGGTGAAACAGCAGTTTGTGGAAATGACTGAAGAGAAATTCTCATCGTAGTTTTTGTCAATTCATAGCTTTTTAGCTGT
Source organism: Flaveria trinervia (assembly GCA_025506515.1). Classification (NCBI taxonomy): domain Eukaryota; kingdom Viridiplantae; phylum Streptophyta; class Magnoliopsida; order Asterales; family Asteraceae; genus Flaveria; species Flaveria trinervia. The sequence goes on along the minus strand of CM046451.1, from coordinate 82,417,881 downwards.
TTCATACCGTCCTCAACACTTACTCATCAGACTTTTTAGCTGTTTTCAGTTGTTTTATAAGACATTAGTACTTATCTGTTTTTGCTGACATCAGTAGTTATAACTACATCAGTAGTTTGTAACTGCATCAGTACATATTTGTGACATGTTTACTAATGGTCATCAGTACTTGTTTACTGAGATCATCAGTAGTTGTCACTTCTTCTAGCTGTAGCATACCAAGCCTTAACACAAGGCTTTGGAAAGTTGAACTATCCAAAGGCTTAGTGAATATATCTGCAAGCTCATTAGCACTTGGCACAAACTTTGGATCAATCAGACCTTTTTCAAAACAATCCCTAATAAAATGGTGTCTGATCTCTATATGTTTGGTCCTAGAATGCGGACTGGATTCTTGACAATACACAGAGCTGAAGAACTATCCATTAACAATGGAGTCTTAGTCTCTGTAATGCCATAATCCAATAATTGGTTCTGAAGCTAGAGTACCTGAGATGTACAACTTGCAGCAGCAATGTACTCTGCTTCAGCAGTGGATGTAGCAACAAATGTTTGTTTCTTACTCTGCCAAGAAATCAAACAGTTTCCTAGGATTGACATCCACCAGAAGTTGACTTTCTGGTTAACTTACACCCTGCATAGTCACTATCAGAAAAAGCAACTAATTTGCGAGTGTCCCAGTGGAATACCAAACACCTAGAGATTGTGTACCTTGCAGATATCTAAAGATCCTCTTGACTGCAATCAAATGAGACTCTTTAGGAGCAGCCTGAAATCTAGCACAAAGACAAGTTGCAACATAATGTCTGGTCTAGAAGCTATTAAGTACATCAAGGACCCAATCATACATCTGTAAAGTGTTTCATCAACAACTTTACCTTTCTGATCTACATCCAATTGTGTGGTGTTGCACATGAGAGTAGAACAGGGCTTACAGTTTTGTAAATCAAACTTATTCAAAAGATTTTTTGTATATTTTGACTGATGAATGAAGGTTCCATCAGCCTTTTGTTTGATTTGCAAGCCTAGAAAGAACTATAATACTCCCATTGCACTCATTTCAAACTTTTGTTTCATTAAACTTGTAAAATCATCACACAATTGGGGATCAGAGGATGCAAAAATTATATCATCAATATAAATTTGAACAAGTAGCTTATGCTGATCCACTTTCTTAACAAACAAAGTTTTATCTATGGAACCTCTAGTGAAATTATTTTGAAGAAGAAAATTTGAAAGTGTTTCATACCAGGCTCTAGGAGCTTGCTTCAACCCATAAAGAGCCTTATCAAGTTTATACACCCAATCATGATGTTTATTGTCCTCAAAACCTGGTGGTTGACACACATAAACCTCTTCTTTTATTTTTCCATATAAAAAAAGCACTTTTGACGTCCATTTGAAAAACTTTAAGATTGTGGAATGCAGCATAGGCTAAGAACAATCTAATTGCTTCCAGTCTGGCTACAAGGGCAAAGGTTTCATCATAATCAATACCTTCTTCTTGTGAAAACCCTTGTACAACCAGTCTAGCCTTGTTCTTGACAATAAGCCCATTTTCATCAGTTTTATTCCTAAACACCCACTTAGTGCCTATTGCACACTTACCTGGGGGTAGAGGAACCAGTTCCCACACTTGCTGCTTTTTGAAATGACGTAGCTCATGATAGGATCTCAGCATCTAGTTTGATCGATTCGAATGATTTTAGCAGCGGAATAGAGTACCAACTAGCACAATTCGAGCAAGAATACCAAAGATATAGCAATGAACAGAATTAGTTATAGAGAGAGAAAGTTTCTGCAAAAGGAATATTCATTCAATCACACGCTTTGGCATGGCTTTCGCTAAATTACAATTTAGGTCATTCTTCCTTATATAAGGAAAGATGACGTAGGCTGATGTCACTTGATAGTGACATCTAACCGTTATTTAACAAAATACTGAAACACTAAACTACTGAAGATGTCAAGCAGCTGACATCTTCTTACAAGAAGCTAAGTGTTTACTTATTACAAAACTACTGATAAGAAACTACTGAAACTACAACGACTGAAGAACAAGCTCTTCAGTCGTTTTACAAAACTACTAAAAGTAAAAACATAAAACTACTAAAAGTAAAACATAAAACTACTGATAAAACACACTACTGAAGAAGTACTCTTCAGCTGTTTTGACAAACTACTGAAACTTCAGCACTTGGTCTTCAGACTTGAACTTCAGACGTTTCATCAGCTGATGACTTCAGTAGATGTCATCAGCTGATATCTTCAATCTTTGTCTTCAGACTTTGTACATCAGTTGTTGATCTTCAGCACTTATGGACTCTTCAGCTGTTAAACTTCAGTACTTTGGTCTTCAGCTTCAGCACTTGTATTCTTCAGCTGTTGACCTTCAGTACTTTGGTCTTCAGCTTCAGCACTTGTGTTCTTCAGCTGTTGGACTTCAGCATTTTAGTCTTCAGCTTCAGCACTTGTGTTCTTCAGCTGTTGAGCTTCAGCACTTTAGTCTTTAGCTGTTGAAGTCTTCAGTACTTGATCTTCAGCTGTTGAAGTCTTCAGCACTTGTCGAACTGCTGATGAAGCCTTTAGCAGTTGTTGTGATATCATGTGGGACTTAGATGTTTTCTGATCTTGGCTCATTGGTTCTTTGGTCCAACAAGCTCCCCCTAAACCAATACAACCAAAACCTTTAATTGATTTATTTTCCCACTTATTGTTGGCAGAATGGTTGGTCTTTTTCCTTCTTGATCAGTTGAGAAGATGACCCATATAAGCACTGGCCTGGGAATGAGTCTCTGATGATTTGGTTGGCAATGTATGGATGGGAGCTCTGTATTAGGGAATTGGACACTGAGCTGTTCCCCCATCCATGAGACTCACTTCCCAACTATGAGCTTGTAGGATTCCCTGGTGTAGTCCTCCAAAAATACAATTTGTTCCTCCATGGTGAGCTCCTCTGCCTCACCATCGAAGAATCCTTCTAGCCCATAGTACTCAGACAGGAATTTGACCTGTTTTCCATTTTTGAGTACCACTGTTGTAATCTGTCTGTAAGCAAATTCATCAGGATGATGACCTTCTAACAGCAGTGGTAACTCATCCTTTCTGATCTCATTCAGCCTCTTATACACCAGCCCCTTTTTGATCATTCTGTTCTCCAGCATCTTTTGTGGGGACAGGATTTCCCAGGGTGAGACTACAAGGGCTAAGGAGATCACTTCATCTACAATCTTTTTCACTTGCCCATTGTATCTCTGAGGGATATTTTTCTTTTGTATTCTATGAGCCACCCTGGGATCAGGCCAAATTCTTACTCTTTCTTTCACATACTGAAAAGTATGTCTAAGAGTATAAATCCTCTGAGCTTGTTTTTTCATATTAATGATGGAGGAAGTGGTTGCATATGCTTTATCTACTCTCCTCAATAACTCTTCATCGTGCAATCTGTGTTGTTCTTCTTCTTCCAATTTCACTTTGATTGCATCTCTTTGTTGCTCAGGAGTTATTGCAAGAGAGAGATCTTTGGCCTTAGGCAACTGCAGAACACTGAGATCGACAGCCTGTCTTCATCATCATCTTCTTCTTCTTCCAGCCTCAACACCTTTCTCTTCTTCTGCTTAGGTGCATCATCGGCTGTTGGTTTTGAGGGTAAGGGAGTTGGTTTTGTGGGTTGTGGTTGTGGTTGTTTTGGAGAGGGAATGTTGACAGGCTGAGTTAGCATTTTGGAGGTGAGTGTGGCTTTTGAGTGTTTGGCTAGCTCAGTCCTGCTCGCTGCTCCTGCTTCATTCAAAGCTTCTATTACTAATCCCTTAGTATATGTCTCAGACGAACAAATCTTGGAGGTTATGGCCAAGATGCTGTCCCTGGTCCATGATTTTATTTCGATCAACGATCTCCCAAGGTATTTGCTGATAAATCTGATCATGATCTCAAGTCTTTCTCTATCCATTATGCTGTAGCTGGCCCATCTTTGTTGAATCTCTTTGATCTCTAATATTCTTATTTCAGAGTCCAGCTTTTCAGTATTGAAACCTTGCCTAAACAACTGATCAATGATATTGTCCATTGATCTGCTGTGTTCAGCATCAGCCTCTTTAACCATTTCATTCAAGTTTTTCTCTTTTTCAGCATTTTCTTTCTCTTATATGTGACATGAAAGTCAAAAACTTTCTCCTTTTCAGCTCCCTTCTCATTCTCATTCTCCTTCTCTTTCTCGGTCTCATACACACAGTCCTTCTCTATTTCCACTTCTTTGTCCTTCTCTTTCTCTTTCTCCTTCTCCATCCTCTTTCTTTTAGCTTTCACTACTGGAATCTCCCCTTTTTTGGGTGCATTGGTTTTAAGGGTTTGATTAGCAAAAAGCTTTTGGCTCAGTACATCCTCCACCATAGGTTGTAAGACAGAAGAAAGTCTCTCATCAACAGTTTTAATGACAAGTTCAGTTTTCTACGGTGTGATGAGAGATAGGGGATTTTGAGGGATAGCATCCATTTGCTCAGGGGGGTTTTGGTCCTGAGAAATGGTGCCAGAAACAGAGGCAGGTGGCTGAGATTCTTTGAGTGGCTGTGTGTTTAAGTGACCTTCAAAGGAAGGCGCCATCTGTTAGGTTGATGTGGTGGCAGATGGTCTTTCTCCCTGAGAGAGTTGGTCAAGTAGTTTTTGCAGCCTACTGACTTGCTCCTCTAGGATTATGTTCTGGGCAAGAACATCATAAAAGAAGCCCAGGTCATCATCAGCAGATGCTGAATCACCTGACCTCCTACTTGTAGCAGGATGTACATGCACTGGGTGTAGACCAGATGTAGCATGTGCCCCTTTGTCTTGGAACTGGGGACTTCCAGCCTCAGGACTTTGTCCTTCATCAGTTGTTGCCTCTAGTGAGGTCTTAGTTATGTTACCAACCTCAGTCTGATCATATGCTGATTCAGAAGAGGTGGCAGCCTCACCGAGTTCTGATCTCCATATCCACACCAGGAGATAGAACATTTAAACCCCGGTGCCATGGGTTGTCAGAGCATGTGTATCCTCTCCTTAATTGTTGTTGTTCTCCCCTTTGTTGTGGTGTAGGGGAGGAGGAGAGGCATGCAGCTGAGTCAGCACATTAGCCTTATAATGGTTGGACTTGGGGGGCATTTGCATGGGGAGAGGGGATAGAAGCTGATTGCATCCGGGCGAGAGGGATGCTCTTCAATGATAGCCTCCTCAAGTGAGAGAGGTCTCAGTAATGTGGTTTCCCTGAATGGTGCAACAGGATCCTTTGAGGGATACCTGTGCGGCTGTTGCTGGTGAGTCTTAAAAACACTACTGGAGGTTTGAACAGTATGTTATCCTGTTTGGGGGTACAGGAGCATCATCAGGGGACTCATCTCCTAGATTAGCTTGTTTGGGTTTGGATTTTGGCTTGGTGGGATTTGGATCTGGCAGTGAAGCTGGGGTTCCCTTTGCTGGGTTTTGAGCAAAAGGGCAGCTTCTTTGAGAGATGGTCGGAGTTATGCTGGAGTATACCTCAGCTAGAACAGGGTGCAGGGACTCCAAGGCCAACAAGGCCATCAGTTTGTAATTCAGTTAAAATTATGGCATCAGAAACCTGGGATTAAAGCCATATTGTTCCCACAGGTTTTGTGCAAGATCTTTGATTTCAAGAACACAATTTGAAAAAAATTTAAAGGTTGGTGTTCTAGAATTGAATATAATACCTGTTGCCACCGGGGAAGACATTTGATCCATGAGGAGCTTCGAGGCTAAGCAAAACATTCACCATATGAAATTATCAGTCTTTCAGCATCAGGAAGTCTTCTTCAGTATGGTAGCAGCCGAAGATTTCCGTCGTACCCATTGTTGATGAAGGATATCAGTTGTGCCATTCGGGTACTCAGTCACGCAGTAGCATCTTGGAAAATTTAGCACTCGACGAATGCTTCAGGTGTAACCTCTATTGTTTTTGGTGACCCAATGACGAACAGAAATTTTGGACGGAAGGCATTAGTTAGTGACCGTAGGCATTGGCCAAAATGACTTAGTGACTCGGGGTAGAGGCCGAGTTTAAGAGCAGAGCAGTACTCACTAAGAATCAGCCTTAGGTCTATGGGTGATCAAACTTTGTCCAGAGGCTGATTTCGTGGGTAGGCTGACGCATTTGTCTGGGTTTTAGACTCATGGTTGCCATTTTTGAGAGTATGAAAGGTCAGAAGATGGCTAATGGAAAACGTTGGAGAAGAAGACAGGATATTATAGGTTGGGATAGGAAAAGGCTGAAAGAAAACTACTGAAGGTTGTGGTGTGGTCATCAAGCTGATGTTTGAAACTACTGATGCCGTGGTTATTTAACCTTCAGAGGTTTTAAAACTGTTGGACCAAAAGAACCAATGAGCCAAGATCAGAAAACCTCTAAGTCCCACACGGTATCACAACAACTGCTGAAAGCCTCATCAGTAGTTTGACAAGTGCTGAAGACTTCAACAGCTGAAGATCAAGTGCTGAAGACCTTAACAGCTGAAGAACCAAAGTGCTGAAGTACAACAGCTGAAGAACACAAGTGCTGAAGCTGAAAGACCAAAGTACTGAAGTACAACAGCTGAAGAGTTCACAAGTGCTGAAGATCAACAACTGATGTACAAAGTCTGAAGACAAAGACTGAAGACATCAGCTGATGATATCTACTGAAGTCATCAGCTGATGAAACGCCTGAAGGTCAAAGTCTGAAGACCAAGTACTGAAGCCTCAGTAGTTTGTCACAACTGCTGAAGAGTACTTCTTCAGTAGTTGTGATATCAGTAGTTTTATGTTTTATGTTTCAGTAGTTTTGTAAAACGACTGAAGAGCTTGTTCTTCAGTCGTTGTAGTTTCAGTAGTTTTATTTTGTACTTAACTTGCTGATATGTTCTCAGTAGTTGTGAACATTTCAGTAGTTTGTTAAGATTTAGTTATTTCTGTATTGGATCTGCCAGTTGTCACTTTCCGTGATAACAGCAGTGACTGTTGCACTCTATATAAGGAGTGACAACCATTGTAATCATTGAGCGATATGAGCAATTGAATGGAATGTGATTGATTTGATTAGAAATATTCTACATCTATAAACATTCCTAGAAATCAGAAATTCATATTCTCTCCTATAACCGTATGCGATCTTAACGCTTACATATATTGTTTGCTTGCTACAATTTGTCTAATTCGTTTGTGTATTCCGCTGCTTTACATTCTGATAAACATCAAACTTGTGATCACTGATCCTGTCAAATGGTATCAGAGCAGGTTAATCATTGATCGATCTAATAATTGATCATTGAAACTGCTATTCAAGATCCAAGTTTGATTGAATTAGCTTTTGTTTTTGCAAGAAACGGTTATAGAGATTGAATTTTTCTGTATTTCTGCTCATTCATCCTGAGATCTTATTCTTGGTTCTCATTGAGTTTGTTGTGGTTTGTCTAAAACTTTTTTAAACTTGAACTAAACTGTTTTTGAACTGAAAATGACCACTCCCTCCAATGATCCTCACAATACTGGTTCCTCAACCAAGCCTCCTATGCTGGTTAGGAATGAGTATAACATATGGCAAAGACGTATGCTCCATCACCTGTCTGTTAACAGCGCAGGGTGTTGGACATCAGTGGTACATGGTCCACACAAGCCTATGGTGAATAACCCGGAAACCAATCAAATGGTTCCGAAGAGGAGGGAGCAATACTCAGATGAGGATAAAAAGTTGCTTGAGATTGATGCAAAAGCCCATGGAATTCTGGCCATGGCTTTGCCCAATGAAATCTATTCTGGGCTAATGCATCATGAAACTGCCCATGACCTCTGGATTGCTTTGAAAGAACAATTTGGAGGAACAGATGAGGTCTTGGCAAATAATAGAGAAATTCTTGCCCAACAATATGAGACATTCTCTCATAGAAAGGGTGAGACACTGACTCAACAATATGAGCGGTTTTCTTGTTTGATCTCTGAACTAAAAATGGTCAAACTTGAATACACCAATATTCAGATGAATAACAGATTTCTCAGATCACTGCCTGAGAGATGGGACACATATACTATTGTCCTACGCTCCAGTGCAAGTTTGGACAAACTATCTCTCACCCAACTCCATGGGAAATTGCTCACTTTTGAGAGAGAGATAGAACAGAAGAGAAAGCTGTCTTCATCTGGAAAGCTCACTGAAGACTTTATTCAAGGCAACACTGCCTTGGTGGGTCATGAGTCAGAATATGCTGCATCTGAATGCCAGTATGATGAGCATATTAATTTCTCTTCGAGCACTTCTAATTCTGCATTTGTAAGTGTTGATGGTCAGTTACTGGAGGTAATAATGACAATTTATGTTTCATTATGGATGATCTCAAGGGGATTGCTGATGATGACTTAGAAGAGATGGATATTTTGAGCCAAATGGCCTTGATAAATATCAGATCTCAGAAGTTCTACAAAAGAACTGGAAGAAAATTCCCAGGACTCTCTGGCAAAACCAAAGTTGGTTTTGACAAGAGCAAGTTGAGGTGTCACAAATGCCAACGGCTTGGACACTTTGCAAGAGAGTGTAGATCAACTGGATCAAACTCTACTGCACCCTTTGTGACTTTTCCTGGCAACAGTCAACAAAACAGAGGGCAACATCCTGTCACATCTAGTCATCATCCTCAACAACAATCTCCGGCATATTTTGTTCCTCAGGGTCAAATGCCTTATCAGTACCCTTGTTATTACATGCCACAGTCAAGTCAAGTTCAAGTTCCTATGACACCACAACCTCATGCATTACCAGAACCTCAGCCTTCCCCATCTCATCAACAACCTTCATCTCAACAACACAGCTTCTTCACCCCAGGAGTTGTTGACTGGAGCAGTTTACCAGATGACTTGTCTGGTCATGATCAACTGTTCTCAGGTGCTGGTCAACATGGTGGTGACAGTCCCTTTGGGAATCTAGCTCTTATGGCTTTGGAGTCTGCTGATACTTCATCTTCCAATGCCTCTACACCTCAGGTATCACAGGTATCCTCTGAGGCAAAAGCCAAATTATGTTCTGAACAATGCATAGCAGCATTTGCTTCCATTAGAGAAGCAAATGTAGCTTTAATTAATAAGAACATTGAGCTAGAACAAATAATTCCAAAAACAAAGCTGAGTTTGAGTTTGTGCTCAAAGATAAAAATGATGAGGTTTATAAACTGAATTGCAAAATAATTGATGATAAGGCTAGAGAAGATGTACTTCTAGAGAAGTACAAAGATCTCAAAGAAACCCTTGCAGTTACCCAGGTCGAGTGTGATAGATGGGTACAATCATGCAAAGGTTTTGAAATGCTTCTTAGTAAGCAATCTGCTTCAAATGTGAAGTTTGGAATTGGTTACAATCACACTGCTCCACCTACAGATTTTACCCCAAGAGCAGAGGTAGAATCTGATGGTGAGAGTGATAACCAATCCATCAAGTCATGTGATCTACCTTCTGATACAGCACAATCAGAAGTAGCAGTCAGTATCAAGTCCTCTTTGAACCTATCAGCTGATGTTGATGGTCCAAATGCTGACATTCACATGATCAATAAGTTGATCAACTCAGGAGTCAATCCTGAAGGTCCTGAAAGGACTGGAGAGCAGGATTCAACTCCTGAAGTTCAAACTTCAACTGCTGTCAGTACTGAAGAGAAGAAAACTGGCAGTAGAAAGAGTTTGAAGACTACTAAAGATGCTGTCAAGAAAGCAACCAATGCTTCCAAAGCATTGAAGAACAAGTCTTCTGTTGCTTCACCATCTTTAGTTGATGATCAACCTAAGATGAAGAAGAAACCATGTGAAGTATGTGGTTTGTTCAATCATCTTACAGATGATGTTGGTACAAAAGAGGTTCCAAACTCAAACAAAAGAAGAAATTAATGAGAAAATGGTAAAAATGAAAACTGAGTTTGAGACCACATTTGTATCAGCAACATCAAATCCTGTAACCCTTAAGTCCTTAAAGCAATTCAAAAAGGAAGGAGTTAAACAGGTGACAGCTGAGGGTGCTCAAAAGAAGAAGGTGCAACATAGGACCTTATCTAACTCCACTAGCAATGTGTCTGATGAGCTGAAAGCTTTATCACAAAATCAGACACAGCTGGTGATGATGGTACAACATCTGTTGGGTAGAGTTAACCAACTAGATTCTCCTATGTTGAAACCACAGAAAAGGAGGTCTAAGCCAAAGGACTCCTCTTCTGCACCATCTTCTTCCTCTCAGGCTGTTGTTACAAATAAACATGCTAGTTTACCATCTATTGATGAGACCAGGCCCAAAACCAAAAGGTTTGGGTCTCTAAAACTAACTGATTGTTTATTATTGCAGGGTTCTTCAACATGCCAAAATAGCATCTGGTATGTAGACAGTGGGGGATCCATGCACATGACTGGGAACATCTCTCTTCTTCATGACTACTCTCAAGGAAAGAAGGGATTTGTCTCTTTTGGCAATGATGCTAGGGGTTACATCATCGGTAAGGGCTTGTTCATCATCGGTAATGAGAAATCAAATTGATGATGTTAATCATGTGGAAAATCTCAAGTACAACCTCTTGAGTGTCAGTCAAATGTGTGATAAAGGCCATGTTGCCCTTTTCACAAGTCAAAACTGTAGGATTCTGTCATCCAAAGTTTTGCCCTTGATTGACAAGGTGTTGGATGATCACACTCTCCTGAAAGCCAGGACAGGAAGTATAGATCTCAAAGGAAATCCTTGCCTATTTTCCAAAGCCTCTTTTCAAGAATCTAAACTATGGCACAGGAGGCTTGGTCATGTTAATCTCAAAAACATGAATCAGCTTAGCCACAATAGTTTAGTCAGAGGCTTACCAATAAAGGAGTTCCACTGTGATGAAACTTGCACTGCTTGTTTAAAAGGAAAACAGCACAAGGTCTCATTTCCTCCTATTGAAGTGTCCAAGTCCACTGCCTGCTTGCAATTACTGCATATGGATCTATTTGGTCCTGTGAGAGTAATGAGCATGGCAAAGAAGAAATTGTCTGGTAATTGTGGATGATTACTCCAGATTTGTATGGACTTTCTTTCTACATTCAAAGGATGAGGCTGCTCAGAAGATTATCCACTTTGTGCTGTACATTGAGAAGCAGTATTCCCTTCCAGTCAAGTGTATTAGGAGTGATAATGGAACTGAGTTCAGAAATCATACACTTGATGACTTCTATCTCTCAAGGGAATCAAAAGGCAGTTCAGCATTCCAAGGACTCCGGAACAAAATGGAGTAGTGGAGAGAAAGAACAGGACCCTCATTGAAGCTGCAAGGTCCATGCTGGCTGACTCAGGTTTGCCATTGACCTTTTGGGCCGAAGCTGTCAACACAGCTTGTTATGTGCAAAATAGAGTTTTAGTAAATCAGAGGTTGATGAAGACTCCATATGAAGTTCTCCATCATTTGGCTCCACTGATTTCATTTTTCAAAGCATTTGGGTGTCCCTGTTTTATTCTCAACACAAAGGATCAACTCCACAAATTTGATCCTAAGGTGGATGCAGGATACTTTGTTGGTTATTCATCTACTTGCAAAGCATACAGAGTCTTCAACTGCAGAACAAAGATGGTTGAAGAAACTCTACATGTTAAGTTTAATGAATCTCCAAAGGACAAGATTCCACAAAGTCCTGTGGAGTTATTTGATCTGGACATACTGCAATATGTTCCTTATCAAACTCCTGCTGTTGCTCCTGTCAACAGTTCACCACCTGGTGGTACTGCTGATGATGATGATGATTGCAGTACTCACCTCTTCAGGTTTAGTGATCAGCTGCCTGATTCAACTAGACCTGATGTTCCTGTAGCGCCAGTAGCACCATCCACAACAAATGCTGATGAGATTTCTTCGAATTCAACTTCCTTTGAATTACCATCCACTGATTGGTTTCAAGGAAATGATTCACCATCACCATCTGTTGCTGCTGAACCGGCTACAAACACTTGCACAGATCTCATTGTGTATCAAGATCTGAAGAATCACCCCATGTCTCAAATCATTGGTGATATCACTGCTGGAGTATCAACAAGAAGTCAATTGTCAAATTTCTGCTTCTATGCTCTCTTCATCAGTCAGCAAGAGCCAAAGAATTATCACATTGCTTTAAAGGACAATGGATGGGTTGATGCCATGCAGCTTGAGCTTCTTCAGTTCAAGAAACAGCAAGTGTGGGAACTGGTTCCTCTACCTCCAGGTAAGTGTGCAATAGGCACTAAATGGGTGTTTAGGAACAAAACTGATGAAAATGGGCTTATTGTTAAGAACAAGGCCAGACTGGTTGTTCAGGGGTTTGCACAAGAAGAAGGTATTGATTATGATGAAACCTTTGCCCCTGTAGCCAGACTGGAAGCAATTCGATGTTTTTAGCTTATGCTGCTTATCAAAAACTTAAAGTCTTTCAAATGGATGTCAAAAGTGCATTTTTGTATGGAAAAGTTAAAGAAGAGGTTTATGTATGTCAACCTCCAGGCTTTGAGGACAACAAACATCCTAATTGGGTGTATAAGCTTGATAAAGCTCTTTATGGGTTAAAACAAGCTCCCAGAGCCTGGTATGAGACATTATCAAACTTTCTTCTGGAAAACAATTTCACTAGAGGCTCCATAGACAAGACTTTATTTATTAAGAAAGCTGGGCAGCATAATCTACTTGTTCAAATTTATGTAGATGATATATTTTTGCATCCTCTGATCCAAAGTTGTGTGATGCCTTTACAAAGTTGATGCAACAGAAGTTTGAAATGAGTGCCATGGGAGAATTACAGTTCTTTCTGGGGTTGCAAATCAAACAAAAGGCTGATGGAATTTTTATTCATCAATCCAAATATACAAAAGATCTTTTGCAAAAGTTTGATTTACAAAACTGTAAGCCCTGTTCTACTCCCATGAGCAGCACCACACAACTGGACTCAGATCAGAAAGGTAAAGTGGTTGATGAAACACTTTACAGATGTATGATTGGGTCCTTGATGTATTTAACAGCTTCTAGACCAGATATTATGTTTGCTACATGTGTTTGTGCTAGATTTCAGGCTGCACCTAAAGAGTCTCATCTGATTGCAGTCAAGAGGATCTTTAGATATCTGCAAGGCACTCCATCTCTAGGTTTATGGTATTCTACCAACCATTCTGGTAAATTAGTTGCTTTTTCTGACAGTGACTATGCAGGGTGTAAGTTGACCAGGAAATCAACTTCTGGTGGATGCCAATTCCTAGGCAACTGCTTGATTTCTTGGCAGAGCAAGAAACAGACCTCAGTTGCTACATCCACTGCGGAAGCAGAGTACATTGCTGCTGCAAGCTGTACATCTCAGGTACTCTGGCTTCAAAACCAACTTTTGGATTATGGCATTACAGAGACTAAGACTCCATTGTTAATGGATAGTGCTTCAGCTCTTTGCATTGTCAAAAATCCAGTCCAGCACTCTAGGACCAAACATATAGAGATCAGACATTTTATAAGAGACTGTTTTGAAAAAGGTCTGATTGATCCTAAGTTTGTGCCCAGTGCTGATGAGCTTGCAGACATTTTTACTAAGCCTTTGGATAGTTCAACTTTCCAAAACCTGGTGTTAAGGCTTGGTATGCTGCAGCTAGAATAGGTGACAACTACTGATGATCTCAGTAATTCATATTGATGATCATGAGTGCCTGTCACATATAAGTACTGATGAGCTCTTTTAACCTCAGTAGTTTTTATAACTACTGAAGGCTAAAAGTTCTCACAAGTACTGAAGTACTTCATCTGTTAAACTACTGAAGTAGTTACAACTACTGATGCAGTCATAACTACTGAAATCAGTAAAAACAGATAAGTACTGATGTCCTATGAAACAACTGAAATCAGCCATAAAGACTGATGAATGTGTTGAGGATAGTTTGAAACAGCTGAAAAGCTAAGAATTGACGAAAACAGCTGAAGAGAACTTTCCCTTCAGTCGTTTGTACCACTGCTGTTTCATTTTAAACAACTGAAGCAAAACCACGTCTTCAGTAGTTTTTATAACTACTGATGACCAATACCAAGTCTTCAGTTGTTTACAACAGCTGATGACAAAACCACTGTCTTCAGTAGTTTCATAACTACTGATGACAAACACCATGTCCTCAGTTGTTTCAATCACCTGAAGTCAAAACCACGGTCTTCAGTAGTTTTCTAAACTACTGATGCCTAACACCGCGACTTCAGCTGTTTCAACGTCTGAAAGGATAATACCATGTCAACGGTCGTTTAAAACTACTGATGACTAACACCACATCCTTCAGTCGTTTCCTCACCCGTACCCTATATATACCCTTAACCTGAGCTCTCCATACTTCATCTTCTTCAAACCTAACGTTCCTCTCCAAAAAATTTCCATGGCGTCTTTGCAAATTAAACCGCGACACAACTGTGTTGCCTACCTCACAAAATCGCCGATCTGGACTAAGTTCGATAATGCTATCGATCTTATGGTTCAGTCCCCATACAACAAGGCATTCCTTCTGAACCCGTTTTACATGCCGAATCCTTGAACCAATTTTGGATGAACGTTAATGTTACTACTGAGGAGAGCAAACACGATCCCTCCGGTCTGTAGTAACAACAAAGAAGTAGTGATTACTCCTGCAACAATCCGAAAAATTCTTCACCTGAGTGATGCTACCTCTCCTGCTGGATATCCGAAGGGCACCATAGATCTATCATTTGCTCAGCATGGATATCAAGGTGATCTCAGTGCCACAACCATCATGAAGAAACACTTAATGACGCTGAGCGCCTGATCTTTCACATGGTCAATGTATGTTTGGCCCCTAAGACATCGTCTTGGGATCAAATGTCCACCAAATGGCAGCAGGTATTGTATTCTATCCTTGAGCAACAACCACTGAACTTTTCAGAATTAATATTTTCAGAGCTCAAAGATATGGCTCAAAAACTAACTGCCAACCGTTGGATACTCTATCCACGGTTCATCATGGCCATTATAATAGACCAGCTTAATGCTGAGGGACTTGTTGGCTTGGGAGTCCCTGCTACGGCTGTTTTGCCAGAAGTATACTCCCGGCACAACTCTGACCGGACACTAAAAATGGCTGCCAAGCTGCGAAAACCCACGCAGCTGGAACCCACAGCCACCCTCCAAATCCAATGTCCCCACCAAACCCACCAAAAAGAAACCCAAAAAGGCTACTCAGGGAATTGAGTCCCCTGAGGATGCTCCTGCACAACAAACGCAGGATATATCCACTAGTCCAAACCCCCTAGTGGATACAATGACTCCTCCAGCCACAGCCGCTCAGGCTTCCTCTCAACAGGAGCCTGCAGCAACCCAAGGGGCACCTACTTATCTGGGATCTTCCTCACTTGAGGAGATTGCCATTGAAGAGCACCATCCACCCCAGGTGCACACTGCTTCTACCCCTGTACCCCACACAAACAACCGCCCCTCACAGCCCAACTTTAATAGTTGCACAAGTGCTGACTCAATTGCACTCCTCACCCCCTCCCCAGAAACCACTACCACTGGGAATACCTCTACAATTGAGGGAGGAACACAGTGCACCTGAGAACCCACAGCACAGGGGTTTAACTGTTCTATCTCCTGGTGTTGATAAGGAGATAAGAATTCTGTGAGGCTGCCAACTCTTCTGAATCAGCAAATGATCAGACTGAGGTGGTAACATAACTAAGACCTCACCAGAGGCAACAGCCGATGAAGGACAACGTCCTGAGGCTGGAAGTCCCCAGTTCCAGGACAAAGGGGCACATGCTACACTGGTCTACACCCAGAGCATGTATATCCTGCTACAAGCAGGAGGTCAGGTGATTCAGCATATGCTGATGATGACCTGGGCTTCTTCTATGATGTTTTGCCCAGAACACGATCCTAGAGGAGGAGTCAGTAGACTGCAAACCTACTTGACCAACTCTCTCAAGGAGTAAGACCATCTGCCACCACATCAAACCAACAGATGGCACCTTCCTCTGAAGGTCTCCTAAACACACAACCACTCACAAAATCTCAGCCACCTGCCTCTGTTTCTGGCACCATTCTCAGGGACAGAACCCCCCTGAGCAATGGCTGCTATCCTTCAAAATCCCTATCTCTCATCACCCCACAGCTAACTGATTGGTGATCAAAATGTTGATGAGAGACTTTCTTCTGTCTTACAACCCATGGTGGAGAATGTTCTGAGCAAACAACTTTCTGCTACTCAATTCCCTGCAACCAATGCACCCAAAAAGGGGGAGAGTTCAGCAGTGAAAGGTAAAAGAAAGAGGAAGAGAAGGAAAAAGAAACAGAAGAGACAGTAGTGGAAAAGAGGAGTTGGTTGAGGAGACTGAGAAAGAGAAGGAAAAAGAGAGAGGAGGCTACCATGGAGAAAGTGATGAAGTTCAAAAGACTTTCATGTCACATACAAGAAAAAGACGAAGGATGAAAAAGAGAAAGCCTTGGAGCTGATGGTGAAAGAGGCTGATGCCGAACACAGCAGATCAATGGATAACATCATTGATCAGTTGTTTAGGCAAGGCCATGACACTGAAAAACTTGATTCTGAGATCAGAAGACGAGATTGAAGAAATCCAATCAAGATGGTCAAGTTATGATGTGTCAGAAAGAGAAAGGCTGGAGATCATGATCAGATTTATAGCAAAACATCTTGGAAGATCATTGATCGAGATCAAAGCTTGGTCCAGGGACAGTATCTTGGCAATACCACCAAGATCTGTTCGTCTGAAGAATATACAAAAGGTTTAATGTTGAAGTTTTAATGAAGCTGGTGCTGGGAGCAGGACTGAACTAGCCAAACAGTCAAAAGCCAAACTCACATCCAAAATGCTAGAACAGCTGTCAACATTCCCACATCAAAACTACCCAAACCACAACCCACAAAAAACCAATTCCCTCACCCTCTAAACCAACAGCCGATGATGCACCAAGAAGAAGAAGAGAAGGGTGTTGAGGCTAGAAGAAGTAGAAGAAGAGGATGAAGATGATAGTCTGCCACTCTCTGCTGTTCTGAAGCTACCAAAGCCCCAGAGTCAATCCATGATCACACCCGACTCTCAAAGGGAAATGGTCAGAGTAAAGATAGAAGAAGAAGAACAGCAGAAACAGCACGATGAGCAACTGTTGAAGATGGTTGACAAGGAATTTCCTCAGTCATCATCTATTCAAGCCATGAAAGGGCATGCTCAAAGGCTGTACACTCTCAGACACACCTTTCAGTATCAGAGGGAGAGAGTGAGAGTATGGCCAGACCCCAGGGTGAGTTCTAGAATCCAAAAGAACTATCCCACACAGATACAACGGCCAAGTACGAAAAACAATAGAATCTACCATCATGGGCGTTGTAGTCTCACCTTGGGAAATCATTGATGAATTCAAGAAAGCTCACCAAGCAAAGAAGACACCTCAAGCCTTACTAGAAAACAAGATGATTAAGAAGGGGTTGTTATACAAAAAGCTTGAAGACATCCAAAAGAATGAGCTCCAGTTACTCCTTGAAGGCAACCATCCGGATGAATTTGTATACAGAGGAGGTAACTACGGTGGAGCTGAAGAATGGCAGGACCATGAAGTACTTATCAGAGTACTATGGTCCAGAGTTCTTCTTCGAAGGAGGAGCTGAAGAACTCTCTCAAGAGGAACAAATTGTTCTCCTTGAGGCCTATGTCCGTGAGTCATACAGACTCATTATGGGGAAGTGAATCTCATGAATGGGATAACAACTCTGTGTCCAGTTCCCCAAAACAGAGTTCCCATTCATACTCTGCCAAACAAATATTTGAGGTTCTTCCCAGGCCGGAGCGTACATGGGTCATCTTCTCTACTGATCAAGAAGGAAAAAGACCAACATTTTTGCCATCAATAAGTGGGAGTTTAAATAAGTTAGAGGTTTTGGCTGCATTGGTTCAGGGGGAGTTTGTTGGACCAAAAGAACCAATGAGCCAAGATCAGAAAACCTCTAAGTCCCACACGGTATCACAACAACTGCTGAAAGCCTCATCAGTAGTTTGACAAGTGCTGAAGACTTCAACAGCTGAAGATCAAGTGCTGAAGACCTTAACAGCTGAAGAACCAAAGTGCTGAAGTACAACAGCTGAAGAACACAAGTGCTGAAGCTGAAAGACCAAAGTACTGAAGTACAACAGCTGAAGAGTTCACAAGTGCTGAAGATCAACAACTGATGTACAAAGTCTGAAGACAAAGACTGAAGACATCAGCTGATGATATCTACTGAAGTCATCAGCTGATGAAACGCCTGAAGGTCAAAGTCTGAAGACCAAGTACTGAAGCCTCAGTAGTTTGTCACAACTGCTGAAGAGTACTTCTTCAGTAGTTGTGATATCAGTAGTTTTATGTTTTATGTTTCAGTAGTTTTGTAAAACGACTGAAGAGCTTGTTCTTCAGTCGTTGTAGTTTCAGTAGTTTTATATTTTGTACTTAACTGCTGATATGTTCTCAGTAGTTGTGAACATTTCAGTAGTTGTTAAGATTTAGTTATTTCTGTATTGGATCTGCCAGTTGTCACTTTCCGTGATAACAGCAGTGACTGTTGCACTCTATATAAGGAGTGACAACCCATTGTAATCATTGAGCGATATGAGCAATTGAATGGAATGTTTGATTGATTGATTAGAAATATTCTACATCTATAAACATTCCTAGAAATCAGAAATTCATATTCTCTCCCTATAACCGTATGCGATCTTAACGCTTACATATATGTTTGCTTGCTACAATTTGTCTAATTCGTTTGTATTCCGCTGCTTTACATTCTGATAAAATCAAACTTGTGATCACTGATCCTGTCAAAACGACTGACAGTGTTAGTGTTGTCATCAGGTGTTATAAAACAAACTGAAGACTGGTTTGACCATAGACGTTGAAACAGCTAAGTCTTGGTGTTAACAATCAGTATTATGAAAACTACTGAAGGGTGTGGTTTTGACTGCATAGTGATTAAACAACTGAGGACTTGGTGTTTGTAACAGTAGTTGTGAAACACTGAAGACAGTGTTTTGCCCTCAGTTGTTGTAAAAACAACTGAAGACTTGGTTTAGTTTTCAGTGTTGTGAAATACTAAGGATGTGGTCTTGCTTAAGTTGTTTAGAAAAAACAGTTGTAGAAACAATTGAAGAGAAATTACTCATCAGCTGTTTTTCGTTCAATTCTTAGCTTTTCAGCTGTTTAGTAAAGCCCATCCTCAACACTACTCATCGACTTTTCTCTGCTTTTCAGGTGTTTCATTAACTAGGACGTCAGTACTTATTGTTTTACTGATTTCAGTAGTGTAAACTCATCAGTAGTTGGAACTACATCAAGTGTTTAGAAACAGAGAAAGACTTCAGTACTTGTGAGGCATTTAGCCTTCAGTAGTTATAAAAAACTACTGAGGGGTAAAAAAAAGAAATCATCATTACTTATATGTGACATGGTACCAATGATCATGCAGTTACTATTATGAGATCATCAGTACTTATACTGAGATCATAAGTAGTTGTCACTTATTTAGCTGCAGCATACCAAGCCTGAACACCAGGTTGTGGAAAGTTGAAATATCCAAAGGCTTAGTAAAACTGTCTGCAAGCTCATCAGACTAGGCACAAACATAGGAATAATTAGCCCTTTTCAAAAACAATCTCTTATAAAATGATGTCTAATTTCTATATGTTTGGTCCTAGAGTGCTGGACTGGATTTTTGACAATGCAAAGAGCTGAGCACTATCCATTAAACGGAGTCTTAGTCTCTGTAATGCCATAATCCAAAAGTTGATTCTGAAGCAGAGTACTTTGGATGTAAACTGCAGCAGCAATGTACTCGGCTTCAGCAGTGGATGTAGCAACAGATGTTTGTTCTTACTCTGCAAGAAATCAAACAGTTGCCTAGGAATTGACATCCACCAGAATTGATTTCCTGGTTAACTTACACCCTGCATAGTCACCATCAGAGAATGCAACTAATTTGCAAGAGTGCCCAGTGGAATACCATAAACCTAGAGATTGTGTACCTTGCAAATATCTAAAGATCCTCTTGATTGCAATCAGATGAGACTCTTTAGGTGCAGCCTGAAATCTAGCACAAACACATGTAGCAAACATAATATCTGGTCTAGAAGCTGTTAAATATCAAGGACCCAATCATACATGTAAAGCATTCATCAACAGCTTTACCTTACTAATCAAATCCAATTGTGTGGTGTTGCACATGGGAGTAGAACAGGGCTTACAGTTTTGTAAATCAAACTTATTAAAAGATCTTTTGTATTTAGACTGATGAATGAAAATTCCATCAGCTTTTTGTTTGATTTGCAAGCCTAGAAAGAACTGTAATTCTCCCATTGCACTCATTTCAAACTTCTTTGCATTAATTTTGTAAAATCATCACACAACTGGGGATCAGAGGATGCAAATATAATATCATCAAATAAATTGAACAAGTAGCTTATGCTGATCCACCTTCTTAATAAATAAGGTTTTATCTATGGAGCCTCTAGTGAAATTATTTGCAGAAGAAAGTTAGATAATGTCTCATACCAGGCTCTAGGAGCTTGTTTCAACCCATAAAGAGCCTTATCAAGCTTGTATACCCATTCTGGGTGTTATTATCCTCAAAAACTGGTGGTTGACACACATAAACTTCTTCTTTATTTACCATATAAAAATGCACTTTAACATCCATTGAAAAACTTTAAGATTGTGGAGTGCAGCATAGGCTAAGAACAATCTAATTGCCTCCAGTCTGGCTACAGGGGCAAAGGTTTCATCATAATCATACCTTCTTCTTGTGCAAACCCCTGAACAACCAGTCTGGCCTTGTTCTTAACAATAAGCCCATTTTCATCTGTTTTTCCTAAACACCCATTTAGTGCCTATTGCACACTTACCTGGGGAAGAGGAACAAGCTCCCACACTTGCTGCTTTTTGAACTGAAGAAGCTCAAGCTGCATTGCTTCAACCCAGCCATTGTCTCTAAGTGTACATGATAATTCTTTGGCTCTAGCTGACTAATGAAGAGAGCATAGAAGCAGAAATTGGACAATTGACTTCTGGTGAAAACTCCAGCATTGATATCACCAATGATTGAGACATTGGGTGATTCTTCAGCTCTTGATAAACAATGAGATCAATGCAAGTGTTTGTAGAACCTCAGCAGCAACAGATGTTGATGTAGACTCTTGAAACCATGTAGATGGTGGCAACTCAAATGAAGTTGAAGATGCAGAAATCTCATGAGCACTTGTTGTGGATGAAGCTACTGAAGCTACAGGAGCATCAGGTTTAGAGGACAGAGGCAGTTGGTCACTAAACCTGAAGAGGTGAGTACTGCTATCATCATCATCATCAGCACCAGCAGTACCATCAGGTGGTGAACTGTTGACAGGAGCAACAGCAGGAGTTTGATAAGGAACATATTGTAGTATGTCCAAATCAAATACCACAGGGCTTTGTGGAATCTTGTCCTTTGGAGATTCATTAAACTTAACATGTATAGTCTCTTCAACATCTTGTTCTGCAGTTGAAGACTCTGTATGCTTTGCAAGTTGATGAATAACCAACAAAGTACCCTGCATCCACCTTAGGATCAAATTTTTGGAGTTGATCCCGTGTGTTGAGAATGAAACAAGGACACCCACAAGCTCTGAGAATGAAATTAGGGGCCAAATGATGAAGAGACTTCATATGGAGTCTTCATCAACCTCTGATTTACTAGAACTCTATTCTGTACATAGCAAGCTGTATTGACAACTTCAACCCAAAAAGTCATTGGCAGTCCAGATCAGCCAACATGGACCTTGCAGCTTCAATAAGGGTCCTGTTCTTTCTCTCCACTACTCGATTTTGTTAGGAGTTCTTGGAATGCTAAACTGCCTCTTGATTCCCTTTGAGAGGTAGAACCATCAAGTGTATTGTTTCTGAATTCTGTTCCATTATCATTTCTAATACACTTGACTGAGAGGGAATACTGCTTCTCAACATACAACACAAAGTTGATAATCTTCTGAGCTGCCTCATCCTTTGAATGCAAGAAGAAAGTCCATACAAATCTGGAGTAATCATCCACAATTACCAAATAGTATTTCTTCTTAGCCATACTCATCACTCTCACAGGACCAAAGAGATCCATGTGAAGAAGCTGTAAGCAGGCAGTGGACTTAGGTTCTTCTATGGAGGAAATGAAGCTTTGTGCTGTTTTCCTTTTAAACAAGCAGTGCAGTTATCTTCACATTTGAACTCCTTCATAGGCAGTCCCCTACTAAACCATGGTTTATCAGCTGATTTATGTTTTTGAGATTAACATGACCCAGCCTTCTATGCCATAGAGTAGATTCTTGAGGAGAAGCCTTGAAAAATAGGCAAGGATGGCCTTTGAGATCCATTTCTTGGAAAGATCTAAGGCATACACTCTCCTGTCCTGTTGGCCTCAGGAGAGTGTATTCATCCAACACCTTATCAATCAAACTTAGAACTTTGGATGACAGAATCCGACAGTTTGACTGGTGAAAAGAGCAACATGGCCTTTGTCACACATTTGACTGACATCAAGAGGTTAGACTTGAGATTTTCCACACGGTTAACATCATCAAACTTTATTTCGTCATTGGAAACAAAGCCTTTGCCGATGATGTAACCCTTTGCATCATGCCAAATGACACCAACCCCTTCCTTGAGAGTAGTTATTAAGAAGTGATCTGTTTCCTGTCATATGCATGGATCCTCCACTGTCTACATACCAGATGCCTCTGTGGCATGTTGAAGAACCCTGCAAAACATAACAAATTAGTTAGATTTTGAGACCCAAACCTTTTTTGGTTTTGGGCCTGTTCTCATCAACAGATGGTAAACTAACAGGTTGTTGGAAAAAAACAGCCTGAGAGGAAGAAGATGGTGAAGAAGAGGAATCCTTTAGCTTAGACCTCCTTTTCTGTGGTTTCAACATAGGAACATCTAATTGGTTCAATCTTCCCAATAGATGTTGAACCATCATAACCAGCTGTGTCTGATTTTGTGATAAAGCTTTCAGCTCTCCAGACACATTGGCATTGGATTTGTGAGGAGCAGTGTGATTATAACCAATGCCACTTCACATTGGAAGCTGATTGCTTACTAAGAAGCATTTCAAAACCTTTGCATGATTTTACCCATCGATCACACTCTACTTGGGTGACTGCAAGGGTTTTCTTTGAGGTCTTTGTACTTTTCTAGAAGTACCTCTTCCCTAGCCTTATCATCAGTGATTTGGCATTTAAGTTTATAAACTCTCATTTTTCTCTTTAAGCATAGACTCAAACTCAGCTTTTCTTTTGGAAATGATCTTTTCTTAGCTCTATGTTTTATTAATTAAAGCTACATTTGCTTCTCTAATAGAGGCAAATGCTGCTATGCATGTTTCAGAACATAATTTGGCCTTAGCCACAGAGGATACCTGTGATACCTGTGATGAAGAGGCATTTGAGGATGATCCATCTGCAGACTCCAGAGCCATAAGTGTCAGATTCCGAAAAGGACTGTCACCACCATGTTGACCAGCACCTGTGAACAGTTGTTCATGACCAGACATGTCATCTGGTAAACTGCTCCAGTCAACAACTCCAGGGGTGAAGAAGCTGTGTTGTTGAGGTTGAGGAGGTTGATAAGATTGAGATGGTTGAGGCTCAGGAAGAGCATGTGGTTGTTGAGCAATGGGTGCTTGAACCTGACTAGTTTGTGGCATGTAATAACAAGGGTAAGGATATGGCATTGGACCCTGAGGAACAAAATATGCAGGAGATTGTGGTTGAGAATGATGACCAGAATAGATAGGATGTTGCCCTCTATGTTGTTGACTATTGCCAGGGAAAGTCACAAAGGGTGCAGAAGAATTAGATCCAGATGATCTACATTCTCTAGCAAAGTGTCCAAGCCTATGGCATTTGTGACACCTCAACTTACTCTTGTCAAAACCAACTTTGGTTTTGCCAGAGAGTCCTGGGAACTTTCTTCCAGTTCTTTTGTAGAACTTCTGAGATCTGATATTTATCAAGGCCATTTGGCTCAAAATATCCATATCTTCTAAGTCATCATCAGCAATCCCCTTGAGATCATCCATGATGAAGCATAGATTGTCATTATTACACCCAGTAAACTGACTATCAACACTCACAAATGCAGAATCAGAAGTGTTTGAAGAGAAATCAATATGCTCATCATACTAGCATTCAGATGAAGCATATTCTGACTCATGACCAACCCAAGGTAGTGTTGCCTGGTACAAAGTCTTCAGTGAGCTTACCAGATGAAGCCAGTTTCCTTTTCTGCTCTATCTCTCTTTCGAATGTAAGCAGTTTCCCATTAACTTGGGTGAGAGATAGACTATCCAGATTAGCACTGGAGCGTAGGACAATTGTATATGTGTCCCATCTCTCAGGCAGTGATCTGAGGAATCTGTGGTTCATTTTGCTTTTGGTATATTCATGTTTAACCATTTTCAACTCAGAGATTAAACATGAAAACCGCTCAAACTGCTGAGTCAGAGTCTCACCCTTTCTATGAGAAAAAGTCTCATACTGTTGGGCGAGGATTTCCCTGTTGTTTGCTAAGACCTCATCAGTGCCACCAAATTGTTCTTTCAGTGCATTCCAAAGGTCATGAGCAGTTTCATGATGCATAAGCCAGGAATAGATTTCATTAGGCAGTGCCATGGCCAGAATTCCATAGGTTTTAGCATCAATCTCAAACAACTTCTTGTCCTCATCAGAGTATTGTTCCTTCTTCTTCGGAATCAACTGATTTGTTTCCGGATGATTCACCATTGGCTTATGTGGTCCATGTACCATGGATGTCCAACAACCTGAACTATTGACAGACAGGTGATGGAGCATTCTTCGTTGCCAAATGTTATACTCATTCCTAACTAGCATCGGAGGCTTGGTTGAGGAACCAGTATTGTGTGGATCATTAGAAGGTGTAGTCATTTTCGAAAATTCAGACAAATTCAAGATAAGCAAAACAAATTTAGCTCAAAACCACTAAGAACCTCAATTAAAATAGCCAAAAGCGACAGAACTTCAATCTCTATAACAGATTCGTGCGAATTTGCTAGTTCGATCAAACTTAGAGCAAATGAGCAGTTTCAATGATCAATTGTTAGATCGATCAATGATTAACCAGCTCTGATACCATTTGATAGGATCTCAGCATCTAGTTTGGTCGATTCGAATGATTTCAACAGCGGAATAGAGTACCAACTAGCACAATTCGAGCAAGAATACCAAAGATATAGCAATGAACAGAATTAGTTACAGAGAGAGAAAGTTTCTGCAAAAGGAATATTTCATTCAATCACATGCTTTGGCATGGCTTTCGCTAAATTACAATTTAGGTCATTCTTCCTTATATAAGGAAAGATGACGTAGGCTGATGTCACTTGATAGTGACATCTAACCGTTATTTAACAAACTACTGAAACACTAAAACTACTGAAGATGTCAAGCAGCTGACATCTTCTTACAAGAAGCTAAGTGTTTACTTATTACAAAACTACTGATAAGAAACTACTGAAACTACAACGACTGAAGAACAAGCTCTTCAGTCGTTTTACAAAACTACTAAAAGTAAAAACATAAAACTACTGATAAACACAACTACTGAAGAAGTACTCTTCAGCTGTTGTGACAAACTACTGAAACTTCAGCACTTGGTCTTCAGACTTGAACTTCAGACGTTTCATCAGCTAATGACTTCAGTAGATGTCATCAGCTGATGTCTTCAGTCTTTGTCTTCAGACATTGTACATCAGTTGTTGATCTTCAGCACTTGTGGACTCTTCAGCTGTTGAACTTCAGTTTTTGGTCTTCAGCTTCAGCACTTGTATTCTTCAGCTGTTGACTTCAGTACTTTGGTCTTCAGCTTCAGCACTTGTGTTCTTCAGTTGTTGGACTTCAGCACTTTAGTCTTCAGCTTCAACACTTTAGTCTTCAGCTTCAGCACTTATGTTCTTCAGCTGTTGAGCTTCAGCACTTTAGTCTTCAGCTGTTGAAGTCTTCAGTACTTGATCTTCAGCTGTTGAAGTCTTCAGCACTTGTCGAACTGCTGATGAAGCCTTCAGCAGTTGTTGTGATATCATGTGGGACTTAGAGGTTTTCTGATATTGGCTCATTGGTTCTTTTGGTCCAACAGCTCAAGCTGCATGGCTTCAACCCATCCATTGTCTGTTAAAGCAACATGATAGTTCTTTGGCTCTAGCTGACTGATGAGAGAGTATAGAAGCAGAAATTGGACAATTGACTCCTGGTTGAGACACCAGCATTGATATCACCAATGATTTGAGAAAGGGGTGATTCTTCAGCTCTTGGTACACTATAAGATCAGTGCAAGTGTTTGTAGCAGGTTCAACAACAGCAGATGTTGATCCAGACTCTGGAAACCAAGTTTGAGATGGCAATTCAAATGATGTAGAGAAGTCAGAAATCTCATCAGCATTTGTTGTGGATGGAGCTGCTGAAGCTACAGGAACATCAAGTTTAGTGGACTCAGGCAGTTGATCACTAAACTTGAAAAGGTGAGTACTGATATCATCATTATCTTCAGTACCACGAGGTGGAAGACTTGCTGCAGAAAATGATCTATTCACATGATTTGCAACATCTGGAGGTTGATAAGGAACATATTGCAGTATATCCAGATCAAACAACTCCACAAGGTTTTGTGGAATTTTATCCTTAGGAGATTCATTGAACTTCACATGCAAGGTTTCTTCAACTATCTTGTTCTGTAGTTGAAGACTCTGTAAGCCTTGCATGTGGATGAATATCCTACAAAATACCCTGCATCCACCTTAGGATCAAATTTATGGAGTTGATCCTTTGTGTTGAGAATGAAACAAGGACACCCAAATGCTTTGAACAATGAAATTAGAGGAGCCAAATGTGTAGAATTCATATGGAGTCTTCATCAACCTTTGATTTACTAGAACTCTATTATGCACATAGCAAGCTGTGTCAACAGCTTCAGCCCAAAATGTCAATGGCAAACTAGAGTCAGCCAACATGGACCTTGCAGCTTCAATTAGGAATGAGACTTTGTGCTGTTTTCCTTTCAAACAAGCAGTGCAGGTTCATCACAGGGAACTCCTTTATTGGTAGACCTCTCACTAAACTATGTGGATCAGCTTGTTAGGACCTGGTATTTGACCGACCAATACCTAGAGATTAACGTCTAAACAGATAAAATAGGCGGAATCCTATTTGATTGGTGATCCAATCAGTGAGAACACACAAAGAATCAATCAAGAATTAAAACTAACGTAGAATCGATTGGAATCGATCTAATGTGTTCTATGAACTTGGAGAACGAATACTTGAGAGGTTTCTGGACGGCTAGGTAGTCTGGAATCGTAATAATCGAGAGTTTCTCTTTTTCACGAACTGAGTGTATTTATAGGTTGGTATATCAATCGTGCGAATGAACCATAGTCCGGTTCAGTGTGCGATTGACCCATGCGGTTGATTCATTGTACGACTGAGTTGTTCAGTCGTGGACGAGCCAATCTTATGTTACATCGTACGACTGATCCAGTCTCCTGGTTTAGTCATGCGACTGAGTCAATCGTGTGAAAGTTATTCATGCGTATGGTTCATTCGATGAGCCATTTCATGAGAACTTCATTATGTTAAGTTTGAATGAATAAATTACTAAATATTATGGTAATAATCAAAGCAATCACTAACCTAATTAACCATTCAGTTAGGACTGGTATTGACGAAATACCTAGAGATCACGTGTAAACCAGATCAAATAGTGCGGAATCCTATTTGATTGGCGATCCAATCAGTGAGAACACACGAAGAATCAATCAAGGATTGAAACTAACGTTAGAAATCGATAAGGAATCGATCTAATGTGTTCTATGAACTTGGAGAACGATTTGGAAGGTTTTGGACGGCTAGGGTTCGTCTGGAATCGTACTTGATCAAGCGTCTTGTTTTTCACGAATTGAGTTGTATTTATAGGTTGGCACTATTCAATCGTGCGACTGAACCATTAGTTGGTTCAGTCGTGCGATTGAACCATGCGGTTGGTTCATTCGTGCGACTGAGTGTTCAGTCGTGCGACTGAGCCAATCTTATGTTACAGTCGTACGACTGATCCAGTCTCCTGGTTCAGTCGTGCGACTGAGTCAATCGTGTGAAGTTCTTCATGCTTATGGTTCATTCGCATGAGCCATTCGCATGAGAACTTCATTAAGTTAAGTTTGAATGTTTTATTAATTAATATAATATTATATGTAATCATTCAAGTAATCATAACCCAATCAATTCAGTCACGACTCATTAATGAACTATTAAACATTATAACCAACAGACTATCAATATCAGTTCATTAATCATACCAAACAAGATCTATTACATCACATATCATGATCTAGGGACAAACATGTATCAACAAACTCCCCTTGGACCTAGATCTCTCTAATGTCTTGTTTTCTTCATTACCTCCTCATATTTCTTGTACTTGTCCTCTTGTGTGACTCCGCGTGAATATCAAACGCGAAGCAAAGTCGTATAACATTTTGGAACTGGAGGGCTTGTACAATGTCTTGTGTGTCATAGAACAGTGGCCACTTGTATAATGTATAGACATCATTAGCAGACAAGTTGGTTAGCCACATTGGGTCGAATACCCTGACAGTATCCATTTGATCCCCTTTGTTCAGAACTATGACAGCTTCAGCAGTTCTCCAATCATAGTACCACCATTTGAAGTGTGGAGTGAAGTCTGTGGCATTTCCCTGAGAGGGATTCTCGACATAGTGCGCGGAGGACTCCACTTCAACACAATCTTTGTTTTCCAGTAATGGCATCCATCTCAGACCTTCTAATATACCTTGTAGGTTGTTGAGGTCTGAAGTTAATCCACCTGGTGTGGTACTCTTTCTTTAGGGCAGCCTCAAACCAGCCTGACATCTTTCTCGGGTCAGCATACAACAGCTTCAATTGGCCAGCTGGTTGAGCTCAAATCCTGGTAGAGTCTTTAGATCATGTGGAAATCTAAAGTACTCTATGCCCTTTTCCCTCTTAACGGCATAAACGTTAAGATCATCAAAATATGCCCATGCTATAATCCTGCCTGACACCGTAAGATGTTTCTTGACGCTGTAGAACTTGGTGTAGGCATCCCTCTTCGGTGCAGCACGTTGGGCTCTGACTTCTTTAAAACATTCAGCCCACTCAGCCTTTCGAATGTATACGTCATCGTTTGAGGCTTGGGCTGTTCCTTCGGTCTTTCCAGCTTCCTGCTATCTTGTCTAGTACCTCAAACATATCACTGACTAGGGACTCACCCAGATTGGGGACCACATTACCCTCGTTGTCAGCGTACTGAGGGTACTCTTCAGCAGCAATATCTTCAACCTCAACTTCATCAACGTCATGTAGTTCGTCGTCACTGGTTGATCAACTGTTGGAGCATCCTTGACAATGTCATCAGGATTGAGTCTGAACATCTCTGCCAGTTGCTCGTTAGATAGGTCGTGAATTATTTCACCTTCTTCAGGGGTATAACTCACTGACCTTCTGACAATCCCTTGCAGATCAAGAATCATTGTGAGTTGAGACTTGACCTGTTGAAGGGGAGCAATATCACACTCATCTTTGTGGTACTTTGGATCTGTTTGATTTACACATTTCACACTCAAATCATTAGTAATATATCAAACAAAATGCATTAACTTAATATAAAATTTAGTACATGGTTTTTCAATACAGAATACAAAAGTAAATAAATACATAAACATCCACTATTTACTTTTATCCTGAATGCTAGACTCTTCATGTGAAGGTGCAGAAGCAGAAGCTGACTGATCCTGTCTGTTCTTTGTTCTCTTCTCTTGCCCTGGAGCTGAGACAGATTCAGCTGCTTCTCCTTCTTCAGTGTCTTCATCTGCACACCACTCTTCGGTTTTCTCTTCATCAGTATCACTGTCATCATCATCATCATCATCTTCATTATCTCTGTCTCCATCCCTTATCTTTAGAGGTTCCTCCTTTGATCCTTTCAATTTTAGCAAAATGGTCCTCTTAGCTTTTTCAACTCCTCTATTTGCTTACCTGCTGCGACACTTTGAGCTCGGAGTTGGTCCATCTGAGTGTTCTGAGCAGCCAATTGCTGGGCCTGCTCCTCAATTACTCGATCCTGCTCTGCAATTTTATGCGATTGTGCAGCAGTCAGGTCGGTAAGCTGGCGGATCTG
Organism: Flaveria trinervia; assembly: GCA_025506515.1. NCBI lineage: Eukaryota > Viridiplantae > Streptophyta > Magnoliopsida > Asterales > Asteraceae > Flaveria > Flaveria trinervia. Next base: position 82,387,651 of record CM046451.1, on the reverse strand, counting down.
AGTGGTCTTTTCCTCATCAGCCGCCAGCAATCGCAACACCATTCTATTTAAAGCTGACAGCTTCCTCTACCCCGATTGGAGGTAGAGGAGATCTATAGGTGTGTGAGGGGTAGGCTGAGGGCTCGGTTTGGTGGCTAGTGGTGGTGGTTGTGGTGGTGAATATCGGGTCAGGTCGGAATGATAGTGGTGGTGAGTGTGGGGTGAATGATGTAGTGGTGGCTGGGGTCTGTCTTGTGGTGGTCGGTATGGTGGTGTCTGTGGTTGCTGTGGGGAAGGTATGGTGGTGGATGGTGTGTCTGAAGAGGTGGTAGTGGTGGAAGGTATGGGGATGTGGTAGTGATAAAGGTTACCCTATGCTTCTTCTTTTTTGGCCATGGGGTTGAGCCATCCGTTTTCTCCTCGTTCCCTTCGAGGTGGATGCTCCCCCTACAATCCCGCCTGAGAACCCGGAGCATAAGTTGGATCAGCTTCTGTATCCGGAGCCTCTCGGTTGTTCACCAACAACTCTTAACCCATGTTCTGTGGGAACAACTTTCCTTCCCACAGTTCGGGTCAGTGGCTCCTCATCAGATTCAACCTCATCTTCATCGTTAAGAACAAAATCTTGATGAAATCCTGCTGACTCAGTTACTCAGCAGGTGAGACAGACACAGAGGGAACAGAGTCAGACACAGTGCCTCTGGATGGAATAGCATCATCCCCACTGTCATCCTCCTCTGAATCATCAGTAGGGAGGACAATTGGCTCCACGTCGGAGTCACTGTCCTCGTGACGCCATTGGCGTCTCCCCGGTGCCACATACTTTCATCTGCTAAGTGGCCAATCATTCTTTTCACTTGGGGCTTAATCTGCTTTCCCCTGTAAACTCTCATCCTGCCCAGAGTAGTATCATCCATTATCTCTAAGGCCACTGCGTCATGACTCTCTTTGGGCAACTGTGGCAGCTTCTCGTTGAAGACGAGCTGTAAGAATCTGGGGTACATACAAAACCCCTCTTTTCCCTTTACTCCAAAATCTCCACTAAGTAGGAGAATATCATGCTGGAAAAACTGAAGGGGTGGTTCAGAACCAGTGCCACGTAGGCATTTTGAATCTGGTCTGAGAGGTCGTCAAACCACCCCTCCTCGATGCAACACACTTGAGGATCACGTGTGCTAAGTACTTGTACTGGGGGCTCAGGTTGCTCTTGTTGAGCACACCTGAGTTGATATCCCCAGCGTACTTTATCCTCAGGAAGCATCCTCTCACTGTCAACGGATGTAGTTTGTAGGATGATCAGCGTCATCCCCGAACTCTAGGACCCTCTGAATGTCGGCAGCAGAGATCTCAATATCATGGCCCAGTATAGAGCTCCTAATACAGTACGGCTCACGAGAGCGGTCCACCAAGGCATTTCCCAGAATGCCTGATGGAGTGATCTATATGGCGTGCAAGGCGTGGAGATAGCCTTATGAATCCGGGACCGTCTCAGAAAGGCTATAATGTCGGTAAACTCAGCCCCGTTCCTGGTGGTGTGATCCAAATGGGCACAGATGTTGTGCTTTGGATTTATGGACCACCTTTCTGCCATTTATCTGAAACACACAAGACATAGAACCATTAGTACATAAGACATGAAAACTTCTGTTCTAAGTGTAAAGTTGAAAGTCATTTGATTCATTCATGCGAATGAATCATGCGACTGAAGTCAGTCGCCTGTTTGAGACATGCGATTGAGTTCAATCGGCTGATTGAGACATGCGATTGAGTTCAATCGGCTGATGAGGCATGCGATTGAGTTCAATCGGCTGATTGAGACATGCGATTGAGTTCAATCTGCCGACTGGACTCATTCGGGTGGTTCAGTCGGTCGAATGATCCAATCGCAAGGTTCAATTGTGCGATTGGAGTTCATTCAAACGACCAGTCGCTTGCCCCACTGTTCGATCGCCTGGGTCGAATCTTGACCAATCTAAGTCATTTAACAGTGTTTAATGGTCCATTAGCCTCGTCTACTGTCACTAATAACCTATTAAACTCAATTTTAACATTTTGCTTCATTTACATAGGTGATTAGGTAATTTCACAGTTCGGTTCTTGATTCAATCCAGTGTCGCTATTGTAGGTCGGTAATGTGCTGATTTTGGTAGGATTCAAAGAGTAGTGTACCTGTAAAACGTCACTCGAATGTAAGAAACTTAACAGCAATGTATATCAGAATCTGTGGCAATTTTGACAGAGTAACGGTGAAGAACGCGATTTGGGGTGCTATTGGGAGTGATGAGTGAGATGCGATCGACTGAGACCCTTAAATACTGAACCTAGGTTCATTCGGCCACTGGCCTCATTCGATCAGTTCAATCGGGCGACTGAGTCTTAGTCGTACGATTGACCTAGTCAATCGCATTCAGTCGGCCGACTGAGTCTTAGTCGGTCGACTGACTCATTCGGTCTCCTTCATTAGCCTCTTTAGTTGACCGACTGAGCCTCAGTCGGTCTACTGTTTCATTCTCCCCCTTCTATTCAGTCGAAGGATCATTTTCATGTCCATTCGACCGATTGGAAGCCATTCGCATAGTTGGTCGATAACCATGATCCACTAGTGTGAATGGGTCACACTTTGTGAGTTTACCGTCATTTTGAACCTTACTGTTAAGACCCTTTTCACTTTTGATAGTAACATTGTAAGCTCTTAACCAATTCAGTCACTTCAGACGTGACCTTTTAAATTTTGAAATCATGTGGCCATCTCAGACATGACCCTTTTAGGTAAGTTAATTTCCTTTGATTTCCTGATGTAGTCCGACAGACACACAAATTAAAAGATAAACATAGAACTTAACTAAACTACACAACTAAAGTTTATTTTTGGATTTTTGTGAGAGATAAAGCCCTAAGATGGAAATCTAAGGGATTTTTGTGAGAGATAAAGCCCTAAGATGATATTAAGGGATTTGATTAGGAGTAGACAGCTTCAACTTAGATTGATCATATCTGGACCAACTCAATTTTGGAATCATACAGGAATATCAAATCATTTGGGACTTGTTATAAAACTCTTTGATGCTTAAATTCTCGGTGTTCATCCAGAGTCGTTAGCAACTTAAGGAAATCATACTGAACTCTTAGATTTTCACATTGATTGAACTCTTGAGAATGTAGCCACTAAGATTGTCAGTATGTTTGTCTACTTAAATCCATACACAGACTTTTGACGCAGACTGGTGACTGATTTAGGTTTAATTATTTCAGCTAACATTTGTGGATCCCACACTTATGGTAATCAACATTCCTCAGAGGTTTTGAGCGGTCTACGGGTATTATTACAAGAAGAGACTATTCTTAGATTTCAAAGAGAAGCCTGTCCTCAGGTCAGTGCCACCGCACAGCAGAGAGGCGGCAAACAACAATGAATTCTAGAATATCTAGGTTATGCTTATCCTCAGGTCAGTGCCATCGCACAGCAGAGAGGCACACAACCTATCTCCTTGTTAGAGCAGCTTATTTTTATTTGTCACCATATGCACCAACAACATAAGTCATTAGCTTTATTGCATTTGTCTTTCATTTTTTCTTGCTTTGCTCTAATTATGGTCATCCGCACACTTTGTGGCATTTAAATGCTCAGTAACCCCTATTGGAATATATTTGATTGTGTTAACCAGTGATAAGATGGAAGCTCACAGTCAGTTGAACAACTTAGTTTGATCTTGAGATCACCAATCAGGTCTAATTGTCTATCGTTTGAATCTACCAACATATCATTTGTGGTCTAGTAGCCTCTAAGTCTACTTTCTTTGTGTCACTTAGGAGTTGCCAGTTTTCTATCATCTCCTTTTTTATATTGCTCAGTCTACACAGACTTATACTTTGAACTTTTGCATCTTTTCAAACCTTAAATTTTAAAGTCCCTCTTGATTTGTTCCTGTGTACTATCATATTCTAAAGGTATTAAATCAGTATCACAGACACAATCTACCTTATTTCAGCTAGTTACCCCTTCTCCCTCATTTTTTCCTTTTTTTTAATGTTAACTTGCTGACATATTCTCCCCCTAAAATACTAAAATCATTGCGGATTTAATTATTTTTGGATTTTAATAAACAGCAGAATAACATGAGTTTATATATAACAGACAAAAAGAAAAGAAACAGAGAACATAAAATAAATAAACTTTAACGAAACTACATCGGACTAGACATTATTCTCATCAGAATACCTCACTTTTCTTTTTAACGCCGTTGACCTCTAGCAAATATTGAAAACGTGGTTAATCAAAGGCTTTAGTATAGAGGTCAGCACGTTGAAAATCAGTATTAATTTTAACCACATCAATTAAGTTCTTTTCAAAACAGTCTCTTATGAAGTGGTATTTAATACCGATGTGTTTGGTCTTAGGATGTTGAACCGGATTTTTGGTTACTGCAATGCAGCAGAGTTATCAACAAAATAGGAGTAGCTGAGAATTTCAAACCGTAATCCCGCATTTGATGTTGAATCCAAATGATTTGTGAATAGCAACTTGCAGCAGCAACATATTGAGCTTCACAGGTTGACAATGCAACCGATGTCTACTTCTTACACTGCCATGTAACTAATCTTTCCCAAAGAATTGACACCCCGCTGATGTAGACTTGTAGTTCATTTTGCAGCCTCCATAGTCCGAGTCACTATACGCTGTGAGCTCAAAATCGTCATCATGAGGATACCACAACCCCAGTGTGGGTGTACCCTTTAGATAGCGAAAAATCCTTTTGACCCGATCAGATGATTGACCTTAGGTTTAGCCTGATATCTGGAACATAAACATGTAGCATACATGATATCAGGTCTTGAGGCAGTGAGATACATGAGGGATCCAATCATTCCTCGGTACATAGTGGCATCTACAAGATCTCCATTCTCATTAGGTGCTATCTCATGATTCGTAGCAAGCGGAGTCCCAGCAGCAGAAGCATTCTCCATGTCAAAGCGACTGAGAATGTCTCCTACATACTTGGTGATGTAGAAAGATCCCATTAGGTGTTTGATCCACCTGTAACCCGAGAAAGAACATCATCTCCCCCATCACACTCATCTCAAACTCTTCTTCATCACTGCTTCAAACTCTTTGCATAACTCTTCGTTCTTTGACCCGAAGATTATGTCATCAACTATATCTGTACAAGCAGTAGGTCACCATCCTTTTCTTTAATAAACAGTGTACAGTCAATGACTCCCCTGCGAAAACCGTGTTTCACAAGATGAGTCGAGAGTTTCTCATACCAAGCTCGAGGAGCTTGATGAAGCCCATATAACGCTTTGTCGAGCTTGTAAACTCTATCCCGATGATAAGGGTCTTCAAATCCTTGGGTTGACTTACATAGACTGTTCCCTGATTTCCCCATGAAGGAATGCACTCTTCACATCTAATTGGTAGACTTTAATCTTCATGTACGATGCATAGGCAAGGAAGATACGAATAGCTTCCATCCTTGCCACGGGTGCAAACACCTCATTATAGTCAATCCCTTCGACTTGGCGAAAACCTTGAACCACCAGTCGAGCTTTGTTCCTGATAATGACTCCTTGGTCATCCTTCTTGCATTTTAGTACCATTTGGTGCCAATGACTTTAGCACCTTTAGGTCTATCAACCAGAGTCCATACACCTAACTTCTTAAACTGCAGAAGTTCTTCTTGCATGGCACTCACCCACGCCTCATCATTTAGTGCTTCACTGACATATTTTGGCTCAACTGCGAAACAAAACATCGATAAGCACAATCATGAATGTAACTTTTCCATAACTGAGGCGTAAAGCTGAGTATAGCTGATTTCGGGTTTGTACTCCTAATCGGACATCTCCAATAACATTGTCAAGGGGATGATAGACGTTTAGTCGTGATCCTGGAGTAGTCGGCACAGTCACCTCCGAACCAAGATTGTGAACATTTTGTTCTGCATCTGAGGAGATTGGAGTTTGAGGTTCCGAAGTCGAGGGTGCATCACTTATGGATGCTTGTGGACTTTCAGGAACTGGAACCTGGTCCTCCTGACTGTTCTGGTCATCTGCTTCAGTTCCATCTTCAGAAGAGGAGTCACTGTCATCGACTACCCCTTCTGACTGAGTAGATGATTCTCCCTGTGTGCTAGATGGTGTATTTAGAATATCATACATCATCCTAGTAGCTAACTCATCATCCGAGGGAGAGAGAGGGTGTTGAAGGATTTGAAGAATCCATCATAATCGAAGAATTATGCAGGTCCTTTGCCTGTAGGTGGTGGTATATCTCTGGACGTCGACATTACACCACACTTCTACAAGATCCGTTGAGTTATTGTAAACTCGCTTGTTCGGTATGTTGTATCCTAGAAAAATTCCTTCAACTGCCTTCTCGCTGAATTTTCCTTCTTGTGTCTTCTTCAGAAGTGTACACGGTGCACAAAAGGTTCAAGATACTCCAAATTCGGTTTGCGTCTTTGAAGTAGCTCATAACATGTCTTTCCGTGGCGCTTGACTATTAGGACTCGATTCAGTGTACAACACGCATTTGCCACTGCCTCATTCCAGAATTGGATAGGCAGTTTCGAGTCTGCCAGCATAGTCCGTGCTGTCTCTATCAAACTCCTGTTCTTTCTCTCAGCAACGCCATTCATCTGAGGTGTGTAAGCAGAAGTGAATTGATGCACAATTCCCTTTTCCTTGCAGTATGACTCCATCCCTTGATTCTTGAATTCTGTCCCGTTGTCTGAGCGTATTTGTCGAACTTTTAGCTTGTAGAGTGATTCCAGTGTGGTTACTAATTCCTTGAATGTCTCCAAAGTTTCTGATTTGGATTTCAGAAACATTACCCAAGTGAACCTTGAGTAGTCATCAGTGACCACATAACAGTACACATCGCCTGCAATGCTCCTTGTACTAACTGGACCAAACAGATCCATGTGAAGAAGCTCAAGAGGAAGTTCTATTGAATGAACTTTCTTTTCCTTATGAGCCTTCTTTGTCTGTTTGCCTTTCTTGCAAGCTACACAAAAGTCAGGAAGTTGGAAGTTCTTGACATTCACTCCTCTAACTAAATCCTTCTGAATCAAATGATTCATCTTCCTTTGACTAATGTGTCCCATTATCCGATGCCAGGAGATGGAATCCTTCTCAGTAGCTTTAGATAAGAAACACTGAACTCATGATCCGTTGTGGCAGCTGTTGACAAATCCAAGACATAAAGGTCTTTATATCTTGAAGCAGTCATCAGAACTTGGTCCTCTGGGATCATATATTCTTTCTTGAGCACGTAACACTTCTGGTTATCAAAGATGACTTTAAATCCTTTGTCACAGATTTGGGAAACAGAAAGTAAGTTGTTCTGAAGTTGTTGAACGTAGTTCACCTTATCAAACTTAACTTTCTGATTTCCCACTTCTCCCTGAGCTGTGATATAGCCTCCTTTGTTTCCTGCAAAGGAAACATGCCCTCCTTTCATTTGTTGACGTTAGATAAAAGGGCTCTATTTCCTGTCATGTGCCTGGATGCTCCGCTATCTATAATCCACGTGTTAGTCCCAGCACTGTATCGAACACCCTGCACATACAAGTAAATGGATTAGTTTAGGTTAGGAACCCAAGCTTTGACTGTCTTGGGTTTCCCAGAGGCATCACACATCATAAACTCCACCCATTGACCCTTAGAAGGTGAGGGTAGCTCAGGTTCCTTCTTGTTATCAGTATCAGACCCGAGGGTTGACTTTTCTTTCCATAGGCCAGATTTGTGCAATGCCTATTTATGATAAACAGTCGTCTGCTTAACAAAATCAATCACTTTAGTTTTTGACTATTGTATGTTTGATGTTTTCTCTGATTTAACAAAATTTACTGTTTTAACCTGTTTCACTTTTTGGTTAACTGGTTTTTGACTTGAAGCATGTGAAAAAGTAGCATTTGAAGTCCTTTTAGGTTCTGATTTGACTTGTTTGACCCTGACTTTAAATTAACTTTTTCAAAATCATTTTCCAGGTTAACACAAGGCAATTTACCCTTTGCCTTTGAAGTGGACTCCTTTTGTTTCTGACCAGATTCAATAGATGAACATGAGGTGTCTGGATCAGTAACAAGAGGAGTGGTCACCACATGATTCTTGATGGGGTTATTATTTACTCGTCTAGACTTAGTGTTCATCAAGGTCTCAGGTGGTGGTGGAACCACTTTGTAGCCTAATCCCTCCCCGTTATTCCTTTCTCTCACTAAGTGTTGAACTATGTGTGAAGAGCTAGTCCAACTATGCAGTTTCTGTTTTAATGAATTAACTTCGACTTCTAGAACTGCCTTTTGTTTCTTAGTGTCTTCTAGGGAGTTTAGATAGTACCTAATGTCATTTGCTTGGTTAAAAGCAACTACTTCGGTTTCCCTAAGTTGTTTAGTCAATAGGTCTATCTTTTCTTTATAACTATGCTCATTTTGTTTTAGTACTCTATTAGCCTCAGTGCACAGACGTAAGTCTTTTACTAAGTTATCATTATGATCTAATAACCTAGTAAAATTTTCATCTATGCTATTTCTAAAAGTGTCACAATCAGAACAAGCATGGTTATTAAAAATTTGGTCAGTGGTACTTACCTGAGTTGGTTCAGAAGAGTTAGCCATCAGTGCAGCATCAGATGATTCTGGTTCTGGTGATTCTGGCTTTTCTGTCTCTGATGTGGAAACTTCCTCAATGATTTGTAACTGACCTCGGCTGCAGTTGTTTCTTCACTATGTGACATTGCAATCTCACTGCTATATCACCCTCACTCGCAGAATCATCATCAATATCCTCAACACTGGCAATGTTAGATTCTCCTGGTGAGACAAACCTGAAACTCCAATCCTGTCCTTCATCATCATGAGCAGTTAAGGCTTTTGGATCCTTGTTTAATAAAGAAGAACTAGAGGCTTGATTGTCTTGGCGAGTAAAGGATGAGAATGGGTTCCCATTCCCCGTCTTCTTTGGCTTGAAACATTCTCTTTTGAAGTGCCCCTTCTCACCACAGTTAAAGCAGGTCACTTTACTCTTGTCGAAGCCAAAGGTGGTGTCCTTAGTAGCAACCAAGTTCTGTCAGTCTTTTTCACAAACTTCTTCGCCCTCCGGACAGCACTTGCTAAGGCCCACATTATATCCATTCTTTCAAGCTCCATCTCATCCACCTGCTCGTAGTCCTCATCTGCCAGATGGCAGTTTCCAATCTTCCCGGCAACAAGTCCATCATATGAATGAACCACTGCTGCTAAAAGATCCATATGCCCTCGAGCTACTTCCACGGTCACATTACCGAGGTTCTCGATCTTCAGTTTGGTAGCGTTTGCTTCTGATCCAATATGATGGGTACATGATGACCCAGACATCTCTGATCCAGAAGGAGAAGCATGTGAGGGACCTGACGAGCTAGACACAAAAGCAGTCTGGAGGGGTGCTCCAGATGTCTTAGCTTGAGGCGTGGCATTGTATAAAGCTGGATTTTGTGTGTACGAAGACTTCTGAGCTCTATACTTCATCCTTAGTGCTTCTTCTCGCAACTTAAGAATGAAGTCATTTATATCCAGCTTTACAAGGATTCCATTCTGTCTCAGGTTAGACACGAATGTAGCCCACTTATCAGGCAACCCGTCTGCGAAGTTGCTTACTTTCTCTTCCATGGTAGTAGCCACTCCATGTGTATGCAATTCGCTCATCAAGTGGTAGAATCTGTCTATGAATTCGTCCAAACTTTCATTACCAATTGATGAGAAGTTATCGAATTCCATCTTTAACTCCATTGCCTTGATTGCCTTCAATGATGCATTACCATCATATCTCTTCTCTAGCGCATCCCACAGTTTCTTGGACTGCTTGTTCTCTGAATACTGGTGGAATATGTCTTTGGGGATAGACTGAGTGATCAATGCATAAACTCTTTTCTCTGCATTGTACTTTACTTTCTGTGCGTCTGTCATCCCGCTTAATGTTAGTTTAACTCCATCAGCTCCCACTGGTGTACTATAGCCTATCTCAATGGCTTCCCACAGATTAGGATCTACTCCATTAAGGTAGATCTCAAAACGTTGTTTCTAGTGGGGAAACTCATCTAAAGTCAAAAGCTTTGGTGGTTTATTGTGATTCCCCACCTCACTCTCAAGCAACAGCAGGTTCTGTATCCTTGAGTCCTTCCCAGCAGTAAAGGCTGACATCTGATCTTCCATGACGAATAAACTTATAATCTAATCAAACAAACTTTCACTGATGCGATTGAAGGATGCGAATGAGCTAATCGTGCGTATAAGCTCTGCGATTGGTTCAATCGTGCGAATGAACTGGGCGATTGGTTCAGTCGTGCGACTGAATCTGGTGCGTATGAGCTATGCGAACGAACGGTTCAGTCGGCCGAATGAGGGTGCGACTAGGTCCAATCGTGCGTATGAGCAATGCGAATGGAGTCCAGTCGTGCGAATGAGTCAGTCGTGCGACTGAAGCTGCTGTTTTGCGAAAATTTCTAGGTTTGACGGGTTTAAGCCGGAAAAATTCGAAATTTCACAATTTCTAATCGCCTAAGTCCGTAGAAACCAAACGTCGATGAGCAGGGAACTTCCAAGATCACTTTTGATGCCAAAGATTGCGTTTTTAGTGTAAAAACACAAACTTTTATGCAATCTTGATTGAATCAACACGTAATCAAGAGCCAATAGCTCTGATACCACTTGTTAGGACCTGGTATTTGACAGAAATACCTAGAGATCACGTGTAACCAGATCAAATAGTGCGGAATCCTATTTGATTGGCGATCCAATCAGTGAGAACACACGAAGAATCAATCAAGGATTGAAACTAACGTTTGAAATCGATAAGAAATCGATCTAATGTGTTCTATGAACTTGGAGAACGATTTGGAAGGTTTCTGGACGGCTAGGGTTCGTCTGGAATCGTACTTGATCGAGCGCTGTTGTTTTTCACGAATTGAGTTGTATTTATAGGTTGGCACTATCAATCGTGCGACTGAACCATTAGTCTGGTTCAGTCGTGCGATTGAACCATGCGGTTGGTTCATTCGTGCGACTGAGTGTTCATCGTGCGACTGAGCCAATCTTATGTTACAGTCGTACGACTGATCCAGTCTCCTGGTTCAGTCGTGCGACTGAGTCAATCGTGTGAAGTTCTTCATGCTTATGGTTCATTCGGATGAGCCATTCGCATGAGAACTTCATTAAGTTAAGTTTGAATGTTTTAATTAATTAATATAATATTATATGTAATCATTCAAGTAATCATAAACCCAATCAATTCAGTCACCACTCATTAATGAACTATTAAACATTATAACCAACAGACTATCAATATCAGTTCATTAATCATACCAAACAAGATCTATTACATCACATATCATGATCTAGGGACAAACATGTATCAACACAATGTCAACTCATTAATGAAACATTAAACCTTATAACTAACAAACAATCAATATCATTTCATCAATCATACCAAACAAGATCTATTATATCACATATCATGATCTAGGGACATACATGTATCAACAAACTCCCCCTTGGACCTAGATCTCTCTAATGTCTTGTTTTCTTCATTACCTCCTCATATTTCTTGTACTTTTCTCTTTTGTGACTCCCGCGTGAATATCAAACGCGAAGCAAAGTCATGATATTTTGGAACTGGAGGGCCTGTACAATATCTTGCGTATCATAGAACAGTGGCCACTTGTAAAGTGTATAGACATCATTTTCCGACAAGTTGGTTAGCCACATCGGGTCAAATACTCTGATTGTATCCATTTGGCCCTCTTATTTAGAACTATGACCGCTTCTGCTGTTCTCTAATCGTAGTACCACCACTTAAAATGTGGTGTGAAATCCTTTTCATTTCCCGGAGTGGGATTCTTGACATTGTGCGCGGAGGATTCCACTTCAACACTATCTTTGGTTTTCCAGTAATGGCATCCATCTCAGACCTTCTAATATACCTTGTAGGTTGTTGAGGTCTGAAGTTAATCACCTGGTGTGGTACTCTTTCTTTAGGGCAGCCTCAAACCAGCCTGACATCTTTCTCGGGTCAGCATACAACAGCTTCAATTTGGCTAGCTGGTTGAGCTCAAAACCTGGTAGAGTCTTTAGATCATGTGGAAATCTAAAGTACTTTATGCCCTTCTCCCTCTTAACGGCATAAACGTTAAGATCATCAAAATATCCCCATGCGATAATCCTGCCTGACACCTTAAGATGTTTCTTGACTCTGTAGAGCTTGGTGTAGGCATCCCTCTTCGGTGCAGCACGTTGGGCTCTAACTTCTTTAAAACATTCAGCCCATTCAGTCTTACGGATATCAACATCATCCTTTGCGTCTTGGGCCATTCCCTCTGTCTTCTCTGACTCTGCTCCATTTTGTCTAACATCTCAATGTATCACCGACAAGGGATTCACCCAGATTGGGAACCACATTGCCCTCATTGTCAGCATACTGAGGATAGTGCTCTGCAGTGACATCTTCTATATCTATTTCATCAACGTCATTTAGCTCGTCATCACAGGTAGCATTACATGTCGGAGCATCTTCACTATTTCATCAGGATTGAGCTTGAAAATTTCTGCCAGTTGCTCGTTTGATAGATCGTGAATTATTTCCCCTTCTTCAGGGGTATAACTCACTGAACTTCTGACAATCCCTTGCAGATCAAGAACCATTGTGAGTTGAGACTTGACCTGCTGAAGGGGCAATATCAAACTCATCTCTTTTGTAATTTGGATCTGTTTGATTTACACATTTCACACTCAAATCATTAGTAATTTATCAAACGAAATGCATTAACTTAATATAAACATTCAATACATGGTTTTTCAATACAGAATACAAAAGTAAATAAATACATAAACATCTACTATTTACTTTTATCCTGAATACTCGGCTCATCACGTGAAGGTGTAGAAGCAGAAGCTGACTGGTCTTGTCTGTTCTTTGATCTTTTCTCTTGCCCTGGAGTTGAGACAGATTTAGCTGCTTCTCCTCCGTCAGTGTCTTCATCTTCGTGCCATTCTTCAGTTTTCTCTTCGTCAGTTTCACTCTCATCATCATCATCGTCTTCATCATCATCACCATTTCTGTCCCCATCCCTTATCTTTAAGGGCTCCTCCTTCGATCCTTTCAGCTTTAGTTGGTCCATAACCATGATCCAATCATGCGAATGGGTCACACTTAGTGAGTTTACTGTCATTTTGAACATTTTACTTTTAAGACCCTTTTAACTTTTGACAATCACATTATAAGCTCTTAACCAAATCAGTCACCTCAGACGTGACTTTTTAAACTTTGAAAAACATGTGGCCATCTCAGACATGACCCTTTTAGGTGAGTTAATTCCATTCTGATTTTTCTGATGGAGTCCGACAGACACACACACTAAAAGATTAAACTAGAAACTTAAACTAAATACACAAATAAAATTTGTTTTTGGACCTTTTGTGAGGGATAAAACCCTAAGATGGAAATCTACGGGATTTGATTCCGGAATCGAAAGCTTCAACTTAGATTGACCATACCTGGACCAATTCAATTTTGGAATCATACAGGAACATCAAATCATTTGGGACTTGTTATCAAACTCTTTCGATGCTCAATTCTTGGTGTTCATCCAGAGTCATCAGCAGCTTTAGGGAATCATACTGGAACTCTTAGATTACCACATTGATTTGAACTTTCAAGAATTGCAGCCACAATGATTGTCAATATGTTTGTCCACTTAAATCCATACACAGACTCTTGACTCAAACCGGTGATTGGTTTTGGTTTATTTAATTCAATGAACATTTGTGGATCCCACACTTATATGGTAATCAACATCCCTCAGGAGCTTTTGAGCGGTCTACGGGTATTGTTACAAGAAGAGACTATTCTTAGATCTTTCATAGAGAAACCAGTCCTCAGGTCAGTGCCATCGCACCGCAAAGAGGCGGCAAACAACAATGAATTCTAGAATATCTAGGTTATGCTTATCCTCAGGTCAGTGCCATCGCACAGCAGAGAGGCACACAACCTATCTCCTTGTTAGAGCAGCTTTTATTTTGCACCAAATGCACCAACAACATAGGTCATTAGCTTGATAGCATTTTTCTTTCATTTTTTTCGTGCTTTGCTCTATTTATGGTCAACCGCACACATTTGTGGCGTTTACATGCTCATTACCCCTTATTGGAATATTTTTGATTGTGTTAACCAGTGATAAGATGGAAGCCCACAGTCAGTTGAACAACTTAGTTTGATCTTGAGATCACCAGTCTGGTCTAATCATCTATTGTGTTGAATCTACCGACATATCAATTGTGGTCTAGCAACCTCTAGGTCTACTCTCATTGTGTTACCTTAGGAGTTACCAGTTTTTCTACCATCTTCCCTTTTATATTGCTTAGACTACACAGACTTATACTTTGAATTTTTTGTCATCTTTTCTAAATTAGGATTTTAAAGTCCCTCTTGACTTGTTCCTGTGTACTATCATATTCCAAAGGGGTTTGAATCGGTATCATAGATACGATCTACCTTGTATCAGCTGTCCATTCCTTCTCCCTCGGTTTCCTTTTCTTTTCTTTTTCTTTTCTTTTTCTTTTTTTTTAATGTTGCTTGCTGACTTATTCTCCCCCTAAAATACTAAAATCAAACCTAGTTTAATTATTTTAGGATTTTAATAAAATAGAATAAAAAAGAAAAATTAACTAAACTACATCGGACTACTCATGATCATCATCAGGAATAACATCACTTCTCTTTTTAACGCCGTTGACCTCTAGCAGATAATGAAAACGTGGTTTATCAAAGGCTTTAGTATAGAGGTTAGTGCATTGAAAATCAGTATTAATTTTTACCACATCAATTAAGTTCTTTTCGAAACAATCTCGTATGAAGTGATATTTAATACCGATGTGTTTGGTCTTAGGATGTTGGACCGGATTTTTAGTTACTACAATTGCAGCAGAGTTATCTACAAAAATAGGAGTAGAATGGAACGTTAAACCGTAATCCCGCATTTACTGTTGAATCCAGATGATTTGTGAACAGCAACTTGCAGCAGCAACATATTCGGCTTCACAGGTTGACAATGCAACCGATGTTTGCTTCTTACACTGCCAGGTAATTAATCTTCTCCCAAAGAATTGACTTCCTGCTGAAGTAGACTTGTAGTTCATCTTGCAGCCTCCGTAGTCCGAGTCACTATACGCCGTGAGCTCAAAATCATCATCATGAGGATACCACAACCCAAGTGTGGGTGTACCCTTTAGATAGCAAAAAATCCTTTTGACCCCAATCAGATGATTGACCTTAGGTTTAGCTTGATATCTAGAACATAAACATGTCGCATACATGATATCAGGTCTAGAGGCAGTGAGATACATGAGGGATCCAATCATTCCTCGGTACATCGTGACATCCACAAGATCTCCATTTTCATCAGGGGCTATGTCGTGATTCTTAGCCAGTGGAGTACCTGCAGCAGATGCATTCTCCATGTCAAAACGATTGAGAATGCCGCTTACGTACTTGGTCTGATGTAGAAAGATCCCATTTGGTGTTTGATCCACCTGTAGCCCGAGAAAGAACTTCATCTCCCCCATAGCACTCATCTCAAACTCTTTCTGCATAACTGCTTCAAATTCTTTGCATAACTCTTCGTTCTTTGAAGCAAAAATTATGTCATCAACATAGATTTGTACGAGCAGTAGGTCGCCATCTTTTTCTTTAATGAACAGCGTGCAGTCAATGACTCCCCTGCGAAAGCCGTGTTTCACAAGATGAGCCGAGAGTTTCTCATACCAAGTTCTTGGAGCTTGATGAATCCCGTATAAAGCCTTGTCGAGCTTGTAGACTCTATCCCGATGATAAGGATCTTCAAATCCCTCAGGTTGACTGACATAAACTGTTTCTCTAATTTCCCCATGAAGAAATGCACTCTTCATATCTAATTGATAGACTTTAATCTTCATGTACGATGTATAGGCAAGGAAGATACGAATGGCTTCCATCCTTGCCACAGGTGCAAATACCTCATTGTAATCAATTCCCTCGACTTGGCGAAATCCCTGAACAACCAGTCGAGCCTTGTTCCTGATAATGACCCCTTGGTCATCTTTCTTGCATTTTAAAACCCATTTGGTGCCAATGACCTTAGCACCTTTAGGTCTATCAACCAGAGACCATACACCTAACTTCTTGAACTGAAGAAGTTCTTCTTGCATTGCACTCACCCATGCCTCATCATTTAGTGCTTCACTGACATATTTTGGCTCAACCTGTGAGACAAAACACCGATAGGCACCATCATGAATATATCCCTTTTCCATAACAGAGGCATAGTCAGCTGAGTACAGCTGATTTCGGGTTTGTACTCCTGATCGGACATCCCCAATGACATTCTCTAAGGGATGATAAACGTTTAGACGTGATCCTGGAGTAGTAGGAACAGCTACCTCAGAGCCAAGATGATGAACATTTGGTTCTTCATCTGAGGTAGCTGGAGTTTGAGGCTCTGACGTCGAAGGTGCACCACTGGTAGATGCTTGTGGACTTTCAAGAACTGGAACCTGTTCCTCCTGACTATTCTGGGTATCTTCTTCAGCTTCATTTTCAGAGGAGGTGTCACTATCGTCGATTACTCCCCCTGAATGAGTAGATGATTCTCCCTGTGAGCTAGATGTTGGTGGATTCAAGTTATCATACATCATTCGTGTAGCTAATTCGTCATCCGAGGGAGAGAGAGAAATGTTGAAGGACTTGAAGAATCCATCATAGTCAAAGAAATAGGCGGGTCCTTTGCCAGTAGGTGGTGTGGTGAATCGCTGAACATCAACATTACACCAAACTTCTACTAGACCTGTTGAGTTATTGTAAACTCGCTTGTTAGGTATGTTGTATCCTAGAAAGATTCCTACATCTGCCTTCTCGCTGAATTTACCCTCTTGTGTCTTCTTCAGAAGTGTGCACGGCGCCCCAAATGGTTCGAGATACTCCAAGTTCGGTTTGCGTCTTTGTAGTAGCTCGTAACATGTTTTTCCGTGGCGCTTGACTATCAGGACTCGATTCAGTGTATAACATGCATTTGCCACTGCCTCATTCCAGAATTGGATAGGCAGTTTCGAGTCTGCCAACATAGTCCGTGCTGTCTCTATCAAGCTCCTGTTCTTTCTCTCAGCAACGCCATTCATCTGAGGTGTGTAAGCAGAAGTGAATTGATGCACAATCCCCTTTTCCTTGCAGTATTCCTCCATCCAATGGTTCTTGAATTCTGTTCCGTTGTCTGAGCGTACTTGTCTAACTTTCAGGTTGTAGAGAGATTCCAGTGTGGTTACCAACTCCTTGAATGATTCAAATGTTTCTGATTTGGATTTCAGAAACATTACCCAAGTGAACCTTGAGTAGTCATCGGTGACCACAAAACAGTACAAGTCGCCTGCAATGCTCTTTGTACTGACTGGACCGAACAGATCCATGTGTAGAAGTTCAAGAGGAAGGTCTATTGAATTAACTTTCTTTTCCTTATGAGACTTCTTTGTCTGTTTACCTTTCTTGCAAGCTATACAGAAATCAGGAAGCTGAAAGTTCTTGACATTTACACCTCTCACCAGATCCTTCTGAATCAAGTGATTCATCTTCCTTTGACTGATGTGTCCCATTCTCCTATGCCAGGAGATGGAGTCTTTTTCAGTAGCTTTGGATAGAAAACACTGAACCTCAGGATCCATTGTAGAAGCTGTTGACAGATCCAAGACATAAAGATCTTTATATCTGGAAGCAGTCATCAAAACTTGGTCCTCTGGGATCACGTAGTCTTTCTTCAGTACATAACACTTCTTGTTGTCGAAGATGACTTTAAATTCCTTATCACATATTTGTGAAACAGAGAGTAAGTTGTTTTGAAGTTGTTGAACGTAGTTCACCCTATCAAACTTAACTTTCTGATTTCCAACTTCTCCCTGAGCTGTGATATATCCTCCCTTGTTTCCGGCAAACGAAACATGTCCTCCTTTTATTTGTTTGACATTTGATAAAAGAGCTCTGTTTCTTGTCATGTGCCTGGATGCTCCGCTGTCTACTATCCACGTGTTAGTTTCAACACTGTATTGAACAACGTGCACATACAGGGTAAAGGAATAGTTTAGGTTAGGAACCTGGCTTGGGTTTCCCAGAGGCATCACACATCAGAAATTCAACCCATTGACCCTTAGAAGGTGAGGGTAGCTCAGGTTCCTTCTTGTCTTCATTATCAACCACAGAAGTTGACTTCTATTTCCATAAGCCAGATTTGTGCAATGCCTGTTTGTGATAAACAGTTGACTGGCTAACAGATTGAACTTTCTGTTCACTAGTTCGTCTAGGTGGAGTTAAAGAGCTCCTCTTAGAAGCCCTAGGTTTTGAGTCCTGAAGTGCAATCCTCTTCCTAGGTGTCTGATAAGGAGGACAGTAGGAAGCAATGTGTCCACATTCTCCACAGTTGTAGCACGCCCTGCTATCAACCTTATGATTAAACTTTCTTTGTGGAGACGTGTGTGACACTCTAGTAACATCACTCACTTTAGGTTTTGACTCTGGTTCTTTTGATGTGTTTACTGGTTTAACAAAATTTACTGATTTAACCTGTTTGACATCCTTTTCTTTTTGGTTAATTGGTCTTTGACTTAAAGTATGTGAAAGATTATCCTTAAAAGCCCTTTTTGGTTCTGATTTGACTTTGTTAGAACCTGACTTTAAGTTAATCTTTTCAAATATCTTTTCCAGATTAACACAAGGCAATTTACCCTTTGCCTTTGAAGTGGTCTCCTTTTGTTTGTTTCCAGTGTCTATAGATGAACATAAGGAATCTAGATCACTAACAAGAGGAGTAGACACTACATGATCCTTGATGGGATTACTACTTAAAGGTCTAGTTTTAGTGTTCATCAAAGTCTCAGGTGGTGGCGGAACCACTTTATAACCCAGTCCCTCCCCGTTGTTCCTTTCTTTTACCAAGTGTTGGACTATGTGCGACGAACTAGTCCAACTATGCAGTTTCTGTTTTAGTGAATTTACTTCTACTTCTAGAACTTCCTTTCGTTTCTTAGTGTCTTCTAGGGAGTTTAGATAATACCTAATGTCATTAGCTTGATTAAAGGCAACTACTTCGGTTTCCCTAAGTTGTTTAGTCAAAAGGTCTATCTTTTCTTTATAACTGAGCTCATTTTGTTTTAGTACCCTATTAGCCTCAGTGCATAGATGCAAATCTTTTATCAAGTTATCATTATGATCTAATAACCTAGCAAATTTAGCATATATGCTATTCCTAAAGGCATCACAATCAGAACAAGCATGATTATTAAACATTGTGTCAGTAGTACTTACCTGAGCAGATTCAGAAGCGTTTGCCATCAATGCAGTATCAGATGATTCTGATTCTTTTGCTTCTGTCTTATCTATCTCTGACATGGTAGTCTCCACTTTTGGCTTGTAACTGACCTCGGTTGCAGTTGCTTCTTCACTATGTGACATTGCTATCTCAACTGCTAGATCTCCTTCACTAGTGGAATCACTGTCAATATCTTCTACATTTGCAATGTTTGATTCCCCTGGTGAGACAAACCTAAAGCTCCAATCCTGTCCTTCATCATCATGAGCAGTCAAGGCTTTTGAGTCCTTGTTTGAGGAAGTAGAACTGGTAGTTTGCTTGTCTAGACGAGTGAAGGATGAGAACAGGTTCCCGTTCCCAGTCTTCTTTGGCTTCACACATTCTCTCTTGAAGTGCCCCTTTTCACCACAGTTAAAGCAGGTCACTTTACTCTTGTCAAAGCCAAAGGTGGTATCCTTAGTAGCAACCAAGTTCTGTCCAGTCTTTTTCACAAACTTCTTCGCCCTCCGGACTGCACTTGCTAAGGCCCACATTATATCCATTCTCTCAAGCTCCATTCCGTCCACCTGCTCGTAGTCCTCGTCTTCCAAGTGGCAGTTTCCAATCTTTCCAGCAACAAGTTCATCATAGGAATGGACCATTGCTGCCAATAGATCTATGTGCTCTCGAGCTACTTCCACAGTCACATTACCGAGGTTCTCGGTCTTCAGTCTAGTAGCATTCGCTTCAGATCCAATGTATTGGGTACAAGAAGACCCTGACGTTTCTGAACTTGGAGCAGGTGCATGTGTAGGAGTCGATGAGCTAGACACGAATGCAGTCTGGAGGGGTGCTCTAGATGTCTTAGCTTGAGGAGTGGCATTGTATAAAGCTGGATTTTGATTGTACGTAGACTTCTGAGCTCTGTACTTCATTCTAAGTGATTCTTCGCGCAACTTCAGAATGAAGTCATTAATATCCAGTTTTGACAGCATTCCATTCTGTCTAAGATTAGACACGAATGAAACCATTTTTCAGGCAATCCGTCTGCAAAATTATTAACTTTCTCTTCCATGGTAGTAGCCACTCCATGTGTTTGCAGTTCACTCATCAGATGGTAGAATCTATCTATAACATCGTCCAAACTCTCGTTTCCCATCGATGAGAAGTTGTCGAATTCCTTCTTTAACTCCTTAGGCTTGATTGCCTTCAACGAGGCATTCCCGTCGTACCTCTTCTCTAGCTCATCCCATAGTTTCTTGGACTACTTATTTTCTGAGTACTGGTGGAATATCTCTTTACGGATAGACTGTGTAATCAATGCATAGACCCTCTTCTCTGCATTATATTTGACTTTCTGCGCGTCTATCATCCCTCCTAAGGTTAACTTTTCTCCATCGGCTCCCACCGGTGTACTATATCCAATCTCGATGGCCTCCCATAGATTCGGATCCACTCTATTGAGGTAGATCTCAAAACGTTGTTTCCAGTGGGGAAACTCATCTAACATTAAAAGCTTTGGTGGTTTATTATGATTACCCACCTCACTCTCAAGTAACAGCAAGTTCTGGATCCTAGAGTCCTTCCCAGCAGTAAAGACTGACATTTGATCTTCCATAGTAAATAACTTTAAGTCTAATAAACAATTTTCACTCGGCCGAATGAAGGGTGTGAATGGACTAGGCGTGCGTATGAACACTCAGTCGTGCGTATGAACTCTACGACTGGTTCAATCGTGCGGCGGAAATAAGTGATTAGCTCAGTCGTGCGAATGAATCTGATGCGTATGAACCGTGCGACCGAACGGTTCAATTGTACGAATGGAGATACGAACTATGTCCAATCGTGCGACTAAGCAATGCGAATGAGTCCAGTCGTGCGAATGGCTCACTCGTGCGACTGAAGCTGCTGTTATGCGAAAATTTCTAGGTTAAACGTGTTTTAGCCGTAAAAATTCGAACTTTCGCAAGGTTGAATTGCCTAAGTCCATAGAAACCAAACTTTGATGAGCAGGGAACGTCCAAGATCACTTTTTGACACAAAAGATTGCGTTTTTAGTGCAAAAACACAACCTTTTATCAATCTTGATTGAATCACACGTAATCTAGAGCCAAAGCTCTGATACCACTTGTTAGGACTTGGTATTTGACCAAAATACCTAGAGATTAACGTGTAAACCAGATCAAATAGTGCGGAATCCTATTTGATTGGCGATCCAATCAGTGAGAAAACACAAAGAATCAATCAAGAATTGAAACTAACATTAGAAATCGATTGGGAATCGATCTAATGTGTTCTATGAACTTGGAGAACGAATTGAGAGGTTTCTGGACGGCTAGGGTACGTCTGGAATCGTAATTAATCGAGAGTTTCTCTTTTTCACGAATTGAGTTGTATTTATAGGTTGGTATTATTCAATCGTGCGACTGAACCATTAGTCTGGTTCAGTCGTGCGATTGAACGATGCGGTTGATTCATTCGTACGACTGAGTGTTCAGTCGTGCGACTGAGCCAATCTTATGTTACAATCGTACGACTGATCCAGTCTCCTGGTTCAGTCGTGCGACTGAGTCAATCGTGTGAAGTTATTCATGCGTATGGTTCATTCGCATGAGCCATTCGCATGAGAACTTCATTATGTTAAGTTTGAATGAATTAATTAATAAATATTATGTGTAATAA
Organism: Flaveria trinervia; assembly: GCA_025506515.1. NCBI lineage: Eukaryota > Viridiplantae > Streptophyta > Magnoliopsida > Asterales > Asteraceae > Flaveria > Flaveria trinervia. Next base: position 82,365,654 of record CM046451.1, on the reverse strand, counting down.
TTCAAGCAATCACTAACCTAATTAACCAATTCAATGTCAACTCATTAATGAAACATTAAACATTACAACTAAGAAACAATCAATATCATTTCATCAATCATACCAAACAAGATCTATTACATTACATATCATGATCTAGGGACATACATGTATCAACACAGCTGATTCATGTTTTTGAGATGTACATGACCCAGCCTTCTGTGCCATAGTTTAGATTCTTGAGGAGAGGCTTTGGAGAACAAGCAAGGATGACCCTTCAAATCAATCTTCTTTGACAAATCCAGGGCATATACTCTTCCAATCCTATTGGCCTTCAGGAGAGTATGTTCATCCAATACCTTGTCAATCAGCCTCAGAACTTGGGAAGACAGAATCCTGCAGTTCTGGCTTGTGAAAAGTGCAACATGCCCTTTATCACACATCTGACTGACACTCAGTAGATTATACTTGAGATTCTCCACATGGTTAACATCATCAAATCTAAGTTCTCCATTAGACACATATCCTTTCCCGATGATGTAACCCTTAGCATCATTTCCAAATGAAACAAATCCCTTCTTTCCTTGAGAGTAGTCATTAAGAAGAGAGTTGCTCCCTGTCATATGCATAGATCCTCCACTGTCTACCTACCAGATGCTCCTTTGGCATGCTGAAGAACCCTGCATTCATCACTAGGAACTAGTTAGGTTTTGAGACCTAAACCTTTTTGGTTTTGGGTCTGTTTTCATCAATAGATTTAACCATAACTTGTTTCTCATGCTTACAACTGATGAAGGTGGAGATGGTTCTGAAATGGTTTCCATGGATTTGGCTTGGAATACCTTTTTAGTGGTTTGATCACAGGTGCATCTAGTTGGTTAACTCTCCCTAACAAATGTTGAACCATCATAACAAGTTGTTTCTGATTTGTAGCTAAAGCTTTCAGCTCTTGTGACACATCAGTACTTGTTTTTGATGAGTTCCTGTGACCCACCATTTCCTCCTTGAAATTCACAGACTTAGTCTGATTTTTATTATGAGGAACACTATCAGCTGTTTTATGATAAACCCTATCCTTCTTTTTGGATTTAGGTAAAGCCGTGGGTTTATCACATTGGGATGACTGTGGTACAAACTTGGTCTCAAACTAAATTTTCATTTTATCCATCTGAATTTTAATGAGCTTATCTTTGTTGAGTTTGGAACCCTTTTTGTACCAACATTCATCCGAAAGATGATTGAATTTACCACATATTTCACATGGCTTATTCTTCATCTTTGATTGATCAACTGCTGAAGTGGAAACTACTGAAGGTGTGATCTTCAGTACTTTCCTCCTTTCAGTACTTGTGTTAAGTACTGAAGGATCTGTAACAACTGAAGACTTGTTCTTCAGCTATTCTCTATCCGTCCTGAAAGACCGTATGATAGATTCCTTAGCAGTTGTTAATCCTTTTATTTTAGTTGATTTGAAATGCTTTTCAGATGTTGTGACTTGCCCTTCAGTACTTGAGGTACTTTGAGGGACAACATCTGAAGTACTCAGCTTCATGTGCTTATCAGTAGTTAACCCATCAGGCAATTGATTTGCTAAGGTATCAACACTGATTTCATCTTCTGATCTTGGGTGATCACTTCAGGATGATACACATGATAATGTGGTTTGGAAATTACTTTTACCTTCAGATTTTACTATTGATTTTGAAGTAAATCTGTAGGTGGTGCAATGTGATTGTAACCTATTCCAAACTTCACATTCAAAGCTGTTTGCTTGCTGAGAAGCATTTCAAATCCCTTGCAGGATGATACCCAACAGTCACACTCAACTTGGGTAGCTGCAAGTGTTTCTTTAAGATCTCTGTGGTTCTCAAGAATGACCGCTAGCTTAACCTTTTCATCATTTAATTGGCATTTAAGCTTATAAATCTCATCATCTTTATCTTTAAGTGTTGATACATGTTTGTCCCTAGATCATGATATGTGATGTAATAGATCTTGTTTGGTATGATTAATGAACTGATATTGATAGTCTGTTGGTTATAATTTTTAATAGTTCATTAATGAGTCGTGACTGAATTGATTGGGTTTATGATTACTTGAATGATTACATATAATATTATATTAATTAACTAAAACATTCAAACTTAACTTAATGAAGTTCTCATACGAATGGCTCATGCGAATGAACCATAAGCATGAAGAACTTCACACGATTGACTCAGTCGCACGACTAAACCAGGAGACTGGATCAGTCGTACGACTGTAACATAAGATTGGCTCAGTCGCACGACTGAACACTTAGTCGCACGAATGAACCAACCGCATGGTTCAATCGCACGACTGAACCAAACTAATGGTTCAGTCGCACGATTGAATAGTGCCAACCTATAAATACAACTCAATTCGTGAAAAACAGAAGCACTCGATCAAGTACGATTCCAGACGAACCCTAGCCGTCCAGAAACCTTCCAAATCGTTCTCCGAGTTCATAGAACACATTAGATCGATTTCTTATCGATTTCTAACGTTAGTTTCAATCCTTGATTGATTCTTCGTGTGTTCTCACTGATTGGATCGCCAATCAAATAGGATTCCGCACTATTTGATATGGTTTACACGTGATCTCTAGGTATTTCTGTCAAATACCAGGTCCTAACAAGTGGTATCAGAGCTATTGGCTCTTGATTACGTGTTGATTCAATCAAGATTGCATAAAAGTTTGTGTTTTTACACTAAAAACGCAATCTTTGGCATCAAAAGTGATCTTGGAAGTTCCCTGCTCATCGACGTTTGGTTTCTACGGACTTAGGCGATTAGAACTTGTGAAATTTCGAATTTTTACGGCTGAAACCCGTCAAACCTAGAAATTTTCGCAAAACAGCAGCTTCAGTCGCACGACTGACTCATTCGCACGACTGGACTCCATTCGCATTGCTCATACGCACGATTGGACCTAGTCGCACCCTCATTCGGCCGACTGAACCGTTCGTTCGCATAGCTCATACGCACCAGATTCATTCGCACGACTGAACCAATCGCCCAGTTCATTCGCACGATTGAACCAATCGCAGAGCTTATACGCACAATTAGCTCATTCGCATCCTTCAGTCGCATCAGTGAAAGTTTGTTTGATTAGATTATAAGTTATTCGTCATGGAAGATCAGATGTCAGCCTTTACTGCTGGGAAGGACTCAAGGATACAGAGTCTGCTGTTGCTTGAGAGTGAGGTGGGGAATCACAATAAACCACCAAAGCTTTTACTAATGAGTTTCCCCACTGGAAACAACGTTTTGAGATCTACCTTAATGGAGTAGATCCTAATCTGTGGGAAGCCATTGAGATAGGCTATAGTACACCAGTGGGAGCTGATGGAGTTAAGCTAACATTAAGCGGGATGACAGACGCACAGAAAGTAAAGTACAATGCAGAGAAAAGAGTTTATGCATTGATCACTCAGTCTATCCCCAAAGACATATTCCACCAGTATTTAGAGAACAAGCAGTCCAAGAAACTGTGGGATGCGCTAGAGAAGAGATATGATGGTAATGCATCATTGAAGGCAATCAAGGCAAAGGAGTTAAAGAAGCAATTCGATAACTTCTCATCAATTGGTAATGAAAGTTTGGACGAAGTCATAGACAGATTCTACCACTTGATGAGCGACTTGCATACACATGGAGTGGCTACTACCATGGAAGAGAAAGTAAGCAACTTCACAGATGGGTTGCCTGATAAGTGGGCTACATTCATGTCTAACCTGAGACAGAATGGAATTCTTGTAAAGCTGGATATAAATGACTTCATTCTTAAGTTGCGAGAAGAAGCACTAAGGATGAAGTATAGAGCTCAGAAGTCTTCGTACACACAAAATCCAGCTTTATACAACGCCACGCCTCAAGCTAAGACATCTGGAGCACCCCTCCAGACTGCTTTTGTGTCTAGCTCGTCCGGTCCCTCACATGCTTCTCCTTCTAGATCAGACACGTCTGGGTCATCATGTACCCATCATATTGGATCAGAAGCAAATGCTACCAAACTGAAGATCGAGAACCTCGGTAATGTGACTGTGGAAGTAGCTCGAGAGCATATGGATCTTTTAGCAGCAGTGGTTCATTCATATGATGGACTTGTTACCGGGAAGATTGGAAACTGCCATCTGGCAGATGAGGACTACGAGCAGGTGGATGAGATGGAGCATGAAAGAATGGATATAATTTGGGCCTTAGCAAGTGCTGTCCGTAGGGCGAAGAAGTTTGTGAAAAAGACTGGACAGAACTTGGTTGCTACTAAGGACACCACCTTTGGCTTCGACAAGAGTAAAGTGACCTGCTTTAACTGTGGTGAGAAGGGGCACTTCAAAAGAGAATGTGTCAAGCCAAAGAAGACGGGGAATGGGAACCCGTTCTCATCCTTTACTCGCCAAGACAAGCAAGCCTCTAGTTCTACTTCATCAAACAAGGATCCAAAAGCCTTAACTGCTCATGATGATGAAGGACAGGATTGGAGTTTCAGGTTTGTCTCACCAGGAGAATCTAACATTGCCAGTGTTGAGGATATTGACGATGATTCTGCGAGTGAAGGTGATATAGCAGTTGAGATTGCAATGGCACATAGTGATGAAACAACTGCAGCCGAGGTCAGTTACAAGCCAAATGAGGAAGTTTCCACGTCAGAGACAGAAAAGCCAGAATCACCAGAACCAGAATCATCTGATGCTGCACTGATGGCTAACTCTTCTGAACCAACTCAGGTAAGTACCACTGACCAAATTTTTAATAACCATGCTTGTTCTGATTGTGACACGTTTAGGAATAGCATAGATGAAAAATTTGCTAGGTTATTAGATCATAATGATAACTTAGTAAAAGATTTAAGTCTGTGCACTCCTCTTGTTACTGATCCAGACACCTCATCTTCATCTACTGAATCTGGTCAGAAACAAAAGGAGGCCACTTCAAAGGCAAAGGGTAAATTGCCTTGTGTGAACCTGGAAAATGAATTTGAAAAAGTAAACTTAAAGTCAGGTTCAAACAAAGTCAAATCAGAACCTAAAAGGACTTCAAATGCTACTTTTTCACATGCTTCAAGTCAAAAACCAGTTAACCAAAAAGTGAAATAGGTTAAATCAGTAAATTTTGTTACACCAGAGAAAACATCAAACATCCAAGAGTCAAAAACTAAAGTGATTGATGTTACTGGAGTGTCACGTACCTCTCCACAAAGAAAGTTTAATCATAAGTTGATAGTAGAGCGTGCTACAACTGTGGAGAATATGGACACATTGCTTCCTACTGTAATTTTTATCAGACACCCAGGCAAAGATTGAACTTCAGGACTCAAAACCTAAGTCTTCTAAGAGGAGCTCTTTAACTCCACCTAGAAGAGCTAGTGAACCTAAAGTCCAACCTGTAAGCCAGACGACTGTTTATCATAAACAGGCATTGCACAAATTTGGCCTATGGAAAGAAAAGTCAACCCTCGGGTTTGATACTGATAACAAGAAGGAACCTGAGCTACCCTCACCTTCTAAGGGTCAATGGGTGGAGTTTATGATGTGTGATGCCTCTGGGAAACCCAAGACAGTCAAAGCTTGGGTTCCTAACCTAAACTAATCCATTTACTTTGTATGTGCAGGGTGTTCGATACAGTGCTGGGACTAACACGTGGATTATAGACAGCGGAGCATCCAGGCACATGACAGGAAATAGAGCCCTTTTATCTAACGTCAAACAAATAAAAGGAGGGCATGTTTCCTTTGTAGGAAACAAAGGAGGCTATATCACAGCTCAGGGAGAAGTGGGAAATCAGAAAGTTAAGTTTGATAAGGTGAACTACGTTCAACAACTTCAGAAAAACTTACTTTCTGTTTCCCAAATCTGTGACAAAGGATTTAAAGTCATCTTCGATAACTAGAAGTGTTACGTGCTGAAGAAAGAATATATGATCCCAGAGGACCAAGTTCTGATGACTGCTTCAAGATATAAAGACCTTATGTCTTGGATCTGTCAACAGCTGCCACAACAGATCATGAGGTTCAGTGTTTCTTATCTAAAGCTACTGAGAAGGATTCCATCTCCTGGCATCGAGAGATGGGACACATTAGTCAAAGGAAGATGAATCATTTGATTCAGAAGGATTTAGTTAGAGAGATGAATGTCAAGAACTTCCAACTTCCTGACTTTTGTGTAGCTTGCAAGAAAGGCAAACAGACAAAGAAGGCTCATAAGGAAAAGAAAGTTCATTCAATAGAACTTCCTCTTGAGCTTCTTCACATGGATCTGTTTGGTCCAGTTAGTACAAGGAGCATTGCAGGCGACGTGTACTGTTATGTGGTCACTGATGACTACTCAAGGTTCACTTGGGTAATGTTTCTAAAATCCAAATCAGAAACTTTGGATACATTCAAGGAATTAGTAACCACACCGGAATCACTCTACAAGGTAAAAGTTTGACAAATACGCTCAGACAATGGGACAGAATTCAAGAATCAAGGGATGGAGGCATACTGCAAGGAAAAGGGAATTGTGCATCAATTCACTTCTGCTTACACACCTCAGATGAATGGCGTTGCTGAGAGAAAGAACAGGAGTTTGATAGAGACAGCACGGACTATGCTTGCAGACTCGAAACTGCCTATCCAATTCTGGAATGAGGCAGTGGCAAATGCGTGTTATACACTGAATCGAGTCCTAATAGTCAAGCGCCACGGAAAGACATGTTATGAGCTACTTCAAAGACGCAAACCAAATTTGGAGTATCTTGAACCTTTTGGTGCACCGTGTACACTTCTGAAGAAGACACAAGAAGGAAAATTCAGCGAGAAGGCAGTTGAAGGAATTTTTCTAGGATACAACATACCGAACAAGCGAGTTTACAATAACTCAACGGGTCTTGTAGAAGTGTGGTGTAATATCGACGTCTAGAGATATACCACACCACCTACAGGCAAAGGACCTGCATACTTCTTCGATTATGATGGATTCTTCAAATCCTTCAACATCCCTCTCTCTCCCTCGGATGATGAGTTAACTACTAGGATGATGTATGATATTCTAAATACACCATCTAGCACACAGGAGAATCATCTACTCAGTCAGAAGGGGTAGTCGATGACAGTGACTCCTCTCTGAAGATGGAACTGAAGCAGATGACCAGAACAGTCAGGAGGACCAGGTTCCAGTTCCTGAAAGTCCACAAGCATCCATAAGTGATGCACCCTCGACTTCGGAACCTCAAACTCCAATCTCCTCAGATGCAGAACAAAATGTTCACAATCTTGGTTCGGAGGTGACTGTGCCGACTACTCCAGGATCACGACTAAACGTCTATCATCCCCTTGACAATGTTATTGGAGATGTCCGATCAGGAGTACAAACCCGAAATCAGCTATACTCAGCTGATTACGCCTCAGTTATGGAGAAGGTTACATTCATGATGGTGCTTATCGATGTTTTATTCGCAGGTTGAGCCAAAATATGTCAGTGAAGCACTAAATGATGAGGCGTGGGTGAGTGCCATGCAAGAAGAACTTCTGCAGTTTAAGAAGTTAGGTGTATGGACTCTGGTTGAAAGACCTAAAGGTGCTAAAGTCATTGGCACCAAATGGGTACTAAAATGCAAGAAGGATGACCAAGGAGTCATTATCAGGACAAAAGCTCGACTGGTGGTTCAAGGTTTTCGCCAAGTCGAGGGGATTGACTATAATGAGGTGTTTGCACCCGTGGCAAGGATGGAAGCTATCGTATCTTCCTTGCCTATGCATCGTACATGAAGATTAAAGTCTAACAATTAGATGTGAAGAGTGCATTCCTTCATGGGGAAATCAGGGAAAACGTCTATGTAAGTCAACCCGAGGGATTTGAAGACCCTTATCATCGGGATAGAGTTTACAAGCTCGACAAAGCTTATATGGGCTTCATCAAGCTCCTCGAGCTTGGTATGCGAAAACTCGACTCATCTTGTGAAACACGGCTTTCGCAGGGGAGTCATGACTGTACACTGTTTATTAAGAAAAGGATGGTGACCTACTGCTTGTACAGATATATGTTAATGACATAATCTTCGGGTCAAAGAACGAAGAGTTATGCAAAGAGTTTGAAGCAGTGATGAAGAAAGAGTTTGAGATGAGTGTGATGGGGGAGATGAAGTTCTTTCTCGGGTTACAGGTGGATCAAAAACCTAATGGCTAATGGGATCTTTTACATCAGACCAAGTATGTAGGAGACATTCTCAGTCGCTTTGACTGGAGAATGCTTCTGCTGCTGGGACTCCACTTGCTACGAATCATGATATAGCACCTGATGAAAATGGAGATCTTGTAGATGCCACTATGTACCGAGGAATGATTGGATCCCTCATGTATCTCACTGCCTCAAGACCTGATATCATGTATGCTACATGTTTATGTTCCAGATATCAGGCTAAACCTAAGGTCAATCATCTTATCGGGGTCAAAAGGATTTTTCGCTATCTAAAGGGTACACACACTGGGGTTGTGGTATCCTCATGATGACGATTTTGTGCTCACAGCGTATAGTGACTCGGACTATGGAGGCTGCAAATTGAACTACAAGTCTACATCAGCGGGGTGTCAATTCTTTGGGAGAAGATTAGTTACATGGCAGTGTAAGAAGCAGACATCGGTTGCATTGTCAACCTGTGAAGCTGAATATGTTGCTGCTGCAAGTTGCTGTTCACAAATCATTTGGATTCAACAGCAAATGCGGGATTACGGTTTGAAATTCTCAGCTACTCCTATTTTTGTTGATAACTCTGCTGCAATTGCAGTAACCAAAAATCCGGTTCAACATCCTAAGACCAAACACATCGGTATTAATACCACTTCATAAGAGACTGTTTTGAAAAGAACTTAATTGATGTGGTTAAAATTATACTGATTTTCCACGTGCTGACCTCTATACTAAAGCCTTTGATAAACCACGTTTTCAATATTTGCTAGAGGTCACGGCGTTAAAAAGAAAAGTGAGGTATTCCTGATGAAATAATGTGTAGTCCGATGTAGTTTCGTTAAAGTTTTTTTATTTTATGTTCTCCTTGTTTTTTAAACTCATGTTATTTTGCTGTTTATTAAAATCCAAAAATAATTAAATCCGAAATGATTTTAGTATTTTAGGGGAGAATATGTCAACAAGTTAACATAAAAAAACAAATAAAAACAAAAAAAAACAAAAAAAAAGGGAGAAAATGGGAAGGGGTAACTAGCTGAAATAAGGTAGATTGTGTCTGTGATACCGATTCAATACCTTTGGAAAATGATAGTACACAGTAACAAATCAGAGGACTCTAAAATTTAAGTTTTGAAAAGATGCAAAAGTTCAAAGTATAAGTCTGTGTAGTCTAAGCAATAGAAAAGGGAAATGATAGAAAACTGGCAACTCCTAAGGGACACAAAGAAAGTAGACTTAGAGCTGCTAGACCACAAATGATATGTTGGTAGATTCAACACAATAGACAATTAGACCTGATTGGTGATCTCAAGATCAAACTAAGTTGTTCAACTGACTGTGGGCTTCCATCTTATCACTGGTTAACACAATCGAATATATTCCAATAAGGGGTATTGAGCATTTAAATGCCACAAAAGTGTGCGGATGACCATAATTAGAGCAAAGCAAGAAAAAATGAAAGACAAATGCAATAAAGCTAATGACTTATGTTGTTGGTGCATATGGTGTCAAATAAAATAAGCTGCTCTAACAAGGAGATAGGTTGTGTGCCTCTCTACTGTGCGATGGCGCTGACCTGAGGATAAGCATAACCTAGATATTTTAGAATTCATTGTTGTTTGCCGCCTCTCTGCTGTGCGGTGGCACTGACCTGAGGACAGGCTTCTCTTTGAAAGCTCTAAGAATAGTCTCTTCTTGTAATAATACCCGTAGACCGCTCAAAACCTCTGAGGAATGTTGATTACCATATAAGTGTTGGATCCACAAATGTTAGCTGAAATAATTAAACCTAAATCAGTCACCAGTCTGCGTCAAAAGTCTGTGTATGGATTTAAGTGGACAAAAATACTGACAATCTTAGTGGCTACATTCTCAAGAGTTCAAATCATGTGAAAATCTAAGAGTTTCAGTATGATTTCCTTAAGTTGCTAACGACTCTGGATGAACACCGAGAATTTAAGCATCAAAGAGTTTAATAACAAGTCCCAAATGATTTGATATTCCTGTATAATTCCAAAATTGAGTTGGTCCAGATATGATCAATCTAAGTTGAAGCTGTCTACTCCTAATCAAATCCCTTAGATTTCCATCTTAGGGCTTTATCTCTCACAAAAGTCCAAAAATAAACTTAAGTTGTGTAGTTAGTTTAAGTTTCTATGTTTATCTTTTAATTTGTGTGTCTGTCGGACTACATCAGGGAAATGATAAGGAAATAACTTACCTAAAAGGGTCATGTCTGAGATGGCCACATGTTTTTCAAAATTTAAAAGGTCACGTCTGAAGTGACTGAATTGGCTAAGAGCTTACAATGTTATTATCAAAAGTGAAAAGGGTCTTAACAGTAAAGGTTCAAAATGACGTAACTCACAAAGTGTGACCCATTCGCACTAGTGGATCATGGTTATCGACCAACTATGCGAATGGCTTCCAATCGGCCGAATGGACATGAAAATGATCCATTCGACCGAATAGAAGGGGAAGAATGAAACAGTAGACCGACTGAGGCTCAGTCGGTCAACTAAAGAGGCGAATGAAGGAGACCGAATGAGTCAGTCGACCGACTGAGACTCAGTCGGCCGACTGAATACGATTGACTAGGCCAATCGTACGACTGAGACTCAGTCGCCCGATTGAACTGAGCGAATGAGGCCAGTCGGCCGAATGAACCTAGGTTCAGTATTTAAGGGTCTCAGTCGATCGCATCTCACTCATCACTCCCAATAGCACCCCAAATCGCGTTCTTTACCGTTACTTTGTCAAAATTGCCACGATTCTGATATACATTGCTGTTAAGTTCTTACATTCGAGTGACGTTTTACAGGTACACTACTTTGAATCCTACCAAAATCAGCACATTACCGACCTACAATAGCGACACTAGATTGAATCAAGAACCGAACTGTGAAATGACCTAATCACCTATGTAAATGAAGCAAAATGTTAAAATTGAGTTTAATAGGTTATTAGTGACAAGTAGACGAGGCTAATGGACCATTAAACACTGTTAAATGACTTAGATTGGTCAAGATTCGACCCACAGGCGATCAAACAGTGGGGCAAGCGACTGGTCGTTCGAATGAACTCCAATCGCACGATTGAACCTTACGATTGGATCATTCGACCGACTGAACCACCCGAATGAGTCCAGTCGGCAGATTGAACTCAATCGCATGTCTCAATCAGCCGATTGAACTCAATCGCATGCCTCAATCAGCCGATTGAACTCAATCGCATGTCTCAATCAGCCGATTGAACTCAATCGCATGTCTCAAACAGGCGACTGACTTCAGTCGCATGATTCATTCGCACGAATGAATCAAAATGACTTTCAACTTTACACTTAGAACATAAGTTTTCATGTCTTATGTACTAATGGTTCTATGTCTTGTGTGTTTCAGATAAATGGCAGAAAGGTGGTCCATAAATCCAAAGCACAACATCTGTGCCCGTTTAGATCACACCACCAGGAACGGGGCTGAGTTTACCGACATTATAGCCTTTCTGAGACGGTCCCGGATTCATAAGGCTATCTCCACGCCTTGCACGCCATATAGATCACTCCATCAGGCATTCTGGAGAATGCCTTGGTGGACCGCTCTCGTGAGCCGTACTGTATTAGGAGCTCTATACTGGGCCATGATATTGAGATCTCTGCTGCCGACATTAGAGGGTCCTAGAGTTCGGGGATGACATGATCATCCTACTAAACTACATCCGTTGACAGTGAGAGGATGCTTCCTGAGGATAAAGTACGCTGGGGATATCAACTCAGGTGTGCTCAACAAGAGCAAGCTGAGCCCCCAGTACAAGTACTTAGCACACGTGATCCTCAAGTGTGTTGCATCGAGGAGGGGTGGGTTTGACGACCTCTCAGACCAGATTCAAAATGCCTACGTGGCACTGATTCTGAACCACCCCTTCAGTTTTTCCAGCATGATATTCTCCTACTTAGTGGTGATTTTGGAGGTAAAGGGAAAAGAGGGGCTTTGTATGTACCCCAGATTCTTACAGCTCGTCTTCAACGAGAAGCTGCCACAGTTGCCCAAAGAGAGCCATGACGCAGTGGCCTTAGAGATAATGGATGATACCACTCTGGGCAGGATGAGAGTTTACAGGGGAAAGCAGATTAAGCCCCAAGTGAAAAGAATGATTGGCCACTTAGCAGATGAAAGTTATGTGGCACCGGGGAGACGCCAATGGCGTCACGAGGACAGTGACTCCGACGTGGAGCCAATTGTCCTCCCTACTGATGATTCAGAGGAGGATGACAGTGGGGATGATGCTATTCCATCCAGAGGCACTGTGTCTGACTCTGTTCCCTCTGTGTCTGTCTCACCTGCTGAAGTAACTGAGTCAGCAGGATTTCATCAAGATTTTGTTCTTAACGATGAAGATGAGGTGAATCTGATGAGGAGCCACTGACCCGAACTGTGGGAAGGAAAGTTGTTCCCACAGAACATGGGTTAAGAGTTGTTGGTGAACAACCGAGAGGCTCCGAAGATGCAGAAGCTGACCCAACTTATGCTCGGGGTCCTCAGGCGGGATTGTAGGGGGAGCATCCACCTCGAAGGGAACGAGGAGAAAACGGATGGCTCAACCCCATGGCCAGAAAAAGAAGAAGCATAGGGTAACCTTTATCACTACCACATCCACCATACCTTCCACCACTACCACCTCTCAGACACACCATCCACCACCATACCTTCCCCCATAGCAACCACAGACACCACCATACCGACCACCACAAGACAGACCCCGGCCACCACTACATCATTCACCCCACACTCACCACCACTATCATCCCGACCTGACCCGATATTCACCACCACCACCACCACCACTAGCCACCAAACCGAGCCCTCAGCCTACCCCTCACACACCTATAGATCTCCTCTACCTCCAATCGGGGTAGAGGAACAGTTGTCAGCTTTAAATAGAATGGTGTTGCGATTGCTGGCGGCTGATGAGGAAAAGACCACTCAGATCTGCCAGCTTACCGACCTGACTGTTGCACAATCACATAAAATTGCAGAGCAGGATCGAGTAATTGAGGAGCAGGCCTAGCAATTGGCTGCTCAGAACACTCAGATGGACCAACTCCGAGCTCAAAGTGTCGCAGCAGGTAAGCAAATAGAGGAGTTGGAAAAAGCTAAGAGGACCATTTTGCTAAAATTGAAAAGATCAAAGGAGGAACCTCTAAAGAGAAGGGATGGAGACAGAGGTAATGAAGATGATGATGATGATGATGATGATGATGACAGTGATACTGATGAAGAGAAAAACGAAGAGTGGTGTGCAGATGAAGACACTGAAGAAGGAGAAGCAGCTGAATCTGTCTCAGCTCCAGGGCAAGAGAAGAGAACAAAGAACAGACAGGATCAGTCAGCTTCTGCTTCTGCACCTTCACATGAAGAGTCTAGCATTCAGGATAAAAGTAAATAGTGGATGTTTATGTATTTATTACTTTTGTATTCTGTATTGAAAAACCATGTACTAAATGTTTATATAGGTTAATGCATTTTGTTTGATATATTACTAATGATTTGAGTGTGAAATGTGTAAATCAAACAGATCCAAAGTACCACAGAGATGAGTTTGATATTGCTCCCCTTCAACAGGTCAAGTCTCAACTCACAATGATTCTTGATCTGCAAGGGATTGTCAGAAGGTCAGTGAGTTATACCCCTGAAGAAGGTGAAATAATTCACGACCTATCTAACGAGCAAGGCTGGCAGAGATGTTCAGACTCAATCCTGATGACATTGTCAAGGATGCTCCAACAGTTGATTCAACCAGTGACGACGAACTACATGACGTTGATGAAGTTGAGGTTGAAGATATTGCTGCTGAAGAGTACCCTCAGTACGCTGACAATGAGGGTAATGTGGTCCCCAATCTGGGTGAGTCCCTAGTCAGTGATATGTTGAGGTACTAGACAAGATGGAGCAGGAAACAGGAAAGACCGAAGGAACAGCCCAAGCCTCAAACGATGACGTATACATTCGAAAGGCTGAGTGGGCTAATGTTTTAAAGAAGTCAGAGCCCAACGTGCTACACCGAAGAGGGATGCCTACACCAAGTTCTACAGCGTCAGAAACATCTTACGGTGTCAGGCAGGATTATAGCATGGGCACTTTTGATGATCTTAACGTTTATGCCGTTAAGAGGGAAAATGGCATAGAGTACTTTAGATTTCCACATGATCTAAAGACTCTACCAGGATTTAAGCTCAACCAGCTGGCCAAATTGAAGCTGTGTATGCTGACCCGAGAAAGATGTCAGGCTGGTTTGAGGCTGCCCTAAAGAAAGAGTACCACACCAGGTGGATTAACTTCAGACCTCAACAACCTACAAGGTATATTAGAAGGTCTGAGATGGATGCCATTACTGGAAAACCAAATTGTGTTGAAGTGGAGTCCTCCGCGCACTATGTCGAGAATCCCTCTCAGGGAAATGCCACAGGACTTCACTCCACACTTCAAATGGTGGTACTATGATTGGAGAACTGCTGAAGCTGTCATAGTTCTGAACAAAGGGGATCAAATGGATACTGTTAGGGTATTCGACCCAATGTGGCTAACCAACTTGTCTGCTAATGATGTCTATACATTATACAAGTGGCCACTGTTCTATGACACACAAGACATTGTACAAGCCCTCCAGTTCCAAAATGTTATACGACTTTGCTTCGCGTTTGATATTCACGCGGAGTCACACAAGAGGACAAGTACAAGAAATATGAGGAGGTAATGAAGAAAACAAGACATTAGAGAGATCTAGGTCCAAGGGGGAGTTTGTTGATACATGTTTGTCCCTAGATCATGATATGTGATGTAATAGATCTTGTTTGGTATGATTAATGAACTGATATTGATAGTCTGTTGGTTATAATGTTTAATAGTTCATTAATGAGTCGTGACTGAATTGATTGGTTTATGATTACTTGAATGATTACATATAATATTATATTAATTAACTAAAACATTCAAACTTAACTTAATGAAGTTCTCATGCGAATGGCTCATGCGAATGAACCATAAGCATGAAGAACTTCACACGATTGACTCAGTCGCACGACTGAACCAGGAGACTGGATCAGTCGTACGACTGTAACATAAGATGGCTAAGTCGCACGACTGAACACTCAGTCGCACGAATGAACCAACCGCATGGTTCAATCGCACGACTGAACCAAACTAATGGTTCAGTCGCACGATTGAATAGTGCCAACCTATAAATACAACTCAATTCGTGAAAAACAGAAGCACTCGATCAAGTACGATTCCAGACAAACCCTAACCATCCAGAAACATTCCAAATCGTTCTCCTAGTTCATAGAACACATTAGATCGATTTCTTATCGATTTCTAACGTTAGTTTCAATCCTTGATTGAGTCTTCGTGTGTTCTCACTGATTGGATCGCCAATCAAATAGGATTCCGCACTATTTGATCTGGTTTACACGTGATCTCTAGGTATTTTCGTCAAATACCAGGTCCTAACATTAAGGACTGACTCATACTCAGCTTTTCTTTTGAAAAGGGTTTGCTCAAGCTCAAGATTTTGATTTATAAAGCTACATTTTCCTCTCTAATAGAGATAAATGCAGCTATGCAAGATTCAGAACATAGCTTGGCCTTAGCCTCAGAGGATAACCTGGGTTACCTGTGATGAAGATGCATTGGAGCATGAACCCTCAGTAGACTCCAGGGCCATTAGAGCAAGATTCCCAAAAGGATTTCACCACCATGTTGACCATCACTAGCAAATAATTGCTCATTACCAGAAAGATCATCTGGTAGACTGCTCTAGTCAACAGTACCAGGGGTGAAGAAGCTATGATGAGGTTGTGATTGAGATGGTTGAGGCTCAGGTAAGGCTTGAGGTTGTTGAGCAATAGGAACTTGAACTTGATTTGGCTGTGGCATGTAATAGCAGGGATATGGATATGGCATTGACCATGAGGGACAAAATATGCAGGAGATATAGGTTGTGAGTGATGACCAAAACTAGCAGGATGTTGCCCTCTGTTTTGTGAACTATTGCTTGAAAAGTCATAAAGGGTGCAGAGAAGTTAGATCCAGTTGATCTACACTCTCTTGCAAAGTGCCCAAGCCTGTGGCATTGTGACACCCAACTTACTCTTGTCAAAACCAACTTTGGTTTTGCCAGAGAGTCCTGGAAATTTCCTGCCAGTTCTCTTGTAGAACTTTTGAGATCTGATATTAATCAAGGCCATTTGGCTTAGAATATCCATCTCTTCTAGGTCATCATCAGCATACCTTTCAAATCATCCATAATGAAGCACAAATTGTCACTATTACAGCCTGACTGACTATTAACACTAACAAATGCATGATCAGAACTGTTTGAAGAGAAATCTATATGCTCATCATAATTGCTTTCTGATGCAGCATATTCTGACTCATGACCAACCAAGGCAGTGTTCCCTGGTACAAAGTCATCAGTGAGCTTTCCTGATGATGCCAGTTTCCTTTTCTGCTCTATCTCTCTTTCAAATGTAAGCAATTTCCCATGGAGTTGGGTAAGAGATAGGCTATCCAGATTTGCACTGGAGCGTAGGACAATGGTATATGTATCCCATCTCTCAGGCAGTGATCTGAGGAATCTGTTGTTCATCTGGCTATTAGTGTATTCATGTTTGACCATTTTCAGCTCAGAGATCAAACAGGAAAAACGCTCAAACTGTTGAGTCAGTGTCTCACCCTTCCTATGAGAGAATGTCTCATATTGTTGGGCAAGGAGTTCACTGTTGTTTGCTAAGACCTCATCTGTTCCACCAAATTGTTCTTTCAATGCATTCCAGAGGTCATGGGTAGTTTCATGATGCATAAGCCCAGAATAGATTTCATTCGGCAGTGCCATGGCCAGAATTCCATGTGCTTTCGCATCAATCTCAAACAGTTTTCGATCCTCATCTGAGTATTGTTCCTTCTTCTTCGGAACCATTTGGTTGGTTTCCGGATTGTTCACCATAGGCTTGTGTGGACCATGTACCACAGTTGTCCAACAACCTGAACTGTTAACAGACAGGTGATGGAGCATTCTTCGTTGCCATATGTTATACTCAGTCCTAACCAGCATCAGAGGCTTGGTTGAGGAACCAGTATTGTGAGGGTCATTAGAAAGAGTAGTCATTCTCAGATTCAATCAAATTCAATTAAGTTTTAACTTATTTAGCGCAAAACATAACAAACTCATTATGGACCAAGAGAAATCTCAAAGCAAATAACCGAAAGCAGCAGAAATTCAATCTCTATAACCAATTCTTACAAATATACTAATTCGATCAAACTTAGATATCGATATAGCAGTTTCAATGATCAATTATTAGATCGATCAATGATTAACCAACTCTGATACCATTTGTTAGGATCAGTGATCTAAGTTTGATAAATTAGAGTTGATTGCAGTGGAAATTCGAACAATGAATTAGACAATTTAGCAAGAACTCAATTGATATTCAATAGAAAAGCACACGGTTATAGAGAGAGAAAGAATTCTGCAAATGGAATGTTTCATTCAAATACTTTCGTGGTGGTTGAATGTCACACGTTACAATTAGGTCAACATTCCTTATATAAGGAATGTGACGTCTGCTGATGTCACTTGATAGTGACATCTAACAGAATTATACAAACAACTGAAACTATGCAAACTACTGAGAATGTTCTCAACAACTGATCATATCTCAGAGAATGCTAAGTATAAAAACATAAAACTACTGAACTAAAACTACTGAAACTATAAACTACTGAAACTATAAACTACTGAAAAGTATATTACAAGTACTGAAAAGGAAAACCATCACAACTACTGAAGTTAATAACTTCAGCTGTTGTGACAACTACTGATCACTCTGGTCTTCAGTCTTTGTCTTCAGTCTTTGTTCTTCAGACTTTTACTTCAGACGTTGTCTTCAGCTGATAGCTTCAGACTTTGTCTTCAGTACTTCACTTTCAGACTTTGTCTTCAGTACTTTACTTTTAGACTTTGTCTTCAGTAGCAATCTTCAGATCTTGTCTTCAGACCTTGTAATCAGCTGATGTCTTTAGCTGTTGTGATCTTCTTCAGCAGTTGTAATGTTTGTCGGACTTAGAGGTTTTTCTGATCAGGCTCATTGGTTCTTTTGGTCCAACAAAAAGAATGCCATCCAAAACAGCAATCATTACCTGCCAACTGGAAACACATCAAAGTCAGTGTTGCTGAGTGAGTTCTAGTTTTATAAAATCAAATATACTTTTCTTTCGTTAAAACCATTCTTTTTCTTTCATGCGATCATACATCATATGTACACATAGATATAATATTATCTTTGTCATTCATTAACTTTCATTCATTCATTCATTCCTTCTTTCATTCGTTCCTTCTTTCATTCGTTCGTTCCTCATTACATCTTTTCCTTTCGTCATCACCATGAACTTTACCCGTCATTCTTGTGGTACTGGACCTAAGCCTATAAAAGACCTACATCGGTGGTGCCCTGCACCAAATGGTCACAGTACCTAAGGTAAAGTTCAGGTATACCAGTGTCTTATGCTATGCCCTTCATTCTCGTGGTACTGGACCTAAAGCTATAAAAGACCTTCATCGGTGGTGCTCGGCACCAAATGGTCACAGTACCTAAGGCACGCAACAACGGTTCATATGTATGGTCAATCACAAAGAAAGACCCCGATGTGCATCCTCCTGGGGTAGCGAACCTGCACACCATTGGGCTAACACCTTAATGGCGTGTCCCGACATACAGTGCTTGCAAGACTTTCATTACTCATCGTTTATTAATGCATGCATTCTCACTTCATGTTCCTCTTTCATTATCTTTCACTTTACGTTACATAATACTTCATTTCATTCATTAACATAACACGCAAAGCCACTTGAAAGATAACATACGTCATGAAAAGGAACATAACATACACAGGCATCAACATTATATAGGGCAACATCATGCATAC